>MU224254.1:5081942-5103397 GCA_018584345.1 Thuja plicata | reverse complement strand
TCTAATTCAACTACTATACTTTCAATGAAAATATTAGTAAAAGGAAATATATTATATTTATATAGTAGATAACTAATTCTAGTGGAAAATATCATACCATAAATTTAAGTACAAAATATTTCATATTTGACTTGAACCATACATTTGCTGATCTTCAAAATTTGTAATACGTCTTGGTTCATACTAAAAATAGAATGAATTACTCACATGACGACAAGCATATAGTTATTAATTGAGCCATTTTAAAATTACAAATTTTCAATATAACTCAAATGTATCCTCTAAACATAAAACTATAAAAGTGAAACTAAGATCTACAAGTGCATTGTGTTTGCCTTCAAGGAAGGTAAACATAAATAGAAAACTAAATAAGGATCAACCAAAATGAGCATACACTTAACCAAATATTGAAATTTTGTAAAGGAAGGAACACACATATCACAACAAGAAAACATGTGGGGTGTGAAGGTGAAAGAATGTAACACGAGAAACCATTTAGAGGAGGTAAAATCATGTGTAGAAGTGGTGGAGAGTTCAATATAAAAGGAAAAAGAGGCAAATAAAAGATATTTAATTTATAATACAGATAACAGAATGAAAGATATGGTAGAGGAAAAATATAATTATCACTGGATAAACAAGATATGCTGGATTTGAAAACATAATTCTTAGAGACAAACCAAAATAGGAAGAAAAAAGTTCAAGTATGATTGAAAATATAAGATAAGAATGTTGTAGGCCTATTAAAATTGTCATGTAATGAGAGTTGAGGATGAAACTAGATTCTAAGCAATATAAGTCTTATAAAATATTCATATTTGTATCTAGATGAAGATTTAACTAAACAGTAGGAAGAAATAATTGGTTAAACTAATGACATCAAGGGGTGAAGGTAAATGTGCATGGTTAAAATATAAAAATAATCCCATAGGAAATCAAATTTTATGAAATGCACAACTAAAGCTAGAAATGGGGGAGTAGAGATATGTATCCAACTTATGTTACTGGTTTAGGTAAACAACTAACCGATTTACCATATACGGGTATGTTGATATTTTCCAAGTGATTTTGGATGTCTTTACATGGTGGCTCCTCATACCTTCTTGTATGCTCATTTCTCGCAATTATCTATAATACTCAACATTCATTCAAGAACACACTTCTTGACTAAGAATTGGTTCAAGAACATTAATCCAAGAACATTCATCAGACAATCAACCTATTATAATATATTAATATGCGATTAATATATATTATTATTATTTTTTTAAATGAATATGTCATCGCTATTTTGATCAAAATGGTTGTATGGTTCGATGGGAATGCTACAGTCTCAATTTATTTGGAAGTCGATAGCTCAATGAAAGATACTATTTAGTTAGACCAAAATGGTTGTATGGTTCAATGGGAATGCTACAATCTCAACGTATTCAACAGTAAATAGTTTGACGGCAGAGACTATTTAGTTCAACCAAAATGAATGTATGGTTCGATGGGAATTCTTTAGTATTGACGTATTCGATAGTTGATAGTTCAATGACAGAGAACATTTATAATTTTGAACAAAATGGTTGTATGGTTCAACTGAAATGCTATAGTTTCAATGTATTTGACAGTCGATAGTTTGACCAAAAAGATTGTTTAGTTCGACCAAAAAAAGCAATGCTGGTCGAAAATGATCAAGGATATGTGGGCCATTCTTCACCACCCCTTTGGTTATTTCAACGTTGGAATAGTCTAGCATTCGACCACTAGGGTGGTCAAATGTTCAACGCAAACTTATTGTGTCGCATAATCGATGAATAAAGTTTGACAATAATAGTGGTCGTTTAGTCGACCAACCTGCATCAAAAAATTGACTAAATCACGTCAAAAATTGGGCAAAACTTTACTAGTGATGCAAATGAACTCTCTTAAGCTTTGAGTCCCTATAGTTGGAGGAATTATATCACTTGTAGGCTAATCCCCAAAAGTGGTATAGTGCAATGACACCCTACCATGTGGAACCATCAGGCCCACCTCACCATTCCTATAGAGATAGTAACCTAGCCATAAACATAAGGAAAACCCGCAAGAAAGGAGTGGCCAACACACATGCCAATCAAATGCAAATTCTCACAAGAAATGTATGGTGATCCCAAGAAATACACATAAATGAAAGATACAAGGTACATATAAAACACTCAACATGTGGACCAACATCTAAAGCACTACTATAGAATCACATATCATAACTCATCAAGGTGTTACGCACTATTAATGGACCTAGATACAAGATTACCAACCATAGGGAGTATCTCTTCTCACACAAATCAATACTAAAATCTGGGGCACAATCATCTACCTCACACATAGATCTCTCATGACATCCAGGGATTCAATGGTCTCCACCATCTCACAAATATGAATGCTCAGTCTCAAATCATTCATGATGTCTGGGATTTCAATAATATAAACATCACCATCTACACTTAAACTCGGATCACGCATGCCATTTGGAAATTTTATGGGCTCCATAATTCCAAGAAGTCTTTTTTAATGTTTATACTCAATATATTTTATTATGGTTTTTACTTTATAAGGAACTCCTTAACGTAGCCTATGTGACCACTTTCAGGCAGGAGTTTATGTAAGGAGCTACTCCCCATGCCTACTCAATGTACCTAGTCACATGGCTCAATATATCATGATGGATACCAACAAAATATTTTCTAATTGATCTACATGAGGACATAGAAAAGCTCTTTGTCAACTTGGGCTACAACAAGGACAAAATGTAGGGACTTCGTCCACTCGTCTATACGAGGACGGTATGACCCAAGGGTTGTCCAATAAATATACAAAAGGATAAAAAAAATAAGTAGAATTATCATGGTCTACACCAAGGATGGAAAACATAGCAGTATCAAAAGTACAAAGACAAGGATTGGAGGACAAATCCACTCCAAAGTACTCAAGGCATGCAAGCCAAGAAAATACAAGCATATGCCAAATAAAAAACCACTTGATTGGCCAATTTTACAAGAGAAAAAATTACCATGGAATCCATTACACATCTCATTAGAACACAAGGAAGACTCATAATTCTCATGAGAAACAATAAACTCAATTTCCGGCAAAGATCTGACAAAGTGAAAAAATCAGCAATTTAACACTAAAAGGTTTTATTTAGATCACGACATAAGATAACTGGAAGGTCCTACAACCATTTTTTCACAATATTACTATAGACATGAGAGACTAGTAAAATCAATAACTCGATCATGCCCAACAAGGTAATTGATGTGTTTTGGAAGGCACGCAAAATGAGGTGAACATAAAAAAAGTCCAAAAATCAAACATCACATAAATCAACCAAATTAAAACTCATTTTCCCTTAGGTACCCAAAAACATATAAATGTAATAAAAACTCGTTTTTGGGCACACACAGAAATTTGAGCAGCATAACAGTATAAAAACCAACAATGAAAACCTCTGTTACTTGTGGGGAGCCAACTCGATGTTTGAAAAATACAAGAATGTGGGGGAGTACTAACTCTCAGCCCTTGAAGAAAAAAAAAGAAGATAAATATCTCAAAAAAATGAGGAAAGAATAAAATAACGAAGGCCCTACCTCACAGCCAGATGAGAAACCTGAAAGAATGAGGAATAAATAAATTTCTCGCTGAATACAAAAGTAGCTCCACACAAATGCAGATAGAATTTCAATGAACCACTCCACCCACTAATCTGACAAGCGAATCAAATCCAACAAGAAGAAGAGTAATTTTCTTTAATGGAAATTGGAGCAAAATTACCAAATTATCTCAAAGAAAAAGTGAGAAGTGAGTAAAAGAACTCACTCTTTAAAATATAAAGCACTTTTAAAAAGTGACTTAAAATAATTCATTTGAAATATTTAAATGACTATAGACCCGTTTTAACCCCAAATTAAAGAAAATGATTCCAAGTAATTGGAATCCAAATAGGGAAAATTAGCCGACAAATAAAAATATTAAATTCCCCAATTAAATTAAAAATCAACATAATTTCTAAATCATCTGTGGCAATTATAGGAGCTCTAAATGCATAAACATGTCACTAGTCTATCACAAATGCATTATGAAGTCTGTATTTTCCAACACGTACTGGAGGGAATAACATAATAATTATGGCTATGTCATCCACACAAGGACAACATTGGCTCAATATGAGAGGCCGAAGTTATTATCTCTTGTGCCATTGTCAAGGATATAGACACACTCAAATCCTATAGCTCAGGAAGAATGTGTTTGGTACTTGCTCACTGAACATGCAAACATAAAGTGTAGCTAGTCATAATATAAATAGTTGAAGCACATGAACATACATGATATCAAACAGTGAAGGAGAATGAGACATCTCGTGGACCTCACAAATGAGTAACTATGAATTCATCTTACTTCGTACATGCAATTTAAATAATCATAGTAATTAAATAAAAATATTTCATTTAAATATAAGACATTTAAATAAATAATATTACGACAATATGAGTATAAAATAAAAAAGGTAAACAACTAAAATACGCAACAACATTTAAGGCACAATATATCATGGAGTCAAATAAAATCATCTTGTTAATGTAATCAATAGTCTCAAATGTAAAATACACCAGATATCAACATAAATCATCATGTCACATCACTTTCATCATCATGCATATATTATCAAACTGTAAATATAAACATAATCTAACCATCTATCACAACTAAGATACTGGAAACCAAAATAATAAATTCTAATCAAATTCATCCCATCATGCAGATAATCATAACATCAAAATAAGAGTACATCATGGATCAAAATAATCACAGAATAGAATGCAAACACAGGAGGCACTCCACATTTAGTTCTTAGAAATGTTTGCCTCTTATAAGAAGTCAAAGTATTGTTCTTAGATGCCACATGTTAGGTTAAAAAGTGTGGAGTCTCTTAGGCGTTAATTTTTAATGATAACTTATTCCTTCATGTGTTATAATAATCTATACCTCTTTTAGAGGGTCTAGTCATGGGCTTTGTAGGAGATGAATTTTATTTTAGTTATACTTAGAATGAATAACTCATTTTTGAGTTTTGATTGACCTAGTTAATTGCTCAGCTAGATGGCATGGAGATCCATAAATCAAGGATTGTTAAACTATTTGAAAATCCATATATTTTTATCTACCATCAAAGTTAGGGATTGCAAAATGTTTATTTTCTTTGCATAAAAAAATTCATTTTATATTCATCATTAAAATCTATTGAGCATTGTATTTTTTTTATTTTTATTTTTTGTATATTTTGATAAGTGAAATCAACATCTCTTATGCTATAAATAATTTCGTTTATTATTTAGTATCAATATTCTTTTAATTTTCTTGTATGGAAGTGGATAATATGGTTGGAATAATATTTTAATGTGCTTGTATAATATTTCATCTTAGTTTAGTGCATAGGTATGACATTCTAATCTAATAGGATCAAGAAAATATTTATTTTATACCTTCCTTTTGTGATTGTACAAATTTCATATTTTGTTGTGTGGGTTTATAGCTAATGTGATTTTGGTTTTTTCTTTTATTCAATCTAACCATCTAGAATAGATACTTGTAAAAAATTTTCCATAATTGTCCATTTAATTTAGAATTTCACTCAAATGTATTTTACCCTATTTCTTTTGGTATTCATTTAAATTATTGATAGAGTAGGTTAGTTTCAAAGAAGCGTCATGCTTTATTAATTTTATTTCTGAATATGCATGTGTATTTGAATATTATTTTATAAATATCATATTTTGAAATATTCAAGGAAATAGAAAGATCTCAAAGTTATTAATTTTAGTTTATTCCAATAACCATCAACAACTTATAAGGTCTCTTCTAGAATGCCTTCATAAGCCATTGATTTGTCTCAACATGATCAAGACTTAGGTAAAAATGAACCTTAGAGAGAATTCCTTGTTTTTAAGAGTACTAATTAACCTTCATATCACTCATAACTTTGGATGTGCTAACATCATTATTAACATGTATCATTTTGATTTATCATAAGTTATTTTAATAACCAAGTAGCCATGATTCATGAACCCCCTTTACTTTGACCTTTCTTCCTTTTGTAGGAAAGCATATTTTTTGAGCTCTTATAATTTCCCTAGATGGAAATATATGATGTAGGAGCATCTTAGGATCTTGGTAATCTTGCATCAACCAAAAATATTTATTTTAGTTTGTTTGTTGTTCTGTTCCAGTTGGGAAGTTTTTTGATGTTTTTGGTGGGGGTCGATATGTTCTTGTCATTTTGTGTTGTGGTCATGTCAGCGTGTTCTTGGCTTCATCTTGGAGCTTATCCTATGATTGCACCTCATTTGGTTTCATCGCACAAAATTTATGACAGATTCTTTCTGTATCTATCATGTTCTTCATTTCCCGGTTGGTCATTGTGTTTTTCGATCGATTTCCCGATCTGCTAATTGGTTTTTCTAAGCACGATAGTGCCAGCTCGTTGTTATGTTTGAGGCCAACATTATTGTCTGATTACATCTCTTAAATATTTCATTGGAGGTTGTTATTTAAGATTTGGATCTTGACCTATTTGGGTGTAATGTATTTACTCATTTCTTGGGGAATGTAATCTTTTCAAGGCCGACTAGATGTTGCAATGGATTTATAAGCTTATGGACTTGTTCCTAAGGAGTAGGACAATCTCATAATATTATTTGGCTTAGATTGGGTAGGATTTGGAGGGTTTTGAGTTTAATTAGGCCTATGTGCTTGGCATGTATGACTGGTGTGTGTGTGTGTGTGTGATTTTTACACCTTCATGAGATTAGTTAATTTCCTAACAATTCTATGGAAAAATATTAACAATTAACCTAAGAATTGAAATTAAATCATTAAGCATCCCATGGATCTCTAACTAAGAAGGCTAATAGATCTTTCAGCCTTAATATCTACTAGTGACAGTCGTAGAATGAGAAAATTGATAATGATATGCCTATCTAGCTCACAATTTTATCAAATTGTCTCAACAATTCACTCAAATGCTCTCACAAATTCTTTTATATTGCTCAAATTACTTTGATATTGCTCTCAAAATGACTATAGTATGGATTATTTGCATTCGAATGTCTAGGATTCTCTTATGCTTTCAAATTGCTCTCTATTTATAGGATTTTCCCAAGTGTAGGGGTGGAGTCATTTGATCATGGTTTAGCCTTGGTTGAGTGAAAGGATTTAAATGGTTTCAAATGAGGGGATAATTTAAATGATTGTCTCAAAGCTTGGGACAAGATGAGTGGAGGAAATTGAAAAGCCTAAATGAATGGTTGAGATTGCAAATTTGGAGTGATCCACGTGCATTTCCTTCTCAATTCTCATTGGTTCCTCAAATTCATGTTGAAATATATTAGGATTTATTAATTTAATCAATTAATTAAATTAGTCATGTAGGGGAATATGTTGGATTTGATTTTTTGATTTAAACTATACAATTAATTGATTAAAATCAATTATATAGTTTAATTAATCCCTTTAGGATTATATTTAATAATTTGATGTTATTATTAATTGATCTTTTGATTAAATTGATTTTGTCTGAATTTGATTTAATAAATGTCCATTTTGATGATTTGATGCAATTTGATGAGATTTGGAGCAATTTGATGAAAAATGCAGATTTGACTGATTAGAGAACACTTGACCAATTTTAGGTGTCTACAAATGCCCCTCTTTGAATTGATGTGTGAAGTGCATTGATTAATGGAAAATTCTATGTCCTGATCACTTATTCAATGCCTGATTTATTGATACAAAACCTGATTTGATGATTGAAAACCTGATGCCAAAATAACCCTGATTCAAGATGCAGAAACTGATTCGAGATGCGGGACTTGATTTGAAACTCTGATGTGAAGATTGATGTGATGCCCTGATGCAAAACTGATTTGAAAAGGTATAGAATGCCCCACTGATGATAGTTTGAAATTTCAATGCCCCATATTTTATTGATATTTGATGGAAAATACAATCTAGAATCCCGATTTGATAATGTGATGATGCCCCCTCAGAAATGAAAACAATTGATGTCTGGAAGCAAAAAATGATGAAACTGATAAAGAAAAGATCCAAGTATGTTTTCATTTCTGAAAAACAATGATGATGGTCCTGGCAAAAAAACATCCCCCAGTGCAAATAAAATGCAGATTAGGTCAAACTAGGTGAAAAACCTCTTCAAAATTAGGTCAAATAGTATAAATAGGTTGAAAAATCCATTTTTACTATTCATTTTCACTTTTTACTATTGAGATTTTTCTCTGATCCTCCTGAGATTTCCAATGATGGTGGTCCCTATTCGAGAGCATCGGTTCAAGTGAGGGCACGGATATCAGAGGCCCACAGACTATGGACCTCTGGTAAGTGGTTTTAAACCTCTCAGTGCATTTAGTTCTTTGTTTGACTGCATTTAATAAATTTTAATAGCGCATGCTAGGATAGATTAGGTCATTTTTAGGCAAAATGTCGCATAGAATATGTTAAATGACACCTAGGAGGACAAAATGTTGCATCTGCATGTTAAAATGACTCATGTACATTCTTAAATGCCACATAGAAGATAGGTCAAAACATGCGTATGATAAATTAAATACCGCCTGCAAAATCCAAGGGCAAAAAAAGATTTTAAATGTCACGTAGGATGTTTTAAATGTCGCCCATAGAGGTAAAATGACGTGTAGAAAGAAAATTACCATGTCTGATAAGTTAAATCACAGATATGATAGATAAAATGATTCTTGGCATGAAATGACATATACACTTTGTGAAGTGATGCCTACAAGAAAATTGATGAAAATTTTATTTGAAAGAGAAAAAACTGATTGTGATTGAACGTCTCGATTAACAGATTGATTTCCAAGATAAATAGGTGTGTTTAGTAATTCTAATTAGTGTTTAGGATGTTAGAATAATCACATAAATAGATGTTTGATATGTCAATCTAATTGGATAGATAATTGATTGGTAGGATAAATGATATATTGATCCCTTCTCAAGATCTAGAGTTAGGAACAATAGGTTGATGCACTCAAAAAAGAGTAAAAGATTGATTTGATTGTTTTTCATTGACTTAAAATGATCCACCAATATGAAGATTCTAATATGATTCACTTGTTTTCAAAAGAGGCATGATTTCATAAATTATATGTATGGAGCCTACCACCGTGGTTGCTTAATTTAGCCAGTGATCTGACTAGACGAGAGGCCCATGTGATTGAGTAGTGCGGTTTGTTCTTCCTCCTTGATATACCTTAGTTCTAGCTGAACCGAGGACTACTCACATCTATGGTAGAGGGTTGGCACTCTGACCATAATAACTTTCACTTACCCCTCGGTAAGATGACGATCCCACCCGAGGATGTATATGGGTTGTTGCATATCCCAAAATGAGGATACAAAGTTTACTATGAGCAGGTGTATGATGGGAGTGCATGCAGATGGGTCTTTTCCGATCTGATGATTGGAGATGATACCATCACATGGGAATAGTTCACATCATTCCCTACTTTGCCTGTAGTTGTAGGTGCAATGATCGGTGGATTACTTCTCCCTGATTGACAAGGTCACAGATTTGCAGTTAGATGGGGTTGGATCCTAGAGGACATACTTGAGCATCCTCTAAGATTTGATTGGGGTTCATGTGTGCTTGCTCAGTTGTATCATGATTTTCATGAGGTTGTGTATCATGAGAGCACAACATTATCGGCAGGAGCTATTTTGTTACGGTTATGGACCTGGGAGCACATCCCAATCACTAGACCAATTGCAGCTCAAGTGCAGGGTCATGGATGGCTATATTTATTTCTCTATGATGGCATGATTGTCTAGCATCGGCTGGGAAAGGTTGAGTAATGGCGCAGGATGATTGATGACATCGATCAGGTCATCTAGAGACCTTACTTGAGTTGCGAGGGCTCGAGAGAGGATGATGATGAGCTACCTTATATGTTCTCCCCTTGATGGATGATTGGTCGATCACCTCTTGTGATTGAGAGATTTTTCTTTGGCCAGGTATTACGTTAGTTCGACAGAGTTTAGGATATGTCGCAGGGTATGTCATTGTATGCTCAGGTATAGGTAGAGCGTTCCATGTTGGGAGCTCAGGTAGATTATGAGTATGCTTGCATGGAGATTGATGGATTGGGTTTCATCATATGGGATATGTTAAATCATGTTTCTGATGTAGGTATGTCTACAGAGTATATGGAATGGTTTTCCTGACATAGATTTATGAGATTCACAGATCCAATAGAGCCTATCCTTCATGTGGTTGAGACTTCCAATGATGATGATGGAGGAGGAGGTGGTGGAGGTCTGAGAGAACCAAGAGTACAGTGGGCTCCTAGATTTCTGAGAGCTCCTAGAGCTTTAGGTAGATGACAGATGGGACCTTGGATGTGGGGTGGTCATGTGAGAGCTAGGGCTTGTGGTTATGCACCTAGACAGAGACAGGTTCCCCCCATACCAGCTACAATGTGGGGTTAGCAGAGACAAAGATACACTAGGCAGACACATCTTGATTAGGCTAGATAGGTTTCTGGAACATAGGTTCAGGCACAATAGGTACCCTTAAAGCAGGCTGCTATACAACCATAGGTTATTTTGGCTCCTACAGGTCCAGTATAGCCACCTCCACCTAGAAGAGTAGAGAAGGATATACAGAGGCTATAAATAGGTTTCTCAGCGATGACAACGCAGATGGCTTAGTTCAGTGTGATAATGCAAAAATTTATGAGTAGGATGGATCAGATGAGTCAGGGTGCTTCTACTAGTCAGGCTCCTCCTAGGAGTACAGATAGATCACACAGAGGTCTAGATGGGCCAGGTGATACAGGTACTGGAGATGGATTAGGTACTGGGATAGGTGATAGATCAGGTGCCCCTACTGGGTCATGAGTTGAGATAGCTTGATATCGATCCTCTTGATGCATTTATGTACCATATGTATGATTGATCAGGACTTTGATGATGTACCATTTTTTGTTGATGTATCATGATATACAGATATTTATGGACATTTCGATGAACATTTATTTATGATTCTCTTTGTTACCATGATGTGTTATGATGTTGATGTGATATTTCTTTATATGAAGATCTATATGATTTCTATGATGCATTTACTTTTATATGCTATGGATGCAGTGTCTTAGATGCAACATAGATAGATGGATGCAAAAGATTATGCAACTACTTCTATATTTTTATGATTTGTGATGAATGCAATGGCTATGCAATGCAATGGTAAAATGAATGCAACTATTTTTTTGGATCTTGATGTATGAAACTTATATGAAATATACTTATTTAGATGGATGCAAAATGGATAATGATTAATACTTAAGGAATCTTTTCTTTGTTTTTCTCTTTTCTGATATAAAAGATAATGAATAATGATTAATGTAATGAATGAATGCAAAAGAGAGCCTCACATAATTGATTTGAAAAAAGATAAATGATATTAACCCCAAAATTATTAACCCCCTTGAACTTGGAAAATCCTTTAATCATGCAATTAATCTATCATGAAAATGCAATGCAACTAACTGTCACTAGCTTTTGTGAAAGAAATGCAATAGAGATATATTTTCATCATTGAACATTGTGGAACTAGGAGATAGTACAATTGTCATTGACCACATCATGATAATATGAATACCACTTTTATCACTTTCATAACCATTGATAAACTAGTAGAAACCCTCACTATTTGAATAATCAACTATGGGAGTATGAATACCGGTTTCATCAGATTCAATGTTGCAATTAGATTTTGGTATTAAGTTATGGAAGATCTAAATAGCCAAGGTTTATTTTTGTGTATAAAAAACAAAGGTTAATCTTCCTTCCTATATGAAAGTCCTCGATGGTTCTTTGATGACCATTTCCTTAGATGAATTCACACAAGTTGGTGGATCTTCTTTAAAATAGTCACGCAAAGTCAAGAAAATATTATGTCTTCATCATCACCAATCTAGTTGAAACATCTTCGATTAGCCAAAAAGACATGACTTGAAAATTCAATGAATATCATCAAAAACTTCAAGTATTTCTATTGTATCAAGATTTTTAATAGAATTCCAAACATTTTGATCATTTAGGTTTTGTCAATTTTTAATCTTGATAGTAAGGTAATCAAGCTCAAGGATCAAGTTGTAAGATCAAATGTTGGGTTTGAACAATGACATCCATCAAAAATATCTCTCCACTAAAGTTCTGAAAATCTCTTTTGTTATGTGAACAAAAAGTAGTACTTATCGAAGCCATTTGTATCAAAACCAATGCTTTTCCCCCAAGTGAAAAATGAGACCATGTGTAAAACTTGGGCAAATGAAACCTAGTATGTGACAATGCAGCTCAAAGACTTTATTATGACTATGCACAAATGATAGATGTAATGAGTATATACAAATGAGATGATGAAAAGGCCATATGTATAAATTCAACTAGGTAAGACCTAAGGGATCAAAAAGTGCTTGTTTGTCAGGTTTTCACCTTTTGAGGTTTATTGCTCTTTTTCTCTTTTGTCCTTGTTTTTTCTACCAAGGCACCTATTGCTAGGTTTTCACCAAGGCACTTTTTTCTTTTTCATTTTTTTCTTTTGATTTTCTTTTATTTTTTGATATCATCAAGGTGCCTATTTGATAGGTTTTTACCAAGACAATCATTTTGTGATTTTTGAATGTTTTTGCTTTCTTCATGCTCAATTATCATCTTTTTATGATTTTCCATTATTTTTGAATGTTTGATCTTTCTCATGTTTTTGGATTTTGAACTTTTCTCATGTTTTTGGATTTTGAACTTTTCTCATGTACAAAAAATGATGCTAAACTCATCGAATACACACTCATCTGATACTCTTTCTTCTTATACTCTTTCATCTGCTCAGGTATGAACCTCTTTAAATGGATGCTATTAATGGGTTCTTGGAACTAATTAACCTCACAATCAGCTAGCTTGTATGTCCCCATTCCAAAAGAAGAAGTAATTACAAAAGGTCCAAGCCAATTTTCCTTTCTTTTCTCTATCTACTTGGTTTTCAGGGTTTTCTCTTAACACTAAGTCTCCCACTTGAAAGGTTCTAGGTTTGATATGCTTGTTATAATTCCTTGAGATTCTATTTTGATACACTTTCAAATGCTCATAATCTTGTGCTTGATATTCCTCCAACAACTCCAATTTTTGAAGTCGAGCAACCCTATAATCCTCATCATTAATTAATCCTTGTAATGAAACTCTTAAGGATAGGATCTCAACCTCCAAAGGTAGAACATATTCTGCCCCATAAACCAAAGAAAATGGTGTAGCTCCCATTGGTGTTCAAATGATTGTTCTCTTCCTGATTTGTCAACTAATGTTTTCAATATTTTGAGGATATTCTTATTTGTAGCTTTGGCTTGTCCATTACCTTGAGGATAGTAAATGGAGGAAGAATGGTGTGTTATATAGAAGGTCTCACATAATTCATCCACATATTTTTTCTTGAATTGTTTCCCATTGTCCATGATAATGACATGAGAAATACCATATCTACAAATGATGTGTTTGAGGATAAACATATAAATTTGTTTCCTCGTTGCAATTGTCAAAGGTACGACCTCTACGCGTTTTGTAAAATATCCTATTTTCATGATGATGTATTTGTGACCATTGGAAGAAGGTGGGTAAATAATTCCAATAAGATCAAATCCCCATTGGTAAAATGACCATGGTGTAATGAATGGGTGTAACTCTTGTGCAGGCAGATGGATCATGTCTCCATGATATTGGCATTTTAAACACACTTTAACAAAGTGGCAAGCATCCTTATCTAAGGTTTTCCATAAATACCCCATACGAAGGATTTTCTTGGCTAGGTTTAATCCACTCAAATGAGACCCATAGATACCCTCATGAATGTCTCTTAAAGCTAACTTCAATTCATCATCCTCTAGACACCTAAGTAGTGTTTTGTCAAGACCTTTGCATTACAATGTGTCAGATAGGATAGTGTTATGATCCGCTTGGCATATAAAGTGTAATTTTTGGGCATGGGTTTGGTCTAAAGGTAAAACTTGGTCATTTAGATAGGTATAAATGGGTCCATACCAAGGGGAGTCATGTCCATTTAGAAGGAAATTTGATTTGAATTCCAAGTAGGTCAAAAGTTGGTTTTACCAACTCTTCCACCAATAATTCATACCTCACATTTTGATCAAGCATTTGAAGTAAAGAAGCCAAAGTAGCCATAGCATCTACTGCTCTATTCTTATCCCTTGTGATTTTCTCAAATGTGATCAAGATAAATTATTTCTTCCAGTCATCTACCATCCTTTTATATGGCATCAATTTGTCATCCTTAGTTTGATACTCATCATTAATTTGATTGATACCAATTGAGAATCCCCATATACTTGTAGTTATGTGACGTTCCATTCTAAAGCCATTTTGATGCCTATGACTAAAGCTTCTTATTTTGCAATATTGTTGGTGCATGGGAACAAAAAACTTTGACTTATGAATGGTGTATCCTTGTGGTGTAATCAATAGAATTACGACACCTGAACCATGTGGAGTGTAGGATCCATCAAAATATAATTTCCATGCTTTGACTTCCACATTGACTATCTCTACATTTATAAATTCTACTTGAATAGGATGATTAGAAACTAAAGGATTTTCAGCCAATTGATCAGCTATGACTTGTCCTTTGATAGATTTTCGGTCCACATACTCAATGTCAAATTCACTAAGTACCATCACCCATTTAGCAATTCTTACTGTAAGAGTTGTTTTGCTAAGCAAATAATTTAATGGATCAATTTTGGCAATCAACTTCACCTTGTGCATCAACATGTAATGTCATATTTTTTGCAAGGAAAAACCTACTGCAAGACAAGCCCGCTCCATGAAGCTATAATTCAACTCATACTTGATCAAGGTTTTTCTTAAGTAGTAAATGGCTCTTTCTTTACCCTCATCATCCTCTTGTGCCAATAAAACCCCTGAAGATCTCTTTGTTGTTGAAATGTATAATAGTAAGGGTTTTCCTTTGATGGGAGACATCAAAATGGGTGGATTTACCAAGTATGTCTTCAATAAGGTAAAAGCTTGTTCACATTCATCATCCCACTTAAAAATGCTATCCTTATGTAGCAATCTTGTAAAAGAGTGACACTTTTCTACTAATTGAGAGATGAATCTTTGAATAGATTGAAGTCTTCCTTGGAGTGACCTCATTTGACTAATGTTTTTCGGAGTTTCCATTTCCATGATTTCTTTCTCTTTTTCCAGATTGACTTCTATCCCTTTTGTTGAAACTATGTAGCCTAGTAGCTTGCCGGATTGAACACCAAATCCACATTTCTTTGGATTTAACCTTACTTTAAATTTCTCCAATCTTGTAAAATTATTTTCTAGGATAGATAGATGGTCTTTTCTTTCATGTGATTTCGCTAAGATATCATCCACATAGTCTTCTAGGAAAGGATGCATCATGTCATGAAAGATAGTTGTCATTGCCCTTTGATAAGTTGCTCCGGAATTTTGAGGCAAAAGGGCATCACATTCCAAAAAAAAGTACCCCAAGGGCAAGTGAAAGTGGTATTTTCTTGATCCTCGGGTGCAATTCTAATCTTATTGTAGCCACTAAATCCATCCATCAATGAAAACATAAAATGTCCTGTCTTCAAATCCACTATAGCATCAATGCTAGGTAATGGAAAATCATCCTTAGGGAAAGAAAGATTAAGGTCTCTAAAATCCATGCATATTCGAATGGATTTGTCATGTTTAGTAATAGGTACATTATTGGAAATCCATTCTGCATAAGCTATGACTCTTATGAAGCCAACTTTTAGTAACTTTTCCAATTCTGCCTTAACCAATAAAGAGACATGGGGATGCATGTTTCTCAAATTTTGCTTCACGGGTTTTACATCGGGCCTCACATTAAGGTGGTGCTTTATGAAACTTGGATCCAATCCTGGCATGTCTACATATGACCATGAAAAGTTGATTTTCTTTTCTTGAAATAATTTGATGAAATCCTTCCTTTATGATGGAGTCAATCATGTTGCTAAATGAATAAACTTAGGATCCAATTCGGTGCCAATGTTGACCTTTTCTATTGGATCAATGAGGATGGGAGATCTCTCATCTTCATGTTTAGGTAAAGTATCCAATCTCTCTTCCTTAGGTGCCATAGTTGGGTTTTCACCTTTGGAAACATCTGTTATTTTTACTTTTTTGGGGTCTAGTACTGCCACATGGTGGTTTTCACCAATAGACCTTTTCATTTTTTACCTTTTTTTATTTTATTTTGTGGATTAAGAGATTAGACTTTCATATAGGAAGGAGGATTAACTCTTTCTTCTATCTGACTCTATGCAACCATTAACTTCATGAAACCATAGCATAATTCTGATTTTTAGAACTGAAACTTCAACCAAGAAGCATGACACACTTCAAATCTACTTTTCCATTTTCTCTTAGTGACTTTATCACCTATTAAGGGACTTTATTTCTCATAAAAAATAGAGGATTACCTGGAAAAAAACTTGCAGCTGCTATTCTTTCTTCTTCTTTACTAGATACAGGGCAGATCTAGAACCTTTTTTGTAGCTCCGTCAGATTCTTTTCTTGCAGAGAAATTTTTTTAAATAGCAAGAGCCATTTACAAATTATTTTTAATTATGATTTTTTTCCAACCATCAAAGTCGTATAATCCTTTTTCAATTCGCTGCAAATAAATACACTTTCCATGTTGTTCTCTCTCACAGATCTGAAACAGATTTCAGATTCCTTTTCTTGACTCTCTTTCTTACAATTAGATTCTGATATTGCTTCAGCCAAGAAAGGAAATAGTCATCTTAAACTTGTTGATTTTAAACTTCACATAACACTAATGGTTACAATTTTGCACTGGCACAAAACAACCAGGATTCTCCAGGTTTCACAAAGTTTCCACCCACAACAAGTATGAGATCAAAATTTACAAACTGGTCTATAAACTAAGCAACAAAAAAATAATTCTTATGAACTTTAAAACACTATTGCTAATATCCATTTCTCCCCAGCAGAGTCATCATTTTGTTAGTGTGACTCGGATGGGAAAATTCAATCTAAATTTTGATTTAACTTTTAAAAACACCAGAGATTTTCTGAAAAGCTCAACAAAACTATTTCATCTTTATCCCCTGCAGAGTCACCATTTTGTGAGGCTTTCACAAATGACCAAGCATTCGATGAGCACCATTTGTGTGTGGCTTTCGTGGTGGGCGCCATTTATGTGTGATTTTTACACCTTCATGAGATTACTTTATTTCCTAACAATTCTATGGAAAAACATTAACAATTAAGCTAAGAATTGAAAGTAAATCATTAAGCATCCCATGGATCTATAACTAAGCATGCTAATAGAGCTCTCAGTCTTAATATCTACTAGTGACAGTCCTAGAATGAGAAAATTGATAATGATATGTCTATCTAGCTCACAATTCTTTCAAATTGTCTCAATAATTCACTCAAATGCTCTCACATATGCTTTGATATTGCTCTAAAAATGACTATAGTATGGATGCTTTGCATTCAAATGTCTAGGATTCTCTTATGCTTGCAAATTTCTCTCTATTTATAGGATTTTCCCAAGTGTAGGGGTGGAGTCAATTGATCATGGTTTAGCGTTAGTTGAGTGAAAGGCTTCAAATAGTTTCAAATGAGGGGACAATTTAAATGATTATCTCAAAGCTTGGGACAAGATGAGTGGAGGAAATTGAAAAGCCTAAATGAGTGGTTGAGATTGTAAATTTGGAGTGATCCATGTGCTTTGCCTTCTCAATTCTCATTGGTTCCTTAAATTCATGTTGAAAGATATTAGGATTTGTTAATTCAATCAATTAATTAAATTATCTATGTAGGGGAATAAGTTGGATTTGATTTTTTGATTTAAACTATACAATTAATTGATTAAAATCAGTTATATAGTTTAATTAATCCCTTTAGGCTTATATTTTATTATTTGATGTCATTTTTAATTGATCCTTTGATTAAATTGATTTTGTCTGAATTTGATTTAATAAATGTCCATTTTGATTATTCGATGCAATTTGATGAGATTTGGAGCAATTTGATGAAAAATACAGATTTGACTGATTAGAGAACACCTGACCAATTTTAGGTGTCTACAACTGGCATGTGAAACAACATGTTGCAAATATGTTGTAAATGATTTCTGATGATAATAAAAGGTTGAATCTCTTATTTTTATCTGTTTGTCTTATTTTCTTCAATTGTGTCTTGTTGGTTGTAAGGGTTGGACCGATCTCCTTGAGGTTTCTCCATTCTTGACTGCATCAATATGAACCATATATGGTAAAGTTAAGCCTTATTTATCTAATATTGAAGGATATAATACTTTCAAGTTATATATTAGCCATCAAATATAGGTGTGTGCACCAAGTTGTGGACCAAAAAAGTGGACACACCTTTAAAAAAATTTCAAATTTTCAATAACCCGATCGGGTTATTGAAAATTTGAAATCATTCTAGGCTTGGTAAACCAAGCCTAGAATATATTATAAACAATTGTGTGTGCCTCAAAACCCAATCGGGTTATGAGGAATTTCTCATAACCTGGTCAGGTTATGAGACTCATTGAGTTTCTAATAACCCGATCGGGTTATGAGAAACATATCAAAAATAGAACAATCCACAGCTTAGGCCAAATTTTAACGCCTAAACCACGGAGCAGAAGTGTGGAGGAGGGTGAAAAAAGCAAAACCCGATTGTGCTTTGAAGAAAACATGATTTAATCAAGATTTTCAACCAATGATGCCCCGTAACAAAGGTAAGTTTGTTTGTTTTTGTTGTTTTTTTTGCAATTGTAATCAAATTAGGTTATTTTATTGATATTTTATTTTCTTTTATTAATTTCATTCCTGATTCATCAAACAACCCAAAAAGATGAAAATGAAATGAAAGAGCACCCCCCGTAGAAGCACCATCATCACCACCTGTAAACCCTCAACAACCCTCGCCACCCATAAACCCTCAACCACAATCTCCACCCATAAACCCTCCTCAAAATTCTCCTCCTCCACAACCATCGCCACCTGTACACCCTCCACATGTGTTGTTAGGTCATGTAGATGCATCACAAGAGGACCTCGTGCAACACCTTAACCAAAATAGTGCACAAATTAATATATTGGTCAATAGGTTGAAGGCTTCTAATCTTCAGCATCACTCTACCCTTGCCACTACATTAGAAAAAATGTCCAATAGTACAAATGAGGTGACAAAATGGGGTTCATGGAGGGATAGGTGTCGTACATTTTATGGTGATGGTTTATCCTATGAGGATGTGAAAACAAAAAGGCATAGAAACACGTGACATATGTGCCCTTTTTATAGATTCTAATACTTGCAATTCCCTAGAAGTTAATACAAAATGATTTCCTATACACTTTGTGTGTTCATAGGGGGATGAAATCAGCTTTTTGGGATAGGTGGTACATGGTATTTGACCAATCACCTTGTAATAATAATGAGGTTCATTTATATTTTTTGAGGAAGCTATACTGTGAGTTTATCATTGGTGAGAAGCCAAATTACTTTGACTTTCGTGAGTTCCAGGGTAGAGGGAGAGGCTCTGTGCAGGATAGACCTGGGGTACATAGGATTACCCGACCACAAGAGAGGAGGCGTACTCCAAGAAAACCCCTCATTCATTTTGTGGTCCCAGTAGTGGTGAAGGAGTCTATGGATATATAGACTCTTCATGCAGCTGCATCATTGACTGATGTCATTATCCAGCATGGCACTCAGTTAGTTGGAGAGGATGGATCAGTGCCACCTCCATCTTCATCAAATGCACCATTAGGATCATCCCATCTTGTGCTAGCTCCATCGCCATTAGATGCACCATTAGGATTGTCTCATCCCGTGTGAGCTCCATTATCATCACATACATTTCCAGGGTCAGCCCAGCCCATTGAGCATATCTGCATCAGTTGTAATGGTATATGTGATGGGGTAGATAGCCAGGTGAGTGCGGATGGTTTGACATCCTATTCATGTGTACATTGAAAAAAAATATGTTAGGCATCCACTACTAAGGATGTGGCCCTCATAGATGATCTTTTGTCGATGGTGTATTGTTCAGAGCTGACACAAGTTTGTTTAAATTTGTGTTTTGACATGTTATTTTAATTAATTACCTAAATCTGTTAAAAGTAAATAAAATTTTATGTATAGAAGAACCTAAATTGATACATGAATAATATGCATTTTAGGGTGCAGCTGGTGGTACAATCACACCAAGGAGTGCTCGTTATATTACACGTAGACATGTAGCTCAAACACCTGAGGTAATGTTTTATAAATATTCCTAAAATAGAATACTACGTTATTTTGAAAATATCATATCTTAATGATTTGTATGGTGGTAACTTAGTTTATGTTTGTTTTCTATTGCTTTATGGTCAAAGATTTTTTTCTAATGTAATTCAACTCAAGGAATTCACTTTCTTGTCTACCCATCATGACTCAAATTGATTTGAACTCCCGCCATCCATCCTTGGAATCAATTCAACCAATACTGAACTCATACATAGACTCATACCCCAACCAATCACTTATTGGCTTCTGAATCAACCTTGAACATCATTCAGAACATCCAACCATTGTTCTTTTACTCTTATTTCTTGTTCAAAATCATGAATACAATCTCTGATTGTTCATTGATTATGATTATCCTTAATCCTTGAATACACCTCCATGGCCTTCTGAAGACTCCCAACATATATGATGCAGAGGTGGTGGTTGGTGACCTCACTGATAATGTCTAACAACAATTCATCTCCTATTTGTAACAACTTCTCACTTCCAAATCCCCCTCAAGGACTCATCTTCTAGGCTACCCCAAGTGCTCCTAGTGCTTCCCAAACACCATATCTTCACTCACAACTTCAACCTTCATTTGAACTCCATAAATAATCTCCATAAGGCCTATCTACCATGTTCCATCAACCCATTAATTCTAGATAACCAATCCCTTACCCAAATCTCACATTCAGCCCTTAAAGCTAGTAGCCCACACCAGTCACTATTTTGTCCTTTTCTCCAACATTCCACAAATAACTAAGGAAAATAAAACATGATTTAGATACCCTTTTGGTATCTTTAAACCCTCCCCAAGATTTAGTATATACTCCTTTGGACCATACCCAAGATCCAATACTCATGTAATCTCCAAACTAAGCCTAATTCTCCTAATTTACAAAGAAACCCCTAGCTCCACTTACTCTCATGACTCCAAAGGCTGAAACAGTCCTTCTAGGGGTTAGGAAACAACATATTTTCAACTCTCCAAGGCTCTATCCTTTATCTATGGCCTTAGCCACTAAACCCTCACTTCTAGG
>MU224254.1:5047089-5073789 GCA_018584345.1 Thuja plicata | reverse complement strand
GTTCAATTGTTCCTCTTTTGTTCTTTCCCATTGTTCGTATTGAATGGACCCTACGAATAATATCATGAACATAGAATAACATGTGAACATCAAATACAAAAAATAAGAACAAATTAACCATTTTCTTTAAATGAGATCTTACAATGATAAAATAACATTAAAACACACAAATAAAAAACACAATTTTCAATCATTGCAAAGAAAAAACATGCAAAAATAGTGCAAACCTATCTGTTCCTGGCGTAAAACAACAGAAAAATAGTTGTGGGACCTCTAAACAACTTACAATGACTATTTAAGATAGTTGAAGCAAACAAAGCTCCTAATTCCAAAGGACCCAATCGGGTTATGAGAACATAAAGGCTATGTGTTCCTAATTACTCAGAACCCAATCAGGTTATGAGAACATAACGACTCCATGCTCCTAGTTACTCAGAACCCGATTAGGTTTTGAAAAACTAAGAACAAAGGAGGATTGAGAGAGAGAGAGAGAGAGAGAGAGAGAGAGAGAGAGAAGCTTATAGGGAGTGTGTGAAGCAAATTAGAGGGAGTTTGTTGAGCAGAAAGGGTCCTCTGATTTCTAGGTTTGTAACTCTATTGAATATGTGGGCATGAGAGGAGGTAAAGATGTAGAATTTGGTCTTTCATTCAATATTCTATTTATAGAGCAGTTAGTTTATCTGGAAGCCAAAACAGCTTAGCTTGAATGTAATTTTTATTGGAAACAAGTTTGCAAATGTGATTCTGTTGATGATAGTTAGGAGGAGGCCATTAATCATGGGCTCACCAAAAAATTGGCCATTATTCAGGGCCCTCCTGGCACTGGAAAAACATTTACCGGGTTGCAAATTGTAAAGGATTTGTTTCATAAGATTTAAAATTCCTCTGGTCCCATTCTCATAATGTGCTTTACTAACAGGGCTCTAGATCAATTTTTGGAGGGAATATATGAATATGAGAAAAGTCTAGCAAGGCTAGGATCTAGAACTTAGAGCTCAATTCTTTGCAAATGTACTCCTAAAAAGGGACAAGAGAGAAATATCATATTGTTTTCTTTGGTAAGAGACATTGAATTCCTAATTTGAATGTAAAAACATCAGAAAATATAGGATTTCTTAACATTCCAAACATAACTTGTGTTTCCCTTTCCAGGGCTAGAATTGGTCTGTATATCTTTGGAAATGGCAAGCTAGTCTTAGACAATTCTCTAGTGTGGAGTGATATCATAAAGCATTTTATAGATAATGGGTATGCTGGTAATAGAATACCACTATACTATCCTAAACATCTAGATGATGTCAGACATGTTGTTACCAAATGTCATGATTTAAGGAGGTATGGCGATGGAAGTATGAGCTTTTGTACCAGGAAATGCAAAGAAAAATTAATTTGTGGTCATCTTTGTCCTAGGAAATGTCATCATGGATGACATGTGAGAATTGGATTTGCAAAGCCTGATGTATATGAAGAAGTTTGAGCTTTGTGGACATGTCATCAAGAAGGTCTATCATGCAACTTCCAATGACCTCTTTCGATACGTTGGAAGGTCTATGTGCATTTTCTGATTCCTACTGCTCGAATTGTTACCAATTTGTGCCTCCTAAATACTGTGAAGATTACCATACATGTCTTTTTTACAGACTTTATGGGGTGAATGAAGAAAATGAAATACTTATGACAAAGGGTGAGAAACAATTTGGACTTACTGAAAATTTGTGAGAAGAGATGAGATAATTGTGAGAAGAGGGGGAAAATCAACTTGGTCAAATTATCCAAGCCCTGAGACAACAAGTTTCATCATTGTGTGTAGAGAGCGAGAACTAATTGGGAACAATTTAAAGAATGCAAAAAGAGATTGAAATCTTGCGTGCAGAGGAAGCGAAACAAAGTGAGAGTGCAGAAGAGGAAATTGGGTTACTTCAGAGAGAGAGAGAGAGAGAGAGAGTGAGAGAGAGAGAGTCTACAATTTCACTCACTTGAAATACCTATGTACTAGGAGGGTATTAAATTGTAATAACTATGTATGAAAGGTTGGAAGATTGCAGAAAAAATCATGGATGACCATTTAAAGAAGCAAAGGCAACCAATTGGCCATTTAAAAAAATTCATGGGCGACCATTGAAATAAGCTATTTTGCTGGAGGGAAGAGAAGAAAACTTTCACTAATTTGCAATGGCCCAAAGCGAAGGGAGAAACTCTACTTCCAGATGTATTTCAGGTTGCCCATCTATACAGTTTGGTGAAGAAGGGTGTGCATTTTCTGATTCCTACTACTCAAATTGTTACCAATTTGTGCCTCCTAAATACTGTGAAGATTACCATACATGTCTTTTATATGAACTCACAGGGTGAAGGAAGAAAACAAAATATTTATGGCAGAGGGTGAGAAACAATTTGGAATTACTGAAATTCTGTGAGAAGAGATGAGATTATTTCGAGAAGATGGGGAAAAGAAACTTGGTGAAATTATCCAAGCCCTGAGACAGCAAATTTCATCATTGCGTGTAGAGAGCGAGAACCAATTGGGAACAATTCAAAGAATGCAAAAAGAGATTGAAATCTTGCATGCAGAGGAAGCAAAACAAAGTGGGAGTGCAGAAGAGGAGATTGGGTTACTTTAGAGAGAGAGAGAGAGAGAGTACAATTTTACTCACTTGAAACACCTATGTACTAGGAGGGTATTAAATTGTAATAAATATGTACGAAAGGTTGGAAGATTGCAGAAAAAACCAGAGATGGTAATTGAAAGAAGCAAAGGAAACCAATTGGCCATTTAAAAAAATTCATGGGCGACCATTGAAATAAGCTATTTTACTGGAGGGAAGAGCAGAAAACTTTCGCTAATTTGCAATGGCCCAAAGCAAAGGGAGCAACTCAAATTTGAGATGTATTTTAGGTTGCCCATCTATACAGTTTGGTCAAGAAGGGTGTGCATTTTCTAATCCCTACTGCTCGAATTGTTACCAATTTGTGCCTCCTAAATACTATGAAGATTACCATACATGTCTTTTTATACGAACTTCGCGAGGTGAAGGAAGAAAACAAAATACTTATGGCAAAGGGTGAGAAACAATTTGGAATTACTGAAAATCTATGAGAAGAGATGACATTATTGGGAGAAGATGGGGAAATTCAACTTGGTCAATTTATCCAAGCCCTGAGACAAAGAATTTCATCACTGCGTGTAGAGAGCGAGAACAAATTGGGAACAATTCAAAGAATGCAAAAAGAGATTGAAATCTTGCGTGCAGAGGAAGCGAAACAAAGTGAGAGTGCAGAAGAGAAGATTGGGTTACTTCATAAAATCTCAAGCGAAGCATTGGCTAATCCAGATGTCATGCTCTATGCTTCTGATGGTTCAACATTTCAAGCGCGTTCTCTCTCTCTCTCTCTCTCTCTCTCTCTCTCTCTCACACACACACACACACACACACACACACACACACACACACACACACACACACAGGTTATGCAGAATAAGATGAATAGTTTTTACTTCTTCAAAACCCGATCAGGTTTTGAAGTACTTTTTTCTTTTCAGAACCCGATCGAGTTATTTGAAATTTAGAAACCCGGTCGGGTTTTGAAGTACTTTTTTCTTTTCAAAACCCGATCTAGCTATTTGAAATTTAGAAACTCGATCAGGTTATGGCTCGGGAAGAGGCTTGAAAAATGACCTAAAGGCTTGGAGGCTCATTTTCCCTCCATTTTTGTTCTTTTAGATGTTTTTTTATCTTGTAAGATGATTTCTCGACTTTATATTCATCAGGTTTACAATTTATCAAATGGGTAGCTTTATAATTTTCACCATAATATCATACATCTTCTTAGCTTTCTAACTATATAAATTTTTCTATTTTGGACGACATTAGCATAGTAAACTTTAATTTTCTTTACCAGTGTCTTGATTGTACTCACAGACATATGTCTACCATTTTTTTAGTAACTTTTGAAATACTTAATAAAATTACAAATAAATTACATATTATTGTTCTACACTTGATTCTATACACTTTTAAAAAAAAGTTTTCATTTTTTATTATGTTGATGCAAGTTATGCCCAGCGCACGAACATGTACCAAATTTTCAGGATGCGATCACTTCAAAAAATCACAAAAAAAAATACTCATCAGAAAATTACAAAAAAATACACAACTTCTAGATCTCACTCTTACCTATCATCCTACCAAAGGGATTTAAAAATACTGAATATAACTATACCTTTTGTACCGCGCATGGAAACAACTATGTTATGTTTTTTCAAAAAAATTAGGAACATGTTTTCATGCATGCAAGGTTTGACCCTCTTAATCTTATTGGGTTTTAAAAAAAATAGTGTTCTAGAAACTAGATTCAGAGTACTACAATTTTTATTTTTTACACATCTTCTTATTTTGAGTGCATGACCCTGAAACTCTTGTTCCAAGTTCAGGTTTACCTGATTTCAGAAAAAATGTGTCCACTTATACCCCCCTTTTTAGTCCACAACTTGGTGCACACACCCATATACTTCCATATATATAGAGGTAAACCAAGTCATTACATATTTTTATTAACTTCTTTGAAAATTATAAGAGGTCATATATATTCATTGTTTTATCTTTCTCTGTTTCTCCCTCAAGCCTATCTTTTATCGTGTATTATCAAACTTTACCATACATAATAATCAGGTGCTTAAGGTAGTTTTGGTTATTACTTTTCTTTTATTTCTTGTGGGAGTCCTTGGATTTTATTTTACTTTGAGCTACACTTTTTTGATTCATTTAATTAACTTGTCAACCTTATCTTCCATAGAGTCTTATGAGATTTTATATCTCAAATTATAAAATATTTATAAAGAAATAATTGTTACATTGTAGGAATGTACTCTCTCTCTCTCTCTCTCTCTCTCTCTATATATATATATATAATTCATATTGTACACATATATTAGTTGGACAAAATTTCACTTGACTATTTCAATTTGTGCAACTATTTTTAGATGGAAATTCATGATTCTTTTCAACTAGGTTTATTTTTATCCCATTAAAAAATTTTAAATTTTATTTTATAAAAACCTTAAAATTATAGTAAAAATTAAATCAAAACCAAAGTGAACAAAAATATTGGAAAATAATTTTTTTTATACAATTCTTTTTCATTAAATTATTCTTAGATAGTACAAAAGCACAACTTTTGCTAAATGTATCAACCATTAGAAATAGAGAGTCAAGAGATTTAAGAATATTCATCTACAAAACATATTAACATAACCCCCCTATAGATTTTATATAAATATAAGAGGTTGATACACCCCCTAGTGTATCTAGTTAATAGGCTTGTCACACAACATAGTTTACTATATCACTTTTCATATAGGACCTATGAATATAGTAAGTTACAAATTTAAAAAATTCTTCTATAAATAAAAAAAGAATGACTATCTTTCAATTACTTTCTTATCATATAAACACTAATCTGATCTCTTTTGAAACATACATCAAACTCTACTTGAACTATAGTCCATCTTAAAATAAAATCACATGCCTACCTACCTTTGGCTACTAAAGTAATTCCTAAAAATAATTTTGATGATAACAATATTAATTACAAACCCCCTTTCCAAAATCTTAATAAAAGACAAAATAGAAATATATTAAAATAATGGTGTCCCTAGCAATAAATCAATAAGCTAAGTTATTTTTATATATTTTATAATGTGTAGTCACCAAAAGGAAATTTTTAGGATTCCCATCTACCTGAAATGTTGAGCCTAATAAATATTTTTCTAAGCATGTACAAGTGGAATTATCTTGATGCTCTATATACAATATGGTCCCCTAGCCTAATAAATAATAATAAATCCATTTTGTCAACACTTATACTAGTTCATAAAGTTATCTACCATAGATGCAATCCAAAAGGATGGATCCATTAAACAATCCAAAATATTAGTTCATATAAATCCTCTATCTTATATTATAATTATATAGGTTCAATTTAATTGAGCTTAAATTCAAGTGTCTTCGGTTAAAACAATTAGTTAATCACATGTATTTTTGTGGTATCTTGTCATGAGATTGTCTTGGATCCAACCTTCAAATGGAACCCCTTAGATTAACAATATGATTTTAGAGGATAAAATAAACTACTTCTCATAATTCATATAGTGACAAATGAAGTCACCTAGAAATAATATTTTATGAGTATATAGCCCACATAATAAGCTTACTAAAATGTATAATATATGATATTTTTTTGATGTTATAGTTTAATTTGTTTTATAATTAATTTAGGTCTACTATACAAAATAAATAAACACTGGGAACAATAGCAAAATAGATCATAAAAAAATATATTATACCCCATATCAATCCATATTTAGATAAAAGGAAATCCAATTTCAATAAGTAAAGTAAATGAAATGAATTATTCTAAAATGTAGGTACAGATAATTAAGAATTCCAATAATAACTAATAACAATATAATATTTTTTAAATTTTTTTATAAAAAATAGATCTACAAACCAAATACTAGAGTTAATAATCTAACTCTCAAAAATGTTGGAAGTATTTTATTTTTAGTAAAAGTTATACATTATTGTCGAATTTTACTCATTATAAAATACTTTTAGAAAAATAACCAAAGAAAATATCTTTTTTTCTTTTAACTTTAGAAAATTAAAAAATGAATCTATAAATAAAATGACATAAATCACTAATTTACATTATATTTAATTTCTTAATTGTTTGTTTGGTATATCTATTAGAACATTTTGAGGGCTAAAAAATATTATATGGCCTAATAATGTTAATAATTAGGATATGTTATACACTTGTTCCTATTTGTCATCAACATAATAGGAGAACCACACAATAAATTGGTTTTGTGTTAGGCCTTTTGGCACCATATTCTATAAAATCACACAATCAAACATCTCTGACTTTTTGATATTCAATCCAAAGTTCACATAGATATAATTAACAAAAGTTTTGGCTAAATTACCATAAGAACTAATGGACCCGGAATAATAAAGATAAACATAATGAATAACATTGTCCCTCAACATACAAGGAAACAAACTAGCCAATAATTTATCATCCTATACATAAAATTTAAACACGAAGCCTCAAAATCTTATTGATTTGTATTAGGGTAATTTTTTATAATACAACTCAAAATATAATGCCAAAATTCCTAATTGTAATGCATGTCATTGCATCAACTGAAATAAGATAAATATAATAGAGCACACTTAAGTACAATATTTTTAGTATGAATATCATCAACGTCAAGCTCAAAGATATCTATATTTCTTTATAGTACATCATGGAGAGAGTAATTTGGTACTTTTGTTTGGAGCATGAGAAACATAAGTGTGATATTAAGATAATGCAGAATAAGTTGCAAAGAGAGAGTAGAATAAGGTAGGGAGATAACACTTAAATGGAAAAGAAAGTTGGACAAGTTAATATAACATTAGTGAAATATGGTAGGAAGAGGAGAATATGTACACTAGAGAGCAATGAAATAGATGGTACATTAACAAAATAAAAGAAGGGATGATACTAGAGGAGGGAGATGGTACATTAATAGGAACACAAGAGGAAGGTAAATAGAGGATAGTTAAATGATAAAAGGTGTATGAAAAATCCTTATTGTGGAGAGCTTCTAATGGTAGGAAGTGGAGAAGATTCCTTATTTTAAAAAGTAGAATATTTAATCATAGGGACATTTCCCTAAACATTCTCTAAACTACATGGTTTATTAAGCTTAATAAATTAAGAAGAAAATAAGTTTTTCGAAGATGTATAATCGAAATATTCTTTAAAATTATTTATGAGCTAATAAAAATCTATTATTTATTCACATATACATTGTAACGAAAGTTGATTTTTTTTTGTATGATGAGCACTATTAATAGAACCACTAGAAATATTATAATAATTTGAATGGAATCTATATTAGTATTGAGATGAGTTATTATTTTCAAATGGAAAGGATGTTATCATATGAATGGAATTCATATATTAATGAGACGAGTAATTATTCTCAAAGTGAAAGGATGATATCAAGGAGTCTTTGGCATAAACATGAAATAAAACCCCTGAAGGACATAAAATATAACACAAGGGAAACCCAAAAATATAAGTCTCACAAAGAGAAATTCTAGTATCTAGATAAAATAAATTAAAAATCATATGAGAAAACCCTAGAGTTAAACTTACCTAATTATAAGATCAATCACGTTCTCCAAATGATATAGAGGAAAATATCACACCTAGACTAAAAGATCCCAAGTCAAATAAATAAAATAATAATAAGATTTAACCTTTAATTTATGAGTCATACAAATTAAAACAAATACAAGAAAAAAAATTTAAATTATAATTCATTTAGGGATGCATTAATCTAGTGACATTTAATTGTGAATAGCCAATTCTAACTACATGATAGTAATAAATAGACAACTAAAATTTTATGCACATAAGTTTGAAACTATAGCATGAAATTGATCATAGACGGATTAGTGCAATGTAGAATTAATTGATGATTGTATAATTTGAAAAATAACTTGTTTCACCATCTATATCAAAATATATAGGAAAGTGATATCTACAAACATCATTTGTAGTTTTCTTAGTCGAAGATTATTTTTTATCAAACTATTAAGTGGAACAATTTAATAAATTTTGAACAAAGATTAAATATATCAAGCAACAATGCTAAATTCCTATGAATCACTAAGTATGTAGAAGCTGAATATTATTATGTTCAATTATTAGATTTAGTGAATGAGAGATAGATGGATCTTTGATTGTTAAAAATAAACTAGGACATGTTCTTTTATACAACATCCTAGAATATAATTTTAAATTTTTAACTTTTAAATACAACATGTAACTATAAGTTTAAGTTTGAAAGGTGGATTGATGTGAGATCAATTTAAATTTTGTACTATAAATGGTAGGGGTTGTTTTATGCCACAAAATTTAGTGTAATTTAATTACAAAGTGTTAAAAAATTAGGTATGCTAATAATAAAATAATTAAAGTTGATTCATGTGGATGTGAGTAGGTTGAATTAGGTTACATTTAGAAAATATGCCAACTTTTGAGGTAGATACATGCCACTTGTATATTGATTATTATATGGAGTCTAACCCACAAATGAAGGGGGAAAGTCACCAGTTAAAAAGCATATCATACACCATTCTTGTTAAATACTATTTCTTTCTATTGTCTTGTAATGCATTTTCAAGCCAATGCATCTATAGAGATTATATTTATTTCTTTTCTCTAATACATACCATAAATAAATTAGTTTTGTTTAATTATTTAATCAATTCTTATTTTTGAAAGTTTATATGAAATATAATTATTTTCTAAGAATTAATAATTATCATTGCATAAAATTTGATGTCTATTTTATATTAAAAAATAATAACTAGAGTTAAACAATTGTAATTTAGATTTCTATTGGTTCTCTAATTAAATTAAATATTTAACATACCTTCTTTTAATTATTACTTTATTCTATTTCAAAATAATAATCATAAATCCTTAGAAATTTGTTCATCTATAATATTTATCATAATATGAATAGATTCAAATAATCTTATTTTTTCAATCAATTGTATAAATTTAATAAATTGCTATTTTTTAATCCTAGTCTCTACAAAAAATGTAGAAAGAGGCACATGGAATATATCCCAAGAAACTTCCACATGAGTATTTCTATAGAGAGCTAAAGTCTACTTGAAACTTTGTAACTTTTATTAAAATATTAATATATATATATACACGCTATTAGCCTTTTGCTTAAAAAAATATTTATTAATTTTTAACATTTTTGTATAAATTATTAATATTTTATAAAACTTAGGACACAATATAACTTGATCAAAATAATAAGGAATAAACATTTACATACATATCCATATTACCCATGCCATAAAAGAAATCAACATTTATTAAATATTCTTTTGTTAAAAATAGATATTATAATTAATTTAGAAATAAATATCAACTATAATAATGTCTTAGTTAATATTTAAACAAATATAAGTATATCAATTAATGAGATAAAACATCTTCTTGTCTTCTTTATTAAGTTTGAAAATTAAATTTATTGTGATATTGCTAATAGGATTCAACTAATAATTAAATTTGTTTTTAAAAGAATTAAATATGTTATATACATTATGAAGAAATTTAATAATTTAATATAAATTATTTTATGATATATTTTTCATTAAGAAAAATATGTGCAATTTTTATATTTCAAAATATCAAAAAGAAAATTTAATATATTTTTGAATTCAGATCATATGTTTGGCTATTCTAATATGTAATAACCAACATAAAAAAACTAAATCTTTCTTTTTCAGCTTTTCTAAAGAACTAAGATATTCTGTTACATGTATTCATATGTTCCATATAGTAAATAATATTAGGTATCTTCTTTAAACGAGAACCACTATTTATTCTATTTCCTGATATACTCAAGTTCAATATGACTTCTATGATCATGATTTTAATCATGTTATCTTTAAAACTTTCAACCTCATATTAGTCTTGTCCTCCCACTTGTAAATTCTAACTCTTATATTAAGAAGGAAACATATTATAGAATTCTTGTCAAATATTCTTTTATTTTTTCAAGAATTATTATCTTTTGTTCCATTACTTTAGAAAGTAAGAATTAATGTATTATTAATATTTACTTTATTTTTTAGAAAATTAAAATCAACAAGAATGAAAAAAAATCAACCATTTTCTTGAAATATATTTAGACTTAAACTTCCTTTATATAATTAACACATTAACAAATCTTATATGACAATCACAAATCCCTAAAAAATAACTTTAGATATTAATTTTTTATCTGTACTATTAAAATATATTATATTCTATTTAATACAATCATTACACTTTAAAAAATATTATAAATAAATATTAAAAATATACCAATCTTCTTATATTCAGGATAATTATGGTAAATCTTCAAAAACTTACTTTAAAAATAATAATTACACCATCATTTTTTCCCAATATAAACATAAAATTCTCTGGCATAAGTACAATTCATTCATACCAAAGAGATAACATATCAATAAAAAGCAATAAACAATGCATTTACCTTTTACAATACTGGACGCAACTAATTAAAAATTAAATTTGCTTCCATCATCCTTCTCAATTGTGAAGAGACGAGAGTTGAACTGTAATTCTATCCATTATAAATCAATTGCTATATTGACTAACATGTAAGGTACTTTATTGGTATCCTTAAGAACACTATAAAAAACAGCTTTGAATAATTACTTTCATGAATACTCTCTTATTCAGTTTCTGATTTCTATAAATTACACTAGATTCCAAGAACAAAATAAATAAACAATGCCAAACTCAAAGTGTCATATGTCAAATCAAACCATCCAATAGTTAAGACTACATAAAAATGAAATGTTACAGCATAGTAAATGTTGTGAAGCAACAGTTTCTCAGATAAGTCCAAGCATCCATCATTGAAAGCATATAAAATCTGGATTCATTGTACAAGGTTATGATTAAGTGCATGTGTTCAAATGACTGAAAAGATGGTCTCTTCATCTTTGGAAGTTGCATAGCACAAATCAAATTATACATTGTCCAACACAAGTACATCTAATCTTAACCAGGAAGATTTGTGCTACGCTTAAAATGGAAAGATGTTTGGTGTTACAGTGGAGTTTAACTTTAACCAATTATGCTTTCTCCAAGAACAGTGTTCGAATAGGTAAGCCAATGTTTTATCAGATAGCTATCCAATCTTTAGTTTCTTCTTGCATGGCAAGGAAATAAACGCATTTTCTCTGCTTTATATACATTTCAGCTTTACATGGTTCAACTACTGGTTTAAGAGATCAATGATTGATCCCAAAAAAGTTATATGAACATATATATATATATATATAAACAAACTAATGGGATTAAGGAATAATTAAATCTTGAATACATTCATCTATATTTACAATCGCGGTTATTAATTATTTGTATTTTTTTCATTATCTATTATGTAGTCTTCTTTGTAGCATGGCTAGGGGCCTCGTTGAAAAATATATATAGTTGTCTCATATTATTTTAATTATTTATAGACCCAAAAACATATAATCTTATATGTGGACGATAGAAAGAAAAAGATTCTTACTTGTTCTACTTTTCATTATCTATGATCTACGTTTTGTTTGTAGCACAGTTGTGTGCTTGATGCATGAGCATCCTTGGGTCGTTGGAAATCTTGCATCACCCAAAAATATTTTCAATTTGTTTATTTGTTTTTGATTAAGTAAAACAGGTTTTAAAGGGTGCCTGAAACCCGATACAATGCTTAAGATAGAGCAATAGGTCCTTACATAAAAAACAGAGGGAGCAAAGACAGAAACAGACCACAGCTAGGGTCACAGAAAAAGAGAACAGGAAACCCATCAACACTGCAAGAAAAAATAAGACATGGAAGTCTAGCAGCCCAAATGCATCCCGCAAGAGGAACAGCCAGCAAAGAACTAGCAGCCAACACCCGAAGCCACAAGAGGGGTCATTTCTTCCCCTTTTGGTATCGAAGGGCCATAACAAACGTGGGCGAATTTTTATATTTTTTCCTTTTCACAACAGTCCACCCAACATCCACCACGTTGGCCAAACCCTGCAAATCGAGGACCGAAACTCCTAGATCCAGAGAGCCAGGAGAAGGTACCATAGAAGGGCCAGGTGTAGCCAACAAGACAGGTACAACAAGTGAGCCTGTAGCCACTACGCCAGAAGAAAACAACGGAGCGTTGCTACCAAGAGAAGCGAAAACCTCACCTCCATCAGAGACCCGAACACAAGTCCAGTTGTTTATTTGTTGTTATGTTCCCATTGGGCAGTTTATGTGTTTTAGGCGGCGATCGGTCCAGTTGGCTCATTTTCTTGTGTGATCCTATTGGTGTGTTCTAGACATCATGGAGACCCTTTGTCTAGATTTGCATCATGTTTCATTATTTCTTGGAGAAGATATCCTAAGATTGGTCTAGTCTTATATTGTTCTTCATGTTCTAATGACCAGGTTGGTATGATTTGGCTTGCGATGGTGTTTCACAATTGACAATGCTAAGTGGCACATTGTTCGATGATCTTATGCTCATGGCCGACCTCCTTGTGTGTTTGTGCTTCATTCCATGTATCTATTTGAAGGTGTTCTTATGGATTTAGGTCTTGACTTATATGTTACATAATACATTTTCTTCTTCTTGGAGACTACAATATTTTTTGGTCGACTTGTGGCTTGCGATCTTGTATATATTTGTAGTCTTGGTTCCTTAGTTTAGCAGTTAGGAGTTGGGGCTTGGGTAGCGTCTTTTATTAGTAGTTTAGCATTCATCATGGATCTTGATTTCTGATTTTAAGGAGACATGTATGCTTGGATTGTAAGTTGGCATGTTGTTGGGCATGTATGATGTAAATCTTTGATTCTGGATAATAAGAAGGTCTGCAAGGCATGTTTCTTGTTTATTATTGAGTTCTTAATGATCTAGTGTTGGTTGTTTCCGCTGTGTTGACTCTTGCTACATGGTTGGACCATCTCCATTGGGAAAACTTTGATTGTGACTAGATCAGATGGTATCAGAGTGAGGTTGAGGTTCCTGCATTTGCAAATCTGAATTCCTGACTTGTGAAGCCCTAGCCCTGTTGATCGTGAGGTGGCAAAGTAAAGATTTGATTCTCAATCATAGAGGACTTGCACAAGGTGGCTAGGAAGGATTTTTCGTTGATTATTGAGAGGTGAAGGCATACCAAGGGTGTACATATCACTGAGTTTGAGGCAGGTTGCAAGTGTATCTAATAGATCACTGACTAGAGAGGCAATTAGCACCTTGTAATCAGATCGCTGAAGCTGAGGTAGTTGCACCTAACGATTGGAAAGATGATGCCTAGAAGAATAAACCCTAGAAGGCTAGAGAAAATGAAGGAGGACTTTCGAAGTGAGATGAGGACTGAGATCATAAATATATTGATTGGATTACGAATGAATCGTGAGACTGAAGAAGAATATGAGGAAGTTACATTGAATATCTTGAGATCATAGATGTTGAGATCCCAGCAGATGAAGAAAGATTGTTGAGAGCTATGGCACAAGTAAGTAAAATTCATAGGATTGATGCTTTTGTTTTTAATAGTTCATTGCATCCTGAGGATTTCATAGATTGGATTGGAGAACTAGAAGATTACTTTGAGCTTGAAGACATCAGAGATCCATAGAGGGTTAGCTTAGCGCAGACTAAGTTGAAGGGTCATGTTCCCTTATGGTGGAAAGAATTGTTGAAAGATAGAGAGGAACATGGTGAAATGAAAATCACTAGATGGGGGCTAATTCATTCCTGAAGATTATAAATTCTAGAGTTGTTCAAGAAGTTGCAAAACTTGAAGTAGAAACACATGAGTGTGAAAGAATACACCGAAGAATTCTATAAGATGCTTATCAAATTGGGACACCGAGAAGCATATAAGGTGAAGGTGACTAGGTATGTTAATGGTTTAAGATTTAACATTTAGGATTAGATGAGTATGTTGAGGATTAGTACAGTTGAGGATGCTTATTGTTGTAATGCATTTCTTCTTCTTGGAGAATATGATCTTTTTTGGCCGACTTGTGGCTTACGATCTTGTATATATTTGTAGTCTTGGTTCCTTAGTTTAGCAGTTAGGAGTTGGGGCTTGGTAGCATCTCTTAGTAGTAGCTTAGCATCCAACATGAATCTGGATTTTTGATTATAAGAAGGCATGTGTGCTTGGAATGTAAGGTGGCATGTTGCTAGTCATGTATGATGTAAATATTTTATTCTAAATAATAAGAGGGCATGCGAGGCATGTTGCTTGTTCATTATTGAGTTCTTAATGATCTAGTGTTGGTTGTTTCCGCCGAGTTGACTCTCGCTGCATGGTTGGACCATCTCCATTGGGGAAACTTTGACTGTGACTGCATCAGTTCCTTCTCTGAGGAGTTCGAGATAGTCCCATATTACTATAAACCATTTGTAGACCCAAAAACAGATCACCCGAAATCCTGGCCTATGAAAAGAAAAATGACCTATATATTATGAAAACAAATTAATGGGAGTTAAGAGATAATTAAATCCTGAACACATTCACTTATTTACTATCTTAGTTAATATTTTTTTACATTACTTTCATTGTCTATTATATACGTTTTGTTTGTAGCGGAGTTGGGTGCATCTTTCAAGGAGTACAAAAAGATACGTTTTGTTTGTAGTGCAGTTGGGTGCCTCTTTCAAGGAGTACAAAAAGAAAACGACCCTTATATATTATGAAAACAATTATAGGATTAAGAGATAATTACATCCTCAGCACATTCACCTATGTATTATCTTAGTTACTAATTATTTGCATATTTCATTATTGATTATGTACTATCTTTTGTAGCAGAGTTAGATGCCATTTATCTTAGTTACTAATTATTTGCATTTTTTCATTATTGATTATGTATGTTTTTTTGGTAGTAGAGTTAGGTGCCTCCTTCAAGAAGTACAAGGTGGTTAAGAACCCATTTAACTGATCATTGTATTTATTGCATTTCTCAACAATAATTTCAGCAGCAAAGTATGAAATATATTTGATTTTTTTACAGTATTTACATTTGATTCTATTTTCTCTACTTATTGCATGTTCTCAGTAATATATTTTTGCCTATATGTGAAGTCCCTTGTTCCCCCTCATAAAAGTTGATATCTTTGGAGCAAACTATGTTTTAGTAAGTGAATATTATTTATGAATGATCATTGTCATGTCGATACAATCCAAGGTCTTTTCCAGATATCATATCTCGATCTCCAGACCCCCAAAAAATCATCTTGACTTGGATCTTAAAGTCAGTGTACAAATTAACTCTGCAAAGCTGATAAAAGAGATCTCTTGAGACACACAAACAATATACTCAGAGAAAAAGAAACGCAGAGAATCCATTATTCATTCTACTGTTGGGTATGATGGTGTGAGACATATAATTGCTCAGAAGGTGCTGTGCAATAATATTCTGACTTACAACCATAACCTCCTCATTCACAAAGATTAGATTTTTCTCTTGGCTTAGAGGCGCATGGGATTAATTAGTATAAAAATGGCAGAAAAGGGAAGACAAAACGACATGGGTGGTTCCACATGAGAGTATAAGCCAATATGAAAATGCAGCCAACAACACACCGTCATTTATATGATTAAAAAACATCAATGGGAGACACTGTGACAGCATCGTCCAAAGCAAGGTCTGACAGTGTTTTCTTTTCCATCCCCTGTTCTGTTAAGCTCTGGCACAAATTCCCAATGCTGCTGTTCCCTTAAAATAAAATATGAAAGCTTCTGCAGCCCCACATTCTCTCTTTTCTGCTAGACAGCCAGCCCCTACTTTCTCTATTAAGTATACAAATTTATTTGCAGTCTCTCCAGAGGGTGTCCAAGTTTCCTTTATAACTCATCTCTGGATCAACATTTTTCCTTGTGAATGCTTTTGCAGAGAAACTTGGAAGTGGCTATTGAAGGAATTATCCGGCTGTATATCAGTTTCATTCTAGTTGTTTTCCTGAATATATCCAACTGACCCACTAAGATATCTAGTTTTTCACTGTTACATCTTTTTGTGTTTCACTGTGATATCTTTTAGGGTTTCCTAATATCTGCCTTGTATTTCAGCTTTGAGAATCTTTTGTATGTTGGTGTCCGTGAATCTATTCTATGTTGGCGTTTTCTCCCTGAGGTTTAGCAGAAAAGCTTTGATCCTCGAGTCTCACATCAAAATCATACCTTGCTTTTGCAGTGTTCTACTAGCCCAAAGGTATAGTAGGAAAGCTTTGATCCTTGAGTCTCACCTCAAAATCATATCTTTCTTTTGCAGTGTTCTACTAGCCCAAAGGTTTACCTGGAAAGCTTTGATCCTTCAATCTCACCTCAAAATCATACTTTGCTTTTGCAGTGTTCTACTAGAACAAATTCTGTCTTTAGTCTCACCTCAAAATCATACCTTCCTTTTGCAGTGTTCTATTAGACCAAAGGTTTAACAGGAAAGCTTTGATCCTTTAGTCTCACCTTATAATCATACCTTGCTTTTGCAGTGTTCTACTAGCCCAAATTCTGTCTTTAGTCTCACCTCAAAACCATACCTTGCTTTTGCACTGTTCTACTGGCCCAAATTCTGTGCTTCTAAGGTAAATATTTTCTAAGCAACACAGTAAGTAGAAGTTAGTTTTTTGAGGCTCTAGCCCAGCTTGATTAAAATTTTCTCTTAGGTGCAGTTTAGGGTCAGCCCTAAATTGGTTCTTCCAAGTCTTGAAAATATCAGATTATTTGCTTACTTTGAAGATGGGTTGTGAAGGAGGAGCATATGTAACCAGAGATCTGAGTGTTAAGGTGACAGAAGTTGTGTCTGTGTATCCATGGAAATGTGGGGCTCAGGAATCCACTCTGAGACTGTCAAATTTGGACAGGAAATGTCCTATGCTTATGTATACAGTATTCTTTTACAGGCCTGCTCAGGATCTGAACCTTGGATCTGTGTTTCAGAAGCTCAAGGAAACCCTGGAGAAGACCTTGGCAGTATGGTATCCTGCTGCAGGCAGGCTTAAAATCAATGAAAATGATGGCAAACTCGATCTGCTTTGCAACAGTGCTGGTGCATTTATGGCCAAAGCTTTCACTGATTCCAAAGTCTCAGAGCTTGGAGATTTGTCACAGTACAACCCTTTCTTTGAGCAGCTGGTTTACAAGCCTTCTTTTGATCCATCATTTTCCCAAATGCCTCTGATGGTTGCTCAGGTGAGTCTCTCTTCTCTAAGAGATTTTGTTTCTACTGTCCATATTAGGGTTTCCAGTTGTTTTTGGAATTTATTCATATGATATGGCTCAGTGATTTTCTGCATAAATTGTCTGCAACGATAAGGAAAAGATCAGATTAAGGTTCTCCCTTACCCAAATGACATTATCAGTTAACTCTAACAATTTTTTTGGTTTTCTCATCGTTAATTGAGCTTCTGCAGTCTGACTTTAGAGGACAAATTTTATTTTCTGCCCACTTTCAGACAGTTAAAAGTTTTTAATTGAAGTTGCAGACACTTGGATTTCGTGTACCCAATTAGTGACTTCATGTTGTAATTATAAACAGTAGTTAAAAGGCCTAAACTGTCCTATCATAACTTGACAGACTAGACGTACTTCATAGTTAGGTTGTCAAGTCCAGAAAAAATATCCGTGACTTCTCAGTGGGAAAGCTTGACCTTGCAGCTTTTTTATCTGTACAAATTAGTACAACACACCTTTAGTGTCTGCCAAAGTGTGGGAACCAGCTTACCACTGTAAAACCGTGATGTTTAGGTCGTGCAAATAGCTTTCTTTCAACCTTTGCTTTCTTCCTTGAATTTCAACGTTTATTCAAAACCCAGTCCTTCAAATCTTGGGTTACTGTCGAAACACAAGCTTAATACTTCTATATGAATATGATTGATTAACTTTTTAATTCATCCATCTGGATATGATTTATTTTCTCATAATCTTTGATTACTGTGAGAAAGTTTAGAATAGATGTAGCATATGTTTGTATATCTACATATGAGTCAAATCTGATTTACAAAGTGACAATATATTCAGTATGACTTATACACTTTATAATTCTTCCATCAGTATACGATTTATACTCTTGTAATCTTGGATTACTGCGAGAAGGTTTAGAATAGATTAGAATATGTTTCAGCCTACATGAGTTAAATCTGATTTACAAAGTGATAATATAGTCAATATGACTTATAAACTTTATAATTCATCCATCTGGATATAATTTACATTCTTATAATCTTGGATTACTGTGAGAAAGTTTAGAACAGACTAGAATATGTTTTTATACATTCCAATATCCATCAAATCTGATTTAGAAATTGATAATATATAATTTATCCATATGGGGATGATTTATATTTTTTCATAACCTTCTATTACTGTGAAAAAGTTTAGAATAGACTGGAATATGTTTCTATATATACGAGCCAGTATCTACATACAAATCAAATCAGATTTAAAAATTGACAATATATTCAGAGAGAAAAACTAAATAACTGATGCAGTGCATTCTTATATTTCACACAAGTCATGAATGTGCATTTGTAGCTTAACAAAAGTATTTTTGATCAATTGGGACTTAATGATTTCAAATTTTCACACTTCATGGTGAATCACTGCTGCCATTTCTGAATAAGATTATATATGAGTTTTTTCATTAATAGATTATAATTGTTATTCCTGAATTAGATTGTGTTACAATTTTTTTATGGACATTTTTTTTTGCATCACACTTCACAATCATTATCAAGATGATAAAACACATTTAAAATTGAATCGAGTTGATAGAGCTCAACAATGATTTTTTTATTCAGTTGAAATGCATTGAACTAGGCAATATATGGATATGAATAGACTAGAATATGTTTCTATACGAGCCAGTATCTACATACAAATCAAATCAGATTTACAAATTGACAATATATTCAGAGATAAAAACTAAATAGCTGATGCAGTGCATTCTCATATTTCACACAAGTCATGAATGTGCATTTGTAGCTTAATAAAAGTATTTTGATCAATTGGTATTTAGTGATTCCAGATTTTCACACTTCGTAGTGATTACTGCTGCCATTTTTTATTAAGATTGTGTAACAGTTTTTCCATCGACACTTTTTGCATCACACTTCACAATCATTATCAAAATGATAAAAGAATTTAAAATTGAATTGAGTTAATAGAGCTCAACATTGTTTTTTTCTTCAATTGAAATGAATTGAACTAGCCAATCCATGGATATGAAAAATTTCAAAGAGAAACCCATTTATCTATTTTTCCTTGAATTGGGTTTTGATTTTCACCATGCAGCTAACCAAGTTTACGTGTGGAGGATTCTCTCTTGGCTTTGGAACCAGTCATTCTCTTTTCGATGGGCTTGGTGCAATCAATTTTCTCAAGGCATGGGCTTCAGCTGCCAATTCTACAGTCTTATCAAAACTGCCCCAGCCTCTCCATGAGAGAACTAGGCTGCTGGTTACAGAAGCATCAGGAATTCCAAGCACTTCTGAGCAAAATAGAGTGGTCCCTTTCATGCACCTCAATGAACTCATAGAGCGTGGGACCAAATCTGCAGAGGAAAAGTTATGGGAGTGCAATTTCAATGGCGTGAGTTGGGCCAGCCAGAGTGGGTATGCTCTCAAGACTTTCAGTGTCTCCAAGGAAACAGTACAACGCCTCCAAACAACAGCAGCCCAACAAGGTGGACCATCTAACTGCTCAGCATTCGATGTAATTGCTGCTCATCTTTGGAGAGTAAGTGCACTCAAATCTCTTCAAAATCTTTTCCTAGTTTCATAAACTGTGACCATTTAACTAGACAGAGAATTTCATTTCACAAATTAGTACTCTAGGGTTTGTATCTCACATTAACAAACCCTCATCCAGGTTTAACTTTAGATAATGGAAGTAAATAGAGTATAGAATGAATAAATACCATTTAGTTAATAGCATTTTAAATTCTAAAGTAAACTAAGTGCAAGCCTCAAACATATATTTAATAGTGTCTGAGATCTTTTTTAGATGTTTGTATGTTAACAAGTACAAATATCTAATCTATTGCAACACACTCAAATCTCTAGGGGCATATCAGTTTCATCGCATCACATCAATCTTATATTTTTCTCGAGTCTGATAATGGAAGTAAATAGAGTATAGAATGAATACATATCATTTTGTTAATTGCATTTTAAAGTAAACTAAGTGCAAGCCTCAAACATATATTTAATAGTGTGTGAGATTTTTTTAGATGTTTGTACGTTAACAAGTACAAACATCTAATCTATTGCAACACAGTCAAATCTCTAGGGGCATATCAGTTTCATCGCATCACATCAATCTTATATTTTCCTCTTAAGTCTGATAATTGGCTTCATCATAATCCATATCAAGTTAATTATCCTGATTAGTCTCTTAATCAGTTTCACCGCACCTCATAAAGCTGGTTATTTGCTTTATAACAACCTTATGATTCAAGAATCTTTCTGACATTGATCAATTTCATCACTTCACATCAAAGATCAAAGGAGCATATCATATGATTCCTCATGCGAATAAGAAATGAGCTGGTTAATTGTTTTATAACAATCTTATGATTTAAGAATCTTTCTGACATTCATCAATTTCATTGCTTCACATCAAAGATCAAAAGGGCATATCATATGATTTCTCATGAGAATAAGAAATGAGTTGAAGTGTTCATCAAATTTTATTAAGCTTAATATCATTCCTTAGCTTTCACTGCACTTCAAACATATGTCTAATAGTATTTCTTTAAATAAGATTACGTTAGAATATTTTTGTATGGATTTTTTTCATATATCACGTAATCCCTCATCAAAAAAGATGAAGTGTTCATTGAATCTGATTCAGTTTGATATCATTCTGTAGCTTTCACTGCACCTCAAACATATGTTTAAACGTGTCTAATATTTTGCAATGATTTTGAAAATTATGTTATATCAATTATTCGAATCATAATATATGATCTCTTATCAAGAAAAGAAATGAGTTGAAGTGTCTAATAATATTACTGTCTGATACTTTTAAAATTTAGATGGTATAACAAAATATAAATACTTGTGTCTAATAGTATTGTGTAACAATGTGAATTTATAAATTTAATAATGCTTTTATATTTGTTAAAGAGTTTAGATAAGAACTGGATATTTAACTTTTGATATTATTCATCATTTATGAAATATAATTTGAAATGTTGATAGAAAACATTCAATACACAATCTTTTCGAAACCTTTTGTCTAGTTTCATAAGTCTTTTTTTTTTCCCTGAATCCATCCTTCTAACTCAAAACCTTTTTTCATGTTTTCTTCTTTCTGTCTGTCTAATTTAAATGTATGTCAATCTTATTTAGTTTCTATCAGTAGACAGAGATTTGTTCACGTATTAGAAATGTACAGCAATGAATACCATTTTTCTCAATTGTTCTGAATGTCTGTTAAGTTATCTTATGACTACATTCAAAGCTTTGCAGTTTCCAAGTGAAAACATAAGCTATGGCGTCTAACAATATTATGGTATATGAATAATTGTTCCTGCGAGTACATCAGTTTATATTTGTCTGGGTTCATTCTAATTCAGAACGTGTTTAATATAATTGCTTAGCAATATAGTTTAGGTTGCGACTCGTACCAATAAATCCCACTTTGATTATTCTGTCATACGTTATCCAGACACTAATTTGATTGTGTGATTAATGATATCGTTGTATGAATACGTTAATAAAAACTTTTAGATGGTACAGATATTAATTAATTACAGAAATTAATGCTCAGAAATATTTTATAATGACAGTTTAAAGGTAGAATGTAATGATATGAAAGTATTAATAAAAATCCTTCATCTTTATTGTTTTAAGTTTGATGATTACAACATTAATTTGTGTTGAGAATTATTCTAAAATAGTAGCAATAGGTAGAATGCAGTGATATGAATATTTTAGATGGTGCATATAGTTTTTAATTTTTATAATTAATGTTAAGAAACATTCTAGAATGACAATAAAAGGTAGAGTGTAATGACATGAACAGATTAAAAAAAGTCTTTATAATAAACATGGGTCAATGAGTTTGACTCAAAAACTACACAATTGAATCCCGATAGCAATATCACAAAACTCTTTATCTTTTATCTGAAAGTTGATGATTACAAACATTAATTTGTGTGGAGAGTCATTCTAAAATGGTAGCAATAGATAGAATGTAATGGTATGAACATTTTAACAAAATAAATTATCTTCTATTTTAAATTTGATGACCACTTACATGTGAAAATATTAATATATAATAATAAACATAATAGCTATAAGGCTGGTAGTACATATATAAACGATTATTAAATGTAGATTATGTATGTAAACAAGAAAGAAAGCTCCAAATTGATAGTCATTTTAAGATAGACATATTTAAGATATCTATACGTATAGTAAGCAAAATAGTTTTAATGTAAAACAAAATAGTTTTTATGTAAACAAGAAAGAAAGCTCCAAATTAATGCGTCATTTTAAGATAGACGTATTTAAGATATCTATACTAATTATATAACAAATTTCGAAGTCATCCAAGTTTTATCAAATCTAACAATAACCCACCATGAGTGCAGGCAAGAGTGAAAGCACTGGGTCTGAGTTGTGCAACAACAGTGTGCCTCCAATTCACAGTGGATGCAAGGAGTCGCCTTGTTCCACCATTGCCAAGGGAGTTCAGTGGCAACGCCTATGTGATGGCCTCAGTCACCTGCACAGTGGAAGCTCTTGATAAAGAGGGCCTCCACATGACAGTAGAGAGGATCAGGAAGGCCAAGGAGTCTGTGACAGATGAATACATAAGATACTATCTCAGAGCCCTGGATGCTCCTCAGAAGGCCCTCCCTTCCTTGAGAGAGCTCACTCTTGTCTCTGATTGGAGACGCACTCCCTTCCATGCTGTAGATTTTGGGATGGGGAAGGCATTATATGCTGCTCCTTTGGCATCTCCTGTCCCACAGTCTGCTTACTTCCTTCAGGACCCCAATGATGAGGATGGCATTCATGTCAGGTTGGGTTTACTGCCTGAACATGTAGATGCTTTCCACACCCATTTCACTAACAACTGACTTTCATTATGAATTTTATTTATCATCATGTATGTAGATATTATGTGAAGTGTCAGTATCTTACATTTTCATGGTGAAATGTATACTATCACCACCTTTCAAAGTATTGTCTAAGACAAAAACCAGATATTATGTTAAGTGTCAGTATCTTACATTTTCATGGTGAAATGTATACCATCACCACCTTTCAAAGCATTGTCTAAGACAAATGGTTTTTGTCTTTGCTTGGAAACCAATGTTAATTGCTCTTTGACTATTTCATCAATTATCTACTTTGAATTGAATCCGTAGTCTGGTTCTTCCTCTACTGATGGGACTTCGTTTTTTTCTAACTATGGTGAACAAGCAGCTGATATATACATTTGTATAAAGAAAACTAAATGAACCCACGTTTATTATAGCTAAATCAATGTCCTGTAGAAAAACCACCATGAAAAAACTAAGCGAGTCCTTATTTATTATAGCTCTAAATCCGTGTTCTAGAGAAAAATCAACATGAAAAACTCATTTATTGGAGGTAAATCCATGTTCTATAGGAAAACCAACTTTATATAGGAAAACCAACGTGAAAAAACTAAACGAACCCACGTTTATTACAGCTAAATTCATGTTCTATATGGAAAACCACTTTGAAAAAACTGAGCGTATCAACATTTATTATAGCTGAAATCCATGTTGTATATATTAAAACTACCATGAAATCTACTATATATGATAAGGAATCTCAATCCAACGAAGGTGGCCTAGTTCTTCACCAACCATTGACTGTTTAGTCGTTAAATATTGCAACTTAGAACAAGAGTTTTTACCAAGTAATGGTTAATAATCAAAATTTGAATTGATAAATAAGAAATCTAAGGTTGTTTTAAGTGTGATTGTTTGGATGTAGCTGTTATAATAATTTGTCAAAAATAGTTGTAGCTGAGGATATTGTAATGTAGTAGTTGTGCAATATTTTGGGAAGTTAGTTTATGTGTATATTAGTAACTGAGTTTTTTCATTGAATTATAAAGGTTGTTGGAGATCATAAATATTATTCTGATTACTTAACAATACTTGTAATATTATTATTTATAATAATTGTAAACATAAAAAATATCATCACTATTAATATAGAATAATTATAATAGAAATCCAACAAATGTTAGTGTTCATAAATCTTAGGAAAGTAACGATATACAAAAATGGAAAGAGAAAAAGTATTGTTTATAGGAAAAAAACTATTGGATTATACTAAAGTGTCTACCATCAAAATTATAATAAACCAAGGTCATTTGAGAGCATTAATTCTAATCTTCTTTTCCATAATAAGTTGCTTAATTTACATAATTCTATAATACAATAAAGTTCTAAAATAGAATAGATTTCTAGTGTACAAATGTTTTTTCCTAAATGCTTAGTTAGTTTGTTGAGCTAACTTAAGAGTGAAGAAGATGAGTTGTATTGAGCTAATAAAGAAAAATAAAAGGTATAACAAAATTCAAGAGGGAAATTAGTAAACTCTCAACTTATGTAAGTACATTTTTTTAAAAAAATTTAGTAACACTAACTTCTAATAACATTACTAAAAGAACGATATTAATCAACGCTACAAAGCAGGAAGACAAATCAATGACCTAGAAATAAAGACTTATCTAAACTATTCATTTTATTCCTTTCTAGAAGATTGTATGTGTCTTGCTTAAATTAAATCCTTAAATCTAGTTTATAAAATAGACTAGTGATTATTGAGAATAAAACAAGAATTAAAAAAATTAACAATTGATTTATTTTAATTTGAATGTGTGAAAAGGATAGAAAAATGGAGTGAGGAAACCTAGTCACTAAAACAATATGATGAGTGATAAATATAGGTTGTTCTCTAGATGAACAAGAATAATCTATAGTATTAGGTGTGTGACACATCTAGTGGATGTTATTGCAATCAAAGCATAGTATTTGTGCATTAAAAAAATGTGTAAGAACAATAAATCTAGAAAACTACAAAATAGAGAAAAAAAATAGAATAATTAATGACTTATGTTTGAGAAACATTATTTTCATTAATGAATAACATTTAAAAATATTTAATGTAAGAAGAGACATCAAACTAAATTTCAATTGTTGGAGGAGTCTTGCAAATTAGATGAAGAGGAAAGATCGTTAGGATTAGCAAAGAGCTTGTCAAAGTTTTAATCTTTCAACGTCCATGAAAAATCAAAAGATTTGTTTGAGCACTTAAGATTGTGAGTAAGGTTACAAAATAATAATAGTGTACAAACTACTTATAATACTAAATGTGTGCAATGATAGATAAATAAAAAAGTTCAAGTAACATGTTAAATGTGAGAAGATATAGAGAAAAAAAAATAGATTTATTAAATAATAGTATGCTATAGAATAATATTAGAAAGTACAATGGAAATATTCATAGTTATAAGATGGAAAATTTAAAAGGAGAATATTTAATATTCTATATACTTTTGTAAGAAAAAAATATATGGGTGCCAGCAAGAAGTTGAGTCCACTTTTTGGGCAAAAAGTGGAAGTGTTTTTCTTGTTTTTCAAATGTGCAGTCAATTGATGTAAAATCTGAGGCACTTAGAGATTGAATCTCAGAAAAATTCACTAATAGAAAATGTAGTGCTCGGAGTCTAGTTTTCAAATATGTAATTTTTTTTAATACCCACATGGTAAAAATTATATTTTAGTAGGCATGTTTAAAAACCCCTTTTCAAAATTTCAGTTTCAGGACCATACCACACACGTGTACGACCACCCTATTTTGAAGTAAATAAATAAATTTTTGTTAATCCTTCTGGGGAAAGGTAGCTAACACATCAAAGATTGGTCAGAATATTTTTGATTTTTTTTTAATTGAATATTTTTTTTTTATTCATTTTTAATTGAGTATAAAGTACATTTTCAAAACCTCTAGTGTACGGCCACCATAATTTGATGAAAATTTCACTTTTTTTAGATTTTCTTTTTTTTTT
>MU224254.1:5004402-5032425 GCA_018584345.1 Thuja plicata | reverse complement strand
AAGGCAATAGATCGATTTTAGTGGGTTTCCTATGTTTTTCATGTTTTTCACTAACCCCATGTTGCTAATATAACGATCTATTGAAGTGTTTGTGTTGATCTGACAGGTACCCAAATACACACACATAATACCAACAGATGTCAACTATGTGATAAGCATATTGAATGCATTCAGATGATATGTAGTAACTGTTCCTTCATCAAACTTCAAGGAGTATAATTTCTTTCTCAGGAAGAGTTTATTTACCAAGGACTTACCCTGATAAATGTCTCCTAACTTCTTCCACAAGGAATGCGTAGTTTTCTCTTCATGGACATTCAACAAAACAGAATCTGCCAAACTCAATCTTATGAGTCCTCTAGCTTTTCGGTCTGCTATATCCCAATCTTCTTGCTTCATGCCTGTAGGCTTGGCACTAGACACAACAGTCCACAGATCTCGATCAACCAACACATCTTCAATTTTAAGTTTCCACAACTCAAAATTTGTGTCATTGAACTTTTCAATGTCTATTCTTCCTAATGTACTAGCCATCTCAATATACAAAAAAAAAACTTTGCAAACTCCCACTGAAAACAAATTTGCACAAAAAACCAAACCCTACCCAAAATTGATAGCACAATTAGCCAGACTCTGATACCACTTGTTAGGAAATAAATAGTGTGGAAATGCTTTTCAAATGTAAAATTAACAAGGAAATAAGCAACTATATCTCATAGATGTGCAAGAAAATGAAATATAGAATTACCATACATAAAACACAGAGAAAACACCAGATTTAATGTGGGAAACCCTTTCAGGAAAAAACCCTCTAGCAACTTTTTATTACAGTAAAAATATTTACATACAATGCTTTCTGGATTGTTACATAGGCTCAGATTTCCTTACAATCAACCTGACGTAGCACTATGCTCCTCACCTCCAATTTATAATGAATTTTGCAGACATTTATACACTCTGTGATTTGTTATAGAATTCAGTATAGCAACTGCCGCTCCATGAAACAGTTACTAGCAACCTTGGCACCCCTCCAGTTGATGGTCCCTTCAGCATCAGTTCACTCCCTTTGCCTTGGAGACTCCCTTTGGCATCTGGTCACTCCCTTCACCTCAAAGACTCCCTTCACCTTGGGTCACTCCCTTTGGCACTTTTGCCTCCGCAAGGTCTTGTCGTACAGTGACTTCTCCCTTCGACACTTTTGCCTCCGTTGGGTCTTGTTGTACTGCTTCACTGTCGGCTACAAATTCACCATCAGTACTATTTGCACACCATACGGTATCAACACCTCATTGCCAACACAAATGGACAACCACTAGATAGACTCATCTATATGGTGAAATGCCTCTTCCGTATAAATGGATAGCCACCAGGTAGACTCATTCATACGGTGAAATGCCTCCGTCGTACGGTCCACTGTACATGCTAATATTTCCTCCATGTCTTCGTATGGTGAACTCACCCGTACGGTAACCACCTATACAACTGATTAGTAGGAGTCATTTCTAACAAATTCTAGATATGACAACCATGCATAGTAATAAAGAAGAACACTTGTAGAGCTTTAAAAAGATGCACAAAAACACCATGTGGTAGTCCCAATGGTAATTTTCCCTTGTTAGGATCATGAGTGTAAACTCTTGCAGGTCCAACACTAAACTCCTGCTAGCATGAAATAAAATCATGAATAATATAAGTTGAAGCCTTAAAGGAAATTTTATGGACTCCAAACTTTATATAAAAATCTTCACCTACACTCTCTTGTCCTTTAAGGCTACCTTATTACAAGTTACGATCTCGTTTGATCATTTGGAAGTTGTCTCTTGTCTGCAATCAATGCTTGTACCAAAGCATCATCTTCAAAAAAACAATTAGGATTCAGCTACTTTTGGTGCAATGCCTTGTAGAATTTTCTAAGAAGATGAGCCTACCTCTATGCTCAATTTCTAAGCATCTGCAATAAGCCTAAGGGTAGGCCACAGTGACATTATCACACCTCTTATCTTCTTCTAGGAAGAGACACATAATTATTGAAGTATGGGGAGAAAATAATTTTGTTGGACCAAAGCAACTATCTTATTCTATAGAACTATACATCATTTTTTTTCTAAAATGAAGATGGAGAGGATGGGAGCGGTGAGAGCTAGGGTTTCTATTACTGCGGAGGATGGAGAGGACAACAATGGTGAGGAGGATGATCCTCCACCCTTGGTCCCTTTCAACGCCATTTCTCTGGCTCTTGGATGGTCAAGGGATGGACCGGTGGGCTGGGTGATGCTACCCTATTGTCTATCACCTCTAGAGCATTTTTCGGTTGTGGCCTCTTTCGCTCCTTGGGAGGAAAGTTGTAGCTTGGGCAACAGGGTTAGATCTCTTGGCTTAAGGATGGTGAGTGGGCATTTCTTTGTGGCCAATTGCAAAGCCTTGGTGATGTTGGTCTATTTTTTGACACCCTTTTTGGATGGGTGATATGATGGTGGGAGAAAAGTGCCTCCTGATGCTTATGATAGCTTTAATGGGTCCATCCGCTGCATCATGTTCTTCCCAATTTTGGGGTTTTATGCTAGTGCGGTTCTTTTCTTGGTCAACATCTTAGTTTCGGTTGAGGGTTTTGGCTGGGTGGTGTGTGCTCCCTGCAACCCTATTTATTTTACCCTTTGGAGGGTTTATCTATTACACAAGGGCCAACTTTGGGCTTTTTTCAGTGGGGTCTTTGGCCCTCATTCTTCCTCTTGGACCTCTTGGAGGCACTCCTGCATTTCAAGAGGTTACTTTTCAGAGTGCCCTTTTGCTATTCTGTGGTTGTTGGTCCCCTTTCTTGAAGCCTGTAACATTCTTCTTATATCTTACAAGGCTAGGGCTATGGTAGGCAGCAACACTCTCCACCCCTTGACCTCTTCTATGGAGGTGAAGAGGTATCTGGCTTTCTTTTCTCAGGTTGATATCCTTCAACTTCTTCTTCTCTCTGCTACTTTACTTATGGAGGTGGAGGCACCTCCTTTTGAGGTGGAGGTTTTCCTTATGGAGGAGGCTGGAAGAAATTCTACGGGGGTGTTTCCTGTGCTGGAGCATTGGATTTTGAGCTGGGGGAGAGGTTGGCTTACTTCCTTGTGGGTTCCTATCTCCGGTTTCCCTATTGAGGTGGGTTCTACTCCTATAGAGGGGGAGTAGATTCATAGTGGAGGCTTGAGTACCAGCAGAAGGAATGCCTTGTCGTGTGCTCTTTCTAGGGTTTGGGATGCCTTCCTTAAATCCTTCTTGTTGGTTTTGGGTGTCATGTCAAAACCCTGGTCTTCTGTTTAGGTGTGTAATACCCCAGTTCTTTAGTTTGGCTTCGGCCTGTGTTTTGGACAACAAGGGTTTTAATGTCTCATCTTTCTTAGTTGTTTGTTTTCTACTTCTGCGCTACTAGTTTTTATTAGCTTTTCTTTTGTAGCGCCGAATGTGTAGGGTTCTAGGGGCCCCTTCAAAACCTAGTTATGCGGCCCTACGTTGGCCTGTCTTGCTAGTTAGGCTCTATCCTTTCTGTCTGGGTTCATTTTCCAATATTTCGCACTATTCTGGGTTTCAGGCACCATTTAAAACCTATTTTACTTAATCAAAAACTATCTTATTCTATAGTTTTTGAATTTGTAGATCCTTGTCCCTGATTTCCTCTTGCAAATGATTAGCATTATCTAAAGATTTTGAATTTTCTTTTTGTAGTCATGCAAAATCTTGTTCGCGTGCTTGGAAAGTGGATTCGGTAACTTCTTTTTCCCACTCTTTTTTTTCATCCACCAACACCTGAGTTGAACTTATTGAGGATCCTATTCTTTAGAACTAAGTTTGGATTACACCAACTCTCTCTTTTTTCCCTTTCAACATCTTTATGCAGTCAGGCCTCTTCTAATCTATTTTACAACCTCTCTTTTCTAGCCGTTGCATCACTTTGTGTGTGTTACTAAGAATCTATGGAATTTAAGGGGTTTAGTTGAACCTATGCCAACTCTTATTTGTTTGTTTGCAAGGTGACTTTTAAATCTCATGTTTCCCTATGGAGGCTATCAAAGTTTTCCCTCGGGTCACGGAGATCCTCATTCTTAGTCTATAATTGATATCTTGCAACCTCTAGCTCTATTTAAGGGTACCAATTTGTCCTTGGGAGTCTCAAAGCTCCTCCTATATCTCTTCTCTTTCATCCTACTACATTTTTATAGTTGTAAAGGTTATTTATTGAATCTCTTTCCTCAAACAAGAAATTTCCATATATTTTCCTTTTCCTTATGTCCCGAACTGATTCACAATTTGGTGTTGGCTCCCCCTTGTTCCATTTTCAATTTCTTCATCCTCTAGCTATGCTTTAGAAAATGAGGGATCGCCAACCTTTGATATTCCTTTGGGAACTTCCACTTTTTCTTGTGTGTGGGAATGACTAATTTTAATTCCAACTACATCCACCATGTAATCCTCAAGCTACATCTTTCCCTCCAATTTTTGAGTGTTTGGGGTAATTGATGCTAGCATGATAGTTTGTCAGGCCTCATTGAACAGAGTCTTTATTTAGGGGGTAGATGGTTTTGAAGCATCCTTCAATCTCCTCTTCTATATTCTTATGGCCTAAGCCTCTCTTGTTGTGCTTGATTAATCTCCAAACACCTTCAGAGGTTGAATACGTTTCCCAACAAAAGGATTACTAGTTGGGAGGCTAAATAGAATAAGAATTACTAAGTCTTTGGCCTACATCCCAATAGTGGTAGTCTTGGGAAGGCTTAGGGTAGTAGGAAAAAAAGGTGGAATGTTCTAAAGAGTTGGAGTTGTGAAAGGTGGAAATTAGAGTACTATTTGCAAAAAGGGTAGAGGGGGTGAGGTGACTTCACTACTACATTTTGGGCCAAATTTCGATGGAAACTTCCGACAGATGCTTTTTTTTGTGAATTTGGGTTTTTTTTGTAATAATCCCCGATAGTGTCGCAATTATGATGGCTTTAAGTAGACCATCGGAATGTCAATGTATGTAGGGTATATCATTAAAAAAAAAGTCAAACCAGATCATTTTTATTTTTATTGCCGAAGAGAGGAAAGGAGCAGGATGAAGTGAAATTTAGGTCAAATTGCTGAGCGTGAAGACAGTGTAATTGGCTGGGGTGTAATGGATCCTCTTTTTTTAATGTTTGATAAACATTGAAGGAGTAAAGTTCTATCTACATGTACAAGGTAATAATTTATTTTTTTTGTTCCTCTAATTGTAACTGGCTGGGGTGTAATGTCTTGTGTAATGACTCCGCATTCTTGTTCTTTGATATTTAATAAACGTTGAAGGAGCAAATTTCTATCTACATGTACAAGGTAACATTTTTTAATACAAATTGAATTTTGTAGAGATCTATGTGATAAACATATGGACTATTTTTATGTTAAATATATTATATAATAATCGTTTAGAGCTCATATATGACTGAACATTGTTTTAGGGTTTATTACTTATTTCAAATAATAGGGAAAATGTAATCTATGCCCATAGGGTTTATTTTTTAGCAGTGAATATTAACATTCAAATGTTGTTTTAGGGTTTATTACTTATTTTAGATAATAGAGAAAATGTAATATGAGCCCTTAGGGTTTATTTTTTAGTATTGAATGTTATATCCACAAACACCCACAAGTTTCTTCTCAGACAAAACTTATCCTTTCTTGGATTATGACAGCCTTTGCATTTCTATCCTCGTGATATACTCTCTGACTTAACACTGGGAATCTGGACTATTTTTAAATGCGCCAGACTGTGAATGTCTATGCATTTCTTGACTGTGTAATAAAGTTAATTTGTAATTTATTTAATGAAGTTGCATGTGATCAACTGGAGAAGTAGGAGTTGTAGGTGGAGGTTTTAATAATCACTAGGATAGTCATTATTCTCTATTCAGATCACTGTCTTAAGCATATTAATTTTTGTCTCTTATTAATTGTCATGATATACTCATTTCCTTTAATCACTGCTATTAAATTATGAGCGTTGAGATATTGGTGTTGCATTAATCTTCTATGAAGTTTCTACCTAAATGGAATTTTAGGAATCCTTAATAGATCGATGCCATTATGTAATGTACATTCCTTGAATAAGTCTTTTCCCACTATTCAATTATTAATTGGTTGTCTTGCTTGAACACTATTACTATTGGATAAATAATCTTTGGACTAATATGTTGTTGATTATAAGTAATATTAATCAACTGGTTAGCAATGTCAATTTTAATTTAATTGCTAATCAGTGTCTTCATAGTCTTGGGTCTTCCAGATAATTCCTATCAAGCTGGGTTTAGTCTTTTCACCATCGCTCAATGTCTATTGTAAATATCCATGGTTTGATTATTCTTCCTTCTAATCCTTGATTGACAAATCATGTGATCAATTCTTTAATCAATTCTGACCATCTAGATTATAACTCTCAATATCAATTGTAACTCCAGTTTAATACTCCTCCACAAGTCATGTCTATCATGGTCTTAGTCAGATTTTAGGTTTGTATTGAATATTTAGTATTTGATATTTATTATTCATTATTGTATTGTAATTATATTTAGTATTTGATATTATTAATCATATTTTATATTATTATATTAATTATATATCATATCATTATACTAATGATATATCATAATAAATTTATTTATATTTATAGATTGGTTATTATTTATTATAATTTCTTTATATGGTAGAGTTCTACACGATTTTATTTTGTCACTTTATAATTTTATCTTGTAAAGACTTCACAAGATTGGTTGGACAAGATGAGGATATTGCCAATAGGCTTCAAATTAGGGGATATGACAGTCCTACCCTCCCAAATTTCCTTGTCCTCAAGCAATGAATGATCTCTTTTATAGTCCACCTTCTATAACTAGATGCATTATATGCGAGTTGTCCTAATGGTAAATACTAGAATCCAAAAACGCTTGGTGAATCCAATTTATACTTTTTAATATAATATAACTTTTACTCCATTCTATTAATTTAAAAATAAGGCCACATGTGGAGTATGCACTTGAAATACAAATTATACATATGAATGCATGAAGACATGATGCATACACATAATGCAAGCATTGTTACATTATTTCTACTTACCAAACCCTATAATTCAATAAGTCGGGGTTAGGAAAATTTATTTCATGATAATTATAAAATGTGATTAATTTATTGTATATGTTACTAGCTTATTATTTAGAAATCTTGTAGACAGGGTTATAATGATCATGTTTAGTATTTGATCCTTGTTACTTTATTGAGATTTGAGATTTCATATTATATTTATGGTTTGTAGGGAACATTATGTATGGAAAAGATGTAAATATTGGATCTTTTGAAAGATATATTATAGAATATTTAGATATACACATTATATATAGATGATTATGATTTCATCCTGATAGGTTACTTTTTTGAAACTTCCAGTTCAATGTCCTGCCATCCGTGCTAGCATATAGGCTTGATTTCTTGTAGAAAGTAAATAGAAATATAATATAAATCTATATCAAAGAGAGGCAATGAATATGAATACTATTCTACTGTAAATAATATAGGTATTTCTCACAACTAAATATTGGTTCCATTGCCCTGTCAACCTTGTAAACAAATAGAAGCACAATAAATTTGGGTGATTAAGATTGTTATTAATTTTGTTTGTCAGATGTCTTGGCAACTCAATATTAATGTCTCTTATTTCTAATATAGGTATTGGTGTAGGAATTCATCATGAAGACACTAGGTACCAATACTATTTCTAATATAGTCATTGGTGGATGAAGTCATTATGAAGCCACTAGAATGTACCAGCTTTATAGTGTATTTTACAAGTTAAGATTTATTAAATATACTATATGACTGGAACATTTTGGAGGACTTATAAAATATAATATGATATGTGTGCATTGTAGTGGCCTCATATTCAGTGTTTTTTATAAGTTGAGACTTATAAAATACACAATGTTCTCTTTGCATTCTCTTGGCCCCATTCTCTTTGCATAATCTAGGAAAGGATAAGTTTTGTCTGAGAAGAAAAATGTAATTTGTTCCCTTACAATAGTTTTAATACCTTCAAACACCATAAGGTTAGATCCCAAAGTGACAAGTGAGTGTTCTAATCCTGCAACCTTAAATTGTCTCAACAGCGCATTAGCCTAAGTGATCAGATTAAGCTAAGGCCTAATGGATTAGTCTAAAGTTGGGTACTTAGCATAGTTACAGTCATTTGGAACGGTTCTATGGTATTCAAATACCGTGATTCAATTAGTACTTAGTCCCAAGTTCACTTTTGGTCTGTTGTTGCACATCTTTCTCCTTCTCGCGGGCTAAATACATACCGAATATTTAGCCTAGGGCATCAAAGTTCAAGCCCCATATCAACTTCCCTAAATCTGAGCCTTTGGAATTCATTATAACATTTCCTTAACTTACTCTTCACCCAGTCGCATTGATTTCCCATGGTGAAATAGTAATTTAGGGCCACATCTTCCAACCCGACCCCATTTTTTGTGGTTTTTCAACCTGTAGACACAGTTTTCCCTCTAACTCAAGCAAAAGACAACCAAATTAAACAAAACCAAGTGAAAAATAAATTTAATTCATTAGGGAATGTTATGGAATTTGTACACGGCCACACAACTGATAAAAATGCTCAGAAAATAGTGAAATCTCATCAAAACTTGCTCCAGAATGTTTTTCTATCTCTGTCCTGATTGGACAGGTCTCTTTCCACATGAGAGAAACTCCCAAACTAATCCAACTGATTCAAATTCAATTAGGGTCATTGGGATCAGAATTTCATACTTGAGTAACATTTTAGTGAAATGTTGCATTTACAACATTTTCAAAATGTGCAATTTTTGACAATGACCAGAGGATCCTTGTCCACAGAAGATGGACTAAGATAAAACATAGGATGATCTATAACACGTTCTTTATTATATTGGAAACAACCTAAGAAAACTCAAGTCCTAGGTTCCTTGTGTGTGTGTGATTTTTGTACATGTTTAAGAAAGACACAACACTTCAATAGATCATTGCATTAGCTAAAAAGGGGTTAGATGAGCATATAAAACCAACTAATATTGAACTATTGATTTATAACTAAGAAGAGTGTTATTAATAACATAATAGCCCTCAGATTATGCTACTATCAGTGACATATATGACTTAGCATGAAAGATTTGAATTAAAACAAGCTATTTAATCAATGAGCAATGCATTCTAGTTCTAAAAATGGACATTATAACAATGCATGGTAATGAAACTATGAAATAAAAATAAAGCTATCTAAATCTTAACAACATAACAATGTATTTTCTAATATGAGATGAAGGCTTATTTGCTCTCAAAAATGTCTTCTATTTATAGAAGAATGGGGAGAGAGAGGGGGGGGCAAGGTGCATTAATGAGTTGAGGAACTCATTAATGGTGGTGTAAGAAGAAATAAATGTCAAAGGAATTCAATAGGCATGGGGAAGACATGGGCTTAAGGAATCTTCATTAATGAGGCATTAATGAAAGCCTTAAAGAAGCATGGGAAGGGTGTAAGAGGATGGCTTGAGAAAATGGATTTTTAGAAAGGAATCTTGAGATTCCTTGACTTTCTCAAGTGGGTGGAGTTGTTAATCATTCCTTAATGGAATGTGACAACATTACGAGGTGGGTTAGGATAGAATTAGGATTAGAATTAGATTAGCATGGCGTGAATAGGTTGGTATAGGTTAGAACCCATGGTAGATGTGGTTGAGATAGGTTAGGTTAGGGTTTAGGGGAATATAAATAAAATGAATTAAACTTATTTAATTCATTCAAAAATAGGATATTAATTATTTAAAACAATTAATTGCTTTTTAATAATTAATAGAACTATAGCCAAATAAATTGCATTAATTAGGCTAGGGGAATGGGTTCATTTGCAAGTGAGAAATTGATTTAGGGATTTATTTAATTCCTTTATAATTAAATACTATAGCCATATTTGAATTTGATTTGATTTAATTGGTTTGAATTGATTTGAATTGTATGGCTATAATAGTTAATATATTTTAGTGATAAACAATCACTTAAGACATCGAACGAAGATGGAGAGGATGGGAGTGGTGGGAGCTAGGGTTTCTGATATTGCAGAGGATGGAGAGGATGATGACGGTGAGGCAGATGATCCTCCACCCTTGGTCCCTTTCATCACCATTTCTATGGCTCTTGGATGGTCAAGGGATGGACCGGTGGGCTGGGTGATGCTGCCCTGTTGTCTGTCGCCTGTAGAACATGTTTCAGTTGTGCCCTCTTTTGCTCCTTGGGAGGAAAGTTGCAGCTTGGGAAACAAGGTTAGATCTCTTGGCTTAAGGATGGTGAGTGGGTGTTTCTTTGTGTCCAACTACAAAGCCTTGGTGTTGTTGGTCTATTTTTTGATACCCTTTGTGGACGCGTGGGATGATGGTGGGAGCAGAGTGCCTCCTGATGCTTATGATAGCTTTAATGGGTCCATCTCCTACGTCATGTTCTTCCCAATTTTGGGGTTTTATGCTGGTTCAGCACTTTTCTTGGTCAGCATCTTGGTTTCAGTTGAGGGTTTCAGCTAGGTGGTGTGTGCTCCCTGCAACCCTATTTCTTTTACCCTTTGGAGGGTTTATCTATTACACAGGGGCCAACTTTGGGTTTTTTGTAGTGAGGTCTTTGGCCCTCATTCTTCCTCTTGGACCTCTTGGAGGCACTCCTACATTTTGAGAGGTTACTTTTTGGAGTGCCCTTTTGTTGTTCTGGGGCTGTTGGTCCCCTTTCTCGAAGCCTATAACATTCTTCTTATATCTTACAAAGCTGGGGCTATGGAAGGTAGCAACGCTCTCCACCCCTTGACCTCTTCTATGGAGGTGAAGAGGTATCTGGCTTTCTTTTCTCAAGTTGATATCCTTCAACTTCTTCTTCTCTCTGCTACTTTACTTATGGAGGTGGAGGCACCTCCTTTTGAGGTGAAGGTCTACCTTGTGGAAGAGGCTAGAAGCAATTTTGTGGGGGTGTTTCCTATGCTGGAGCGCTAGATTTTGAGGTGGGGGAGAGGTTGGCTTTCTTTCTTGTGGGTTCCTGTCTCCGGTTTCCCTATTGAGGTGGGTTCTACTCCTATAGAGGGGGAGTGGATTCATAGTGGAGGCTTGGGTACCAACAGAAAGAATGCCTTGTTGTGTGCTCTTTCTAGGGTTTGGGATGCCTTCCTTAAATACTTCTTGTTGGTTCTAGGTGCCATGTCAAAACCCTAGTCTTCTGTTTGGGTGTGTAATACCCCAGTTCTTTAGTTTGGCTTCGGCCTGTGTTTTGGACAACTAGGGTTTTAATGTCTCATCTTTCTTAGTTGTTGTTTATTTTCTACTTATGGGCTGCTGGTTTTTATTAGCTTTTCTTTTGCAGCATTGAATGTGTAGGGTTCCAGGGGCCCCTTCAAAACCTAGTTATGTGGCCCTACGTTGGCATGTCTCGCTAGTTAGGCTCTGTCCTTTCTATCTGGGCTCACTTTCCAATCTTTCACATTGTTATGGGTTTCAGGCACCCTTTAAAACTTGTTTTCCTTAATTAAAAAAAATCACCTAGGACATTAAATTTGATCCAAAATGAATTATGCCAAAGTAACATTGTCATGAAATAACTGGGGGTATGATCATATTTAGGGAAAATAGGGTTCATAGTTGGAACAGACCAAATCCAGGTGTTTACATTTGCCCCTCTTTGAATTAATGTGCGAGTAGCACATTGATTCAAAGAAAGTTTTTTATTTTGACTTCAGAAAGATTGAGAATTTCATTCTTGATTGTCGAACAAAATGTTGATGAGATCAGTCTCACACTTGATTGAACTAAACTGATAGAATTGACCTTGAACTTGGTTGTCGTACAAAGGTCAATAAAAGATCTTAAAGATACCAATTCTGAACTTGGTTTTCGTCCAAAATTGATAATATTGTTTTCAAACTTGGTTGTCATCCAAGAGTTAGTATGAAGCTGCCAAGAGCTTAATAAGAATCTTTTAAAATGAGGAAACAAAAAATATCCAACTTATGAGAGCCAAAGCTTTCTATCCAACAGTTTTGACTTAGTCAAGGAAACTATTATGCCCCTAGTTTGTTTGATAACAAAGTCATTTTAATGTTGTTTTGAGCAAAAAATAATTAATGATGGTGTGATCATGCCCCCTCAAGAATGAAATTGAAGGAAAAGAATAAAATCCCTCTGACTGAAAGAACATTTCACTTGCAGGAAGCAGTTAGGGAAAGAAAGAATAGAGTAGAAGAAGTGGAAAAGATGGTGTATTTAAAAAATAAATACACAAGTACCAAGTTAATTACACAAAAATATGGGTAATGAGATTGATAAAATGATGTTAGACCAAGATTTATGATAAAATGTACATTTTGACAGATTCTTGGAACAAATTATGCAAATCTGCATTTTTTGGAACTGTCGCAAAAAATGGTACTGTGCTGCATAAAACACCTTAGGCACCTTTGATTTGGTTCCCGATTGATCAAAAGGAGAAAAGAAATGGAGTTTCAATTTCCTGGGAGAAGTTTAGGAACTTCTAAATAGCTCAAAAGACCAATATAAGCCTCAAAAATTACCATTTTACAATTCATTTTCACTTTTACGCATAGTAATTTTGAGAGCTCTGCAGAGAAGATGGTGGTCCCCATGAGGAAGCATCATTTCAAGATGAGCCATTGACATCAGTGCCCGACTGACTACCCACCTCCGGTAAGTTCTTGTAAAACTACTTCATGAATTTTACAATTTTGAATTTCATGCATTTTTGTAGCTTTTATAGCCATTTCAATTTTGGGTCACATCTGGGATTCTGGATCGCACCCTGTCAAACCCATGTCACATCCGGTATTTCCCAGATCGCATCCTGTTCTTCCAAATTTTGGCATCACATCCAGGATACTCTGGATTGCATCCAGTTGCTTGGTTTTTGTCTTGTTTTGAATTCAATTTTGGCTATGTTTCATACCCTGTCCTTTTAGAATCATATCTGGATTTTAGGGTCGCATCCCGTATGTTACAGATCGTACCCAGTATACTCTATTGTATCTTGTATATCCAAGATTGCATCTGGTAAAAGTGATTGCACCCTATCTGTTCAGGATCACATCTTGTTTGCAGACTTAGGAATTTATTCATTTTGGACCTATTTACGTGTCGCGGACCTTGAATCACTTAGCTGACCAGGTTTCTACATCTTTTTTGTAGATAGAATACTGATTTTATCTTTGTATGTGTCAAAAATAGGCATATTTTGAGGTAGTCACTTTTAGAGGCACATATCCAGGTCGAGTGTTGGCCTTATTTGGACTGCTCTTGGATGATGAGTGGGCGGCAATTATCTGTTGTGAATTACGGTCGCTGATAGGTTTACCTGATATAGGGGTAAACTGAGGGTTGTTGACTTCTCTTGCCGAGAGATGGCACTCAGAACACAACACCTTCCATCTGCCGACTAGGGAGATTAGAGTGACTCCTGAGGACGTATGGCGGATACTTCAGGTTCTGATTATTGAGCATGAGGTGTGATTTGAGGCGACATCGACTGTAGCGATTGGAGGAGCTCACAGATATTTTTAAGATGACACTATTGATCGTAGGTACCTCTCATGGGACCATATGGTTGACCATTATGACCGATTATCTATATACTTAGCAGGGTTGATAGGTGGGATCTTGATGCCAGATTGAGGTCAGCATGGTTTTATGGTCAGATGGGTAGACATGGTAGAGTAGATGGTAACCCAAAGATGGATATTTTCATGGGGCAGCTGTATTCTATCCCATATGTACTAAGAGCTTCATGAGATAGTATATCATTATACCCAGAGCATGACTGTAGGTATATTGATTCTTCAAATCTAGGCCTAGGAGCACATCCCTGTTACACGACCTATAGTAGATAGACAGCAGGAACCAAAGTAGGCCTATGTATATATGTATGTCGGTCCTATTCAACATCCCCATCTAGGCAAGGTAGGGTACTGGAGATGGCTCTTTGATGATATGACTAAGGTCATTTGGCGACCATATTTAGACTATGAGGAGTGGACCTCAGATGCTCGACATGTGCCATTTTTATTTCAGAGTAGGTACCTCATTGGGAGGACTAGATACATTGTAGAGTGGTTCATCGTCTCTAGAGTGTTGAGACAATACAGCAGTCGGTAGGGTAGGACTAAGGACATCATTATTTATGCCTAGATCCAAGATGAGGCACCATTGTGGGTGGCCCAGCTGAGTTACAAGACTTCCCATCAGAAGATTCGTGACATGGTTAGAGTAGACTAGGAAATTTGCCTTGATGTTGCAGATGTAAGTGTTTCTAATGGGTATGCCACAAGGATGCTTTAATATCCATTTCCACATTTTACAGTGTCGGAGGAGCCCATTCCTTGCATCGAGGAGCCAATTGATTATGATCTGGATGAGCGTCCTGCCAGAGGGAGGGGAGGAGTACAGAGAGATAGGGGTAGAGGTTGACATGGATGGAGGGATGGAGGCCAAGATGGAGGGAGAGATGGGAGACGACCTCCTCTAGATGAGGGTGGTGATTGCGGAGATGACAGGGGTGGTGGTGCTATGGGTGGGCACGCAGAGGATGCTAGTGGGAGTGGAGAGGGTTGGTGCACCTAATTTAGATTTGTTGCTCCTAGGATAGATATAGAGCCATTATTGATAGGAGAGCAGTAGAGGCATCAGTAGCAGAGATGGGATAGATCACAGGATAGTCCGTCTGGATAGGATGCAAGCATGGGATCTGGCAGGGATGGTGACACTCTGTCGCAATGTGAGTAGGAGAGGGAGTAGTTGAGGGCACAGATCACAGCTCTAGAAGTGAGAGTCATAGCTGTAGAGTCTAGACTTACCATATCAGATGCCTTTCTTGCAGATAGGGATAGGAAAATGGAGAGACTCTGAGTAGAGAGAGACATATAGGCCTGTACAGCCACTCATCAGGGTCAGCGGGCTACATACTACTATGCTCTTTATCATGCGACAGTGTTGGAGGGGCAGAGAGCGGTGTCATTTTCAAGGTTAGCCTAGCAGTCTGAGGGGGAAATGCCTCCTCCACCTCCATTTGTACCTCCTCCTCCTCCAGATCAGGGAGAGGGGGGAAGCCAGAGCAAATATAGCCTATCTCATATTGTATATCTAAGTTTATATTGTATATCTGGATCCTGGTGAGATCCTCTTTTTGTACATCACACACACACACACACACACACATATATATCTGATGCATTCTGACTCCTTGATATGTTGATACTCTTTATGCCATATTTTTTTTGATTTGTACCATGTTCGAACACACATATAGGTAGCTTCTGATCCTGATATGTCTTATGATTATCTCCTTGCTTTGATAGAGTTATTTGCACATGTGATGATATCTTGGTCTCTTGATGAGTTAGATGTAGATGATGACATTATTTTATGTATGTGTGGAGTTATCACTGATATAAATATGTTTCAAATGCTATTATGTGAATATGCAAATGTATGTTTTTGAGTTTTTTTAATACAATGTAGAATGTATGCATGCACTTTAGGATGTAAAAGTAAAAATGCAATACATGGATGCTTTGTTTTTGTATTTTCCTACTAATTCTTTTTATGCAATGCAAAATGTATGCTATGGATATGCAACGATATATATATCAGTAATATGGATGAATGCAATTAACTTGGTTTTTTAGAAGAAGATAGAAATCATTAATTTGAGCACAAATTTCCTTTATTATGCTATTATTTTGAAAATGAATCATGCAATCTCTAAATGCAGCTATATGCAGACTCTTAGGACTTGTCACTGATTAGCAAATATTGCAACATTTTTATCATCATTGGGCATTTTTCAGAATGGATACCACCTGATAGTATAACCATCACTAATACCCACTGATATTATGAAAGTATGAATACTATATTTTATTGGAATGTCAGAAATAGACTTTAGGTATCAAGGCATAGAAGCCAGGATAACCAAAAATAGTCACTTTCCTTTTATTATATCAGAATCTATTTAAGGAAAGATATTGAACCTGCAATGACCTTGAAAATTCATATCCTTTGGTACATTATGCTTTGCATACCTTAGTGAGAATCTGAATCAGAAAATAGACAAGGAAATTGTTTCAACTTCACCGTAGTTTACACATAACAAAGATCGAGATATATGTGGCTATCCACCAATAGTGGCAGCTCTTACCATGAACATCCAAGTTAGGTGAAATTTATAGGTTCATTTGGAACAACCACCATACGAAAAAAACCAAGAAAATGTTATGCTCCCTATCCTTGTGACTCTTTGTCTTTGGGTAGACGTCATGGAGTAACTCAAAAGGTATAACAACATCAATTGAGAATCAATAAAAATTCATAACTGCTTAGATGCCCCTAGGTAAACATCATCAGGACATAAAAGAGTTATGATCAATCCAAGACCAAATGGTGTGCTTAAGTAGTATTGAGAAATACCATTGATTCATTTTTTTCAAGCACAGTATAGATTCATCAACCAAAAAGTCAAATTTTAAGCAATATGTTTCCAATATCTGTGTTCATCATTGTTTCTGTCTGCAATCCAAAGTAGGTGTTAGGAACACCATTAGTTCCATGTTTGTGTCATCCTTGTTTTGTGAACATGATCATGGTAGTGAAAGTATACAAGATTATCATATCTCAAGACAAACCATCTATGAAAAACTAGCAAATGCAACCTATCAAACTGGCAAAGATGCCCCCAGTGCAAAAAATGACTTGATCCTAAGATAAAAAAGATAGACAAATCCCAAGCAAGGGTAAGATAGTTGTGAGGAAATAAGGTCAGCGTTTTAGCATAGGTGTAATTTTGAAGGCTCAGTATCAGTGATGCTTTGATAGATGGAGTGCAGAACACAAGTGATGCTTGATTGCCAGGTTTTCACCACTTGGCAAGATCTTTTCTTTTCTTTTTGCTACCAAGATGCCTATTTTACCAAGTACTCATCAAGGCACTTTTCTCTTTTTCAATTTTTTTGCTATTTTTTCTTTCTTGAATGTTTTTTTAGTATCAAGGCGCCTGTTTGCCAAGTTTTCACCAAGGATGCCCTTTCTTTAGGACTTTTTCCACTATTTTTGGATTTCCTTCAGGACCAATTTTCTAAATGTTTTTGGTATTTTCTGAAAACATTTTGTTGTACAAGCTCTTCTTAGCCGAACATCAAGCGTAGAACCACTTTAAATGTAGAGTGTTGATAGGATCTGGAAGAACATCTCCCTTAGGTGTATCTAGTTGATAAGCTCCAGTCCCAAAAGTAGCAGTGATAACATAAGGTCCCAGCCAGTTAGGTTCAAACTTTTGTTTTTTCTCTTTATTAGGCTGGTTCTTAGGATTCTCTTTTAAGATGAGATCTCCCACTTCAAATTTGCATGGTTTGACCTTCTTATTGAACCCCTTGGACATATGTTCTTGGTACACCTTTAGATGATCAAACACCTATTGTATGCACTCATCTAGGACATCCAAAGAATTCACCCTATCAATGCGGTACTACTCATCAGTAATGAGACCTTGTAAAGATATCTGCAAAGATGGGATTTCAACCTTAATAGGTAGTACTACCTTAGTTCCATAGACTAGGGAAAATGGCATGGCTCCATTTGGTGTTCTGATGCTTGTTCTACTGGCCCATAGTGCCCGATTTAGTTGTAGATGCTAGTCTCTGCCAGACTAACTCACAGTTCGGTGTAGGATTTTTCAGGATAATTTTATTGGATGCCTCAGCCTGTCAATTACCTTGGGGGTAATAGCTTGAGGAACAGTGTTGAGTAATGTGGAACTCTTCACAAAGGTCATGAATGTTTTGATTTTTAAATTGGCCCCCATTGTCGGTTACAATTGAAGAGGGTATCCCATATCTACAAATAATGTAGTTTAGAATGAACATAGTCACCTGTTTGCCAGTGGCTTTGATTAGCGGCATGGCCTCAACCCACTTTGTGAAATACTCAATGGCCATAATGATGAATTTGTGTCCATTTGAAGAGTTGGGATATATTTTTACAACCAAGTCAAAGGCCCATTGCTGAAATGGCCAATGTGTAATGAAAGGTATAAGCTCTCTGGCAGGAGTATGGATAATATTTCCATGTGTTTGGAATTTATGACATGTTTTTGAAAAGTGACTAGAATCTTTTTCCATGGTAGACCAGTAATAGCCTACTCTAAGTAGTTTCTTTGCCAATGAAAAGTCGTTTGAGTGTGATCCACATACACCTTCGTGGACTTCCTTTAATGCACAGTCTGACTCTTCGGGTTCTAAACATCTAAGAAGCGTACCGGCGAGACCGTGTCGATATAAGTTATTAGTTATGAGGACATAATGCAATGTGGTCTTAATCAGGGCTCTCTTCTTATTTCTTGATAGAATAGCAGGAATGGTTTGGTCAGTGAGATACGCAATGATAATGGCATACCGAGATTGGTCTAGGGTGTTTAAAGAACAGATTACTTGGTATTCAAGGGTATCAAAGGTAGGATAGTGTAATTCTTCCACCAAGAAGTCATAGAGGAATTGATGTTCCTCTAGTTGTAACATGGATGCTAAGGTAGCCATAGCATCTATAGCTTTATTCTCTGATCTTGGTATCTGCTGGAAGGTGACAAAGACAAAGTACTTCTTCAGGTCATCAACCAGTTGCCTCTAGGGCATCAACTCCTCATCTTTCATTTGATACTCCTGATTGACCCGATTGATAATTAGTTGGGAGTCACCATACATGTGTAACTCTACAATCTTCCACTCCATAGCTAGCTTAAGACCATTTACCAATGCTTCATATTTTGAAATATTGTTGGTGCATGGAAACGTCAATTTGTAAGATTTGGGAATCTTGTAACCTTGAGGAGTTATGAATAGGACCCCTTCTCCAGAGCCTTGTTAAGTGAATGAACCATCAAAGTACATCTTCCATGGATATTCAGTTAGATGCATGATTGTTTCATCAGGGAATTCAATCGTTAAAGGTTCATCATCCTGGAGGGGTGAATTAGCCAATTGATCTACAAGGACTTGTCCTTTAATAGGTATCCTTTCTATGTATTCAATGTCAAACTCACTTATAATCAGGACCCATTTAGCTAGATGCCTTGTTAATTCTATTCTGCTTAGGAGATATTTTAAAGGATCTATCTTAGCAATGAGCTTTACTATGTGTGACAGCATGCAGTGTCTTAATTTTTGTGATGCGAAGACGACTGCTAAGCATGCTTTCTAAATAATGTTGTAATTGAGCTCATACATGACTAGTGTTCTACTAATATAGTATATGACTCTTTCTTTCTTTGTTTCATCCTCTTGTGCTAGCAATACTCCTAAGGATGTAGCTATAGCTGAAATGTATAGGAGTAAGGGCTTTCCATGAATAGGCACCATAAGAATAGGAGGAGTATCCAGGTATCCTTTCAATTCCCTGAAGTTTTCTTCACAGTGTTCATCCCATTTGAAGGTAACCCCTTTATGTAGTAATTTAGTAAAGGGTTGTGCCCTATCTGAAAGTTGGGAGATGAATCTCCTGATGGACTGGAGTCTCCCTTGTATTGTCCTCATTTGACTGATGTTGCATGGAGGAACCATCTCTAGAATAGCTTTCACCTTTGCAAGATCTACCTCAATTCCCTTTGCTAAAACAATGAATCCTAGGATCTTCCCTAATTTGACCCCAAAGGCACATTTCTTTGGGTTAAGCCTGAGTTGGAACTGTTCCATACGACCCAATATCTTTCTTAAGTCATCAATGTGAGTACCTCTTTCTTTGGATTTGGCCAATATGTCATCCACGTAGTCCTCCATGTTCTTGTGCATCATGTCATGGAATATAGTTGGCATGGCTCTTTGATATGTTGCACCGGCATTCTTTAAACCAAATGGCATGACGTTCCAGCAAAAGGTGCCCCATACGCATGTAAATGCAATTTTCTCTTGATCCTCAGGGTCAATTTTGATTTGATTATAGCCCGATAATCCATCCATTAAAGAATACATATGGTAGCCTACTATGAGGTCTATGATCATGTTAATGTTAGGTAGAGGGAAGTCATCTTTTAGACATGCTTTGTTTAAGTCTCTAAATTTCATACAGATCCTGATAGACTTATCGGTTTTAGACATGGGGACCACATTGGAGATCCATCCTGCATAGGCAATGACTCTGATAAATCCAGCTTTCAACAACTTCTCTAGCTCTACTTTTACTAATAATGCAACATGAGGATGAATCTTTCTAAGTTTTTGTTTCACAAGCTTGATCCCAGGAGCTATAGATAAGTGGTGCATGATTAGATTAGGATCTAGCCCTGGCATATCGGTATAAGACCATGCAAAGTTGATCTTCTTCTCTTTCAGGAATTCTGTGAACTGTGTCTTCTCTTCTTCAAACAAAGATTGTGCAAGGTGGACTATTTGAGGATTTTCAATGGTGCCCAAATTTACTGGCAGTGTTGGTTTAATTAGTACTGAAGACCTTTCCTGAAAGTGTTTGGGGAGGATATCAAGAATCCCATCCTTTGGCACCTATGAGAAGTTTTCACCATTGGATACATCTTTTCTTTTTACTATTTTAGGATCTGATACTGCCACAAAGTGGTTTTCACCATCAGTCCTCCTTTTCTTTTTTCTTTTTTAGTTTTTGACTGAGAAACCTTATATCCTCCTGTGACATGTTCTCACTCCTTGCATTGGTGGAGGAAGGGTAAGGCTCAAAAGCATTAAGATAGCAAGCTAGGGTATAGTCATTGTGAAAGTTGAGGATAGGTGTAGGATCTGTTTCAGGCCAATCAATTAAGTCTAGAAGTATTAATGATAGGGAGTCAAACTCTAGGAAGGATAATATCGCGTTAGCATCAAGACCATTAACCAATATGACATGTTCTGTTAAGTTAATTTCTTCAATGTTTAGATCAATAAGAGTGTAATTGTTATAACAAGGGTCATTGTTAGTCATATGTGGACCCAACTCTAGTGACTCGTCAGTAGAAATCTCATCATCATCTCTCCATAAAAGGAGGCTTCTTTCTTGTAGCCTCTGAAATTCTTCTAGACTTATGTAATCACCAGTTTCTTCATCAATGATTGGGGGAAGAAACTCTTCTTCTACTTCAGGATTATCAGTGTCATTGGGAGTAGTGTTAGGTTGTTCACGAGGAGTTGAGGGTGCCAAAAACATTTTAATTGTATCTATTTCAATATCTTCAGTGGTGAAAGATAGCTCATCCCATTCATAATCATGAGAGTCGATGATCTCATCATCAGATCTATTTAAGTATTCAGCAATGGTTATTTGATGTACCCGATTAGCTACCTGTGGATCAAAGTGGGGTAGATCAAGGATATGTGAAACCGTGACCAATTTCCCCTAGTTAGGATGTAAATCTTGTTGTCGGGGTGTGTCTTGAGTAACTATTGCTATCAATGATATCTCTGGACTAGCTGTTGTTGTGTCTCCTACCTCTTGAATGGGAGGTTGTGCTAACAAAGGGGTGTGAAGATCTTGTGGTACCTCAAAGTTGGGTACATAGCATTCTCCTTGGTAGTTGGGATCCTCTGTGCCAACATGTAATAATATTTCATAGGACCACTGCTCTAGTTTTTCTATTTCATCACTCCCTTTATCTGAGTTTGGACTATCTTTTGAAGTGGGTTTATCAGTTTTAGTATTGAAACCTAGTCCCATTTTGTCTCTAGTATTCTGGAACTCCATGGGTATAGGCTCAATAAGCCCTCATCCTATGTCATTTAGAGGTCCCTTTCCTTTGTATCCCATCTCTTTGAGGAAATCATATCCCTTTCCATACTATTTAGGGGATATCTCTACATGTTTTACCTCAGCTTCCATCGGTTCTCCTTTGTAAAGCTAGTCCAAGACTGCCTGTTCTTCTGTTATTTGAAGAAGATGTGGATGACTTTATCATGCCAGTTGCTTTATGTAATTCTGGCTCCTTTGATGCAGTAGGTGTGAATGTCAAGGAAATTTTTTCATAGGATCTTGGTGACATCGGAAGTTCTGTCAGTGACGGAGTCAGGTCCAACTTGTATTCTCCCATTCTTGTTTCTTCAATTTTTAAGGTTTTTCCAAAACTCTTCATAACCATGTCTTTGGTAGTTTCAGGAGAAATTGTATCCATAGCCTCCTTGTTATGCGAGATCATACTACCAGCTTTGGTATTGTTACAAGTATAGTTGGCATCTGTAGGAATCGTCACTTCCACCCCATTATGTGGGAAATTTATACACTGGTAGTAAGTGGATGACACAACTTGCATTTTGTGAATCCATGGTCTCCCCAATAGGATATTGTAGGACAAAGGTAGATCCAGAACTTGACATATGATGTTCCTCTCAATTGGTTTGAATCTGATAGGTAGAACAATAAGACCTTTAGAAGATATTTCTTCCTCATCATAAGCTTTGATAGTTATTTTTCTTCTAGATTCAATTTTCTATTCTGAGAGACCTAGTCTCTTGATTAGATCAAGTGTACAGATATTCAATCCTGCACCTCCATCTATCAACACGCGTCGAACATGGGATTTATGAATGAGGACTTCAATATGGAGGGGTTGATTATGTGGATGTGTCAATGATTTATCATCCTCTTTAGAAAAGGAGAGGTAATGTGGCGCTGAGATGTGATTGACCATCACTTGGAATTTGTCTATATCAATATCCTTTGGGATGTTAGCAGCATGTAGAGCTTGTTCTAGGATTTCCCTATGTACTTTGGATATTTTGAGCAACTCAAAATTTGAAATTTTGGCAGAGGTTCGTTGCAATTGATCTACCAAGTCATACTTTTCTCTAGGAATAGTAACCACATGTTTTGTTGTAGGTTTGGGGATAGTCATGGTGGGAACCTTGGACGTTGATGCTGGTTTTGGGGGTCCTTTGATCACGACCTACACTTTTCTTTGTGTCACTATATTTGAATGGAATGAAACACCTTTGATTGTGACCATATTAATTGATTCAGTCTTAACATCTAGCATATTTATCACATTGTCATTATTGGAATAGGTGTAGTTTAATTCATTACTCTTCCCTTTAGATGTTTCTACTTTATCATAATTAGGAAATGGTTTATTGATATTTGTATGATCTTCATTGGTAGTGTGTCCATCCACTTTGATCTTAGCGCCTTTAATGAGGTCTTTAATGACATGTTTAAGTTTAAGGCAATTATTAGTTTTGTGTCCCTTGTTCTTGTGGAAGACACAATAGGAATTATCATCCCACCATCTTGGTTGAACCACTAGTTCCCATGGTTTAGAATTAGGAATTGTGAGAATGTTGTTATCCAATAGCGTCTTCAAAATGGTCTCAAGGGGTTCTCCCAAAGGAGTAAATGTTCTTTGGGGTTTTGAAATCCATGATTAACCTTTACTATTATCATTGTTTTTTTTGGGTATGGGGGTCGTGACCTTGGCATCTTTGCTTGCCTGCATGCTATTAGTCAGATTGAACACCTCAGGTTTAGGGTTAATGTTAGAGGTGTCAACTACTCCGTCATTGATAACATTCTTGTTTTGCTTCCACCATTTAGGCTTGGATTTGGGGTTGTTGGTTTTGTTTTCATTTTGAAGGGTTATCTCTCCCCTTTTGACCATGACTTCCTTGATATGGAGAGAATTTTTAATCATTATGTCGAGCTTGGGGAGTCTTGCATTTGTAATGCATAGTGAAATTTAGGCACCAGGTTATTGACAAAGATCTCCATCTTCTCTGATTCAGGAATGGCCCTTGAATATTGTGCAAAGATCTTCCTCCATCTTTGTAGGAAGTGTGTAAAAGATTCACCAGTCTTCTATTTGGTATTACATAGGTCCCTCATGGTCACATCATGATGTATGTTATAGGAGTAATGTTGGATAAATCGTTGGATTAACTCCTCAAAATTTTTGACCTTAGGGTTCAGTTTTGAGAACCACTCCATGGCATTACCTCCTAGACTTCCTGGAAATAGTTGTATGAGGTATGTAGGTTCGTGCATGTATTCTATGATCAGAGCACAGAATTCCCTCACATGATCATGTGGGTCAGTTTCTCCTGTGTACTTTTCATACTTCATTCTTGTCGTATTAGGAGGAAATGGGACCATAGTAATACTCTTATCAAAGGGGAATGGACAAATGGAGTCCAAAGAGTATGGTGATTTTGGTTTAGCATTCTCTTGTTTGATATTTGTAAGCTTTATTTGCATCAATGTTATCTATTTGGCAAGAATAGATATAAGAGTTGGTATTTCCTTTTCTTTGAGTTGTTCCACATCGTAATCCTTAGGTAATTTGACACCCATAGATGCTAGATGGAGGAAGTATTTTTCTTTATCCTTGTCAATCATCTTTTCCATTATTTTATGGAACCTCTTGCTCTATTTGAGTTTTTCATATTCTTCTTCATTGATTTTTTTCTCACTGCCGGACTCAAATAAAGGACGATCAAACGTGGGTTCTTCTTCCTCATCTGTATCTTCGGGCTTTTGGTGTTTTCCATTGTTATATTCCTCAAAATCCTCACTCCATCTGTGAGTGTATCTATCCATTTGTGGGGAGTCTAGATCGAGTAGGGAACTATGAGATGTTTCCCCTTGAAAGTGTGGTGTTTTAGGAGGTACTTTTGATTTTTTAGATGTGTACTTTTTGCATCTTGTGTTAACCATGAAGTTGTGTCTCAAATTTCATCAACATTTTCCAAGAGTGTTAGGTAGAGTCTCAAATCGTCCAAGTGAGTGTGTCTAGGTGGAAGTATCATTCGAGTTTTGGTGGGAGTAAATGATTCCAGTGTCAGAGGGTTAGAATGCCCTGATAGTGAGCTGGGAACCAAGCATTTGTAAGAAGTGGATAGACCACATGTATCGAGACAGATTACGAGAAACTGACAGGACATGCAAGGTGGACGTGTGAAAAAGTGTCTTGAAATAAAAATAGGGAGACCAGAAAAGACAATAGAGACAGACTAAAGAGCCAAAAGGGTATCCAAATCAACTGAAACTTTTTGAGAAATTATCTTGTAAATTCCCACTATCCTAGATGCGAGCTTCTAATGACACCAGATGCGAGCCTAAACCCTAGATGTGACTGTGTGCTGACCAAATGTGAGCCAGGATACCAGATGCAATCCTAAATACCAGATGCGATACATGACATATGGGATGTGATTTTTGGATGCCTCCATCAGTTTTGATCAGTTCTAAAAAGTTTATTTTGGAAGTGCGTGAAGTTTGTCTGATTGTAGTTTGATTTCTGAGACCCGTCGGTGAGTGAAAAACATATACATTGATCCAGGATTGAATGTTGTTGTTTTCTTGAAGATGTTATCTTTTTAATGATTTTTCAAACACGTCAAACATATTTTCATTGTTAGGAGGGTGAAACAGACACACATCATTTTCCTATTCTCTAGGTGGAGGATGAAAATTTTCTTGTTGACTTAGGCACACTCTCAAATGTTAATCAGAATATAGCCATCACCAAGCACGCAATGGCTACAGTCATGACACTGTATTAACCGACTCCAAGCACAAGAGAGGGCACAATATGATGAGTGTCTTCAGGCAATTACTTTCTACCTTGCACAAATATTATCACCCTTTTGGGGATGAATCAGGAATTCTTTCAGTTTAATTGTTGTCTATTATTGGGAAATCTATTCAAAACCGTCCCCCATATAATTGCACAAGGAAAAATTGAGGCGTATAGCCCTATGACTACCTAAATATATATAGTCTTGCAAGCAAGATTTAAGCGGCTCTGCTCTACATATACCCAAGCATGTTCAAGTAATAATGTTGAAATTCCATGAACAAAACTGGATCCATCTTCTGAGACTTTGGCCTACGAGGAAGCACCTATTTATAGTGAGTTGGAAGGGTTGGCGTAAAACCTATCCTCACTTGGGTTGTTTCTGAGAGATTTTTTCCTCAACCAGCAGGCCCTCTACTATTAAATATGCGTACAAAGGATTGGCAGGCTTTGGATGTCTAGATTTTTTATTCTTCTAAATAAGAAGAGCATACTCTCCTAATCTAAGCCATTTTCTCCTAAAACAAAATCAAGCAAACAATTCATTCCCCTAGGAAATTTTGTGCTTGATTTAAGATGTTCCTATTTAATGAAAACAAGATGCTTGAAAATAACGTTTGCCTTTGTTCATTTAACCACAATATTTAATGAGTTTGCTTGTTCAATTTTTGTGTCCCAAAAGAAGTTATACGATGTAGTTGTTCATTTATCCCATAATATTTAAATGCTTTGTGTTTGTTCAATTACTGATCCAAAAGAATTATATGATGTGATTTCTTGTTCAATTAACTCTAAATTCCTTTCAACCCATAAACTGATGTGTGAGTTTCTGATTTTCCTTAAAAGGAAAAGAGCATAGTCCTCTAGTCAGTTTAGTGATAGATTGGAAAATGTTTCTTAGTTTTTAAAACGAGTAAATAGAGGTTAAGATGGGGGTTGGGCAACCTAAAAAACCACAAGTTAGTATCTTTCATCCAACTTCCAAGAAGATCCTTTGATGCAAGCTGCAAGCACTGGTTAAGCTGTGAAGAGACCAAAGAAATCAAACATGCAAATGTTAGTGGTTAGACTAGGAAGTTCTCAAAAAAATTTCCCACATGCGATTTAGAAATACAACAAATGACACAGAAACCAGATACGACTTTCCTTACCAGATGCGATTGAATGCTCCCTAAATGCGATCCTAAACCAAAATAATCTGGGAAATCCTAGATGCAAGCCTCATTTTCTGTGGTGTGAGGGCGTATCCCGAATGTGATCTAGAATGACCAGAAATGACTCTGTAATAGGATCATGTGCATGCAAATTAGTGAAAAATTGATTCAAAATGAGGCCAAGTTGAAAATCATGCCCCACGGTGGGTGCCAGAAATGTGTGTGTGATTTTTGTACCTATTTAAGAAAGACACAACTATTCAATAGATCATCGCATTAGCTAAAAAGGGGTTAGATGAGCATATAAAACCAACTAATATCAACCTATTCCTTTCTAACTAAGAAGAGTGTGATTAATAACATAATAGCCCTCAGATTATGCTACTATCAGTGACATATATGACTTAGCATGAAAGATTTGAATTAAAACAAGCTATTTAATCAATGAGCAATGCATTCTAGTTCTAAAATGGACATTATAACAATGCATGGTAATGAAACTATAAAATGAAAAAAAAAGCTATCTAAATCTTAACGGCATAACAATGTATTTTGTAATATGAGATGAAGGCTTATTTTCTCTCAAAAATGTCTTCTATTTATAGAAGAATGAGGAGAGAGAGGGGGGACAAGGTGCATTAATGAGTTGAGGAACTCATTAATGGTGGTGTAAGAATAAGTAAATGCAAAAGACATTCAATAGGAATGGGGGAGACATGGGCTTAAGGAATCTTCATTAATGAGACATTAATGAAATCCTTGAAGAAGCATGGGAAGAGTGTAAGAGGATGGCTTGAGAAAATTGACTTTGAGAAAGGAATCTTGAGATTCCTTGACTTTCTCAAGTGGGTGGAGTTGTTAATCATTCCTTAATGGAATGTGACAACATTGGGAGGTGGGTTACGATAGAATTAGGATTAGAATTAGATTAGCATGGGTTGAATAGGTTGGGATAGGTTAGAACCCAGGGTAGAAGTGGTTGAGATAGGTTAGGTTAGGGTTTAGGGGAATATAAATGAAATGCATTAAACTTATTTAATTCATTCAAAAATAGGATATTAATTATTTAAAACAATTAATTGCTTTTTAATAATTAATAGGACTATAGCCAATTAAATTAAATTAATTAGGCTAGGGGAATGGGTTCATTTTCAAGTGAGCAATTGATTTAGGGATTTATTTAATTCCTTTATAATTAAATACTATAGCCATATTTGAATTTGATTTGATTTAATTGGTTTGAATTGATTTGAATTGTATGGCTATAATAGTTAATATA
>MU224254.1:4953348-4972054 GCA_018584345.1 Thuja plicata | reverse complement strand
TCACTCCCAATGAACCTACTTGGGTACACCAACTATTGGTAAAACACAAGAGGCTATGCAAAATTGAGCATTGATCATATGGTTGTCTTGAATGCATTTCTTGTTTATGATGATAACTTAGCAAGTAAAATATGCAAAGATGATCTCGATGGAGAAAAAGTAATAACATTATATAATTTGATATAATAATACTTCCTTGGTCTTAATCAGAGTGTTTTTGACCCTCTTTTATGTTCTTCATACCTTTTGGGCAGTTACTAGACCTAATTATGACCTTATCTAGGAGTTTGGACCCTGAAAACATCATTTTTATGAAGTTTTAGTTCTTTATTTTTTCTTTATAGGGTAGAGTGATGCGTATTCCCATTCTTTTGGCACATATGCAAAATATTTTAGCACATATACATATTTTAGTAGTTCATTTGTTATATATTATTGTGCATATGTTAAATTATGTCACACATTAATAATTAAGTAGAATAATGCATATGTTCTAGCGCAATTGAGACATAGATATGTTCCTCTAGGTATAGGCAAAAATGAATTATAGTTTTGGATACCCTTTATCCTTCTAAACATTTTGATGCTATCACAATCTTGGGGAAGTCCTTTGTGATCTGTTCTTGCATCAGATACATGTTAGGCAACTTCATCTCCTATGTTGTTGATCTTGGGTATGAGGTCTAAGGAAACCTGTGAGGCTTAGGAATGTTCATCTGAGCACTATTGTGTCCTTGTGCAAGTGACCTTATCTTTCCAGGCTTGAGACCCTTTGGAACACTGGTCTTATAATTTTTTTGGATGATGTCAATCCCATTACCTTTTCACATTGGTAGTTTATCATTCATTATTACATCTTTTGTGTTCTATGGTTGTATTATGGTTGGATTCATATTACTAGCGCAATTAATTATGCTTGAAAAAAATGTTGTGTTTCTATTGTATATGGTTTCCTCAAGGGTTCTCAGACGGGGCATGAAAATCTTGCTTCAATGGAGAAGACTGCCTTCAAATTACCTTAGATGCTAGGATATAGACTAGATATTGGATGCTTTCCTTCAAATGTTGAATTCACTTGCTTTCTTGAATGCTTGAATGTGAAATATTGAGTGTGATTTCTTATCATTGATCCATTGGCCCTTATTTTTTTACCTTGATGTCAAAGACACACAAAGGCACAAGTATTTAGTTGTTTCAGGTATTTAGTTGATCATTTCCTCACATTGGTATGGTTCAACATTGATATGATCACATGACATTGGTAAGGTACATTGTGGCATTCATTGTCTTGTTACATGAGAGAGCATTGGTATGGATATTATGGTACATTGACATTTGAATTCATTTTCCTAATACATGAAAAAGTATCTTATTGATTTTAGTGCAGTATTTGTTTGGTTCTTTGTACTCATGATTGACAATTTACCTGTTATGTTCTTGACATACTCTTGAATTCAGGTTTTAGTATCATCTTGGTACAAATACTATCTTTAGTATGATAATGTGTACTTATGAGTTTGACATATTTTGGTATGAACATGAAGTAATATTCTTGTTGCACATTCATTGCATCTCAATTCACTAGTATTATATAAAGCTTATTTGAACCTTGGTATTTATGACCTATATATTTCTCTTTAAATAAGCAATTAATAGCTCATCAACTTTCATTGAGAAGATGTTAATTTCTTATCTGCTACAAAAATACATATGTTACCAACACCCTGCATATAAGTTCTATATGTTATTAATAACAAGATGTATATGAGTGTCTTTACAAGGATACATCTCTTCTCTCAGTTAAACTATTTGGTTCCTATCAGTATTAGGATGTTATTTCTGTGTTGGTTAACTCTGGAAGTTAGTGGCACTAAAAATTGATGAAATGGTTGTTCTACATTACCATTTTGGGTTGATTCTTTTGAGTCACTACTATAGTGATAGTTGACTCTTTGCAAAATTATTCCATATTTGTTCATACAGTATTTGGTTTTGAATATCAATGAACATACTCTTCCATCACATGGTAAATACACTCCTATTTGGAATACAAATTGTTGGTGTATAGAAATTATATGATGGTTGGGATTCTTGTTTTAAAATGATTATGGTTGAAGTTTTTGTAAATGTCTAAATACATTATTACTATGGAATTCCTTGTACACAGGGTCGAAATGTCTATTGAACTCTTCATTTTTTACATTTAAAAATGGCATCATTCAGGTATCATCATACATGAGCTTATTATGTTAATGTTTATCATAAATTGTTTCCTTATATTATGGTGGTTCATCTTTGATTTTGATCTATCAATTTTAGTTGTCATGATGCCTATCTTAATTCATAAGTTTTCATGATATTCATATATAATGCTTCATCTTAGTTTAATATAAGTTGCCTTTGATATTCATGTTTGTCTTGTTAAATGTTTGAGTTGTTGTATTGTCTTCATAATGTTTACCAACGCTATTGATTTTGAGTATACCTGTTCTTATGATAGTTATGTTCCAAAGTATTGAAATATTATTCCAAGTTCATTTGATATTATTATACCATTGATTCACCCCCCTCTTAGTGGTATTGTACTCCAACATGGTCTTCTTGGTTATGGTTACAAAAATTAGGAGAGATAGGGTGTAGAATCTTTTAGCATGATAAAAGTATAGAGATTTTCTTCCCAGAAATCATCTGGACATCTTACAACAACATCTTCAAGTACACTTGAATGACTATTTTGAATAGTTTATACTTCAATTCTTCTGACATTCTCACCTACATCTCAAATATGAAACCACCTAACACTGAGAAGACTGGATTTTTGTTTATTATCAGGAGAAGACTGGTTTGTAGCAATTGGAGATGATATATTTAGGGATGGGATGTAATTATGATGCGACAGTTATCAATGTGTGGTTTTGCATGTGTAGTTGATGTGTTTAGAGAAGATAAATTTAATATTAAAATTTTACTACAAGTATTCAAAGCATTTGCTTCTATTTCATTCTGCCTATTATTAATTGGTGTTTTCCTTACAAATAATTTGGCATCAAACTGAAAAATATTACATCGATACATGCACTAGTCCAGGTGTAATAATAAAATTACATATCATTATTAAATCATTGTTTGAACTCATTTCCCCTAGTCCTACATGATATGTTGTTAAAAAATTATTTCTTTATCGACCCTCATGCATCTTATGTTCTATTTTCTATTAGTTTTAAAAACTTAAAATTAAAATATCGTATTGTACCATTTTTACAATTTCAAATAATAGATGTTATAATTGTTGATATTGTGGTGACTCATCATGTAGTGGGTGTTGATATTATGGCCCTACTCATCTAGTTCATGGGAGGTGAGGAGTGGTAGCCCCAAACCTTCAGCCGGCGTGAAGCGCTGAAATTTTTTTGGTGCTTTTTCAGGAAAAAAGATATTCTTTTTCAGGAAAAAGAAGACCGACATTGTAAAACCCTAAAACGGCCGATTTTAGAGGTTGCCCTAAAATGCATGTTATAAGTGGCTGAGATGCATAATTCATTAAAAGGTTGGTGTACTATTTTTCTGGATAATAAGAAAGGTTGGACAGCTATGTAGGTGGATGTAGCCCAAGTTTTGGGTGAACTGCGTTAAATCTGTGTGTTATCTGTGTTAAGTTTTATTCTTCTTTTTTTTCTGCATATAACTGTTTATTCTTATATTGTTCTGGATCTATCAAAACCTAAAATTAATGTTTATTTATTTTTAATCTCTAATTTCTAAAATTGTTTATCAATATTTCATCTACTTTTCCAAAGTTTTCAAATCTCAAAATTATTGTACAAAATTTTTTAACACTTTGAATGGCAAAAAACTAGATGATTAGTGCAAAATTTGTTTTTTAAAGTTTTTACCTTTTTTTATTCTTGCAAGTTTTTTATTATTTCACTTGATCACTGAATTAACACTTTGTTGATGTGGTTTTGGCATGTTGCATGTTGCACTGGATAGGTGTGGGAGTATCATATGATATATAAACCATCCAAAACAAGGCTGGAATAGGGTTTAGTTAAGAAGTCCTCCATAATCAGCTCTTCGGGAGGACTGCAGAAGAAAATAGTAACTGAAGAAGGTTTAGTCTCTTTTCTAATCAAGAATGATAGTTTCGGTAGATCAAACTCCTAACACACCAGCATCAAAAATAGAATTACATCCAACAACAACACCAGGAGGAGGTCACAATAAAGTGAGGGAAGAGAATATATTTGTTATAGTGAGAGTGAGACCACTAAACAAGAAAGAACTGGCTCACAAGGATGATTCAACTTGGGATTGCAAGAATGAGCAGACTATTGTGTTCAAATATGGTTCAAACTTGTACTCTTTTGGTAATCAAATTTATCACACAAATAACTGAATCTAAATTTGTTTCCACTCTTCTTTTCTTAATTTTATTTATATGTGTTCTAGTGTTGTAGAAATCATTTGTTTGTGATGAAATTGTAAATTTGTTGGCAAATAGGGTTTTTGGCCCTTCTTGTCCAACAGAGCGTGTGTACGAGGAAGGGGCAAAAGATGTGGCTTTATCTATGTTGAATTGCATTAATGGTGAGCAATTTATGATTTTAAGGTCAACATCACATACCAAAAAAGGATTCTTGTCAACCTCATATCCATGTGTACTTTGTGTAGTTTCATTTCCATGTCAACATGAAATTTTGTAGACTTTTAGGCTGTTGTATCTTGTTTCTAGATTCGATTCCGTCAGTGCCTTTTTCACAAACACTTTGAATCACACTCCACACACTCATGAGACATCATCAAGATGAAGAGTTTGAGAGGAGAGGTGGCAGTAATCATGAGAAGGGGCACAAGTCTGGTGATGTAGTTATAATGCACCAATCTTTAGTGTTGAGAGGAAGAAATAGATAGATATTTTGGGAAAGATATTGCTTTCATTAGGTCTATTATACAAACAGAAGTAAGAATTATAGATGACTTGGGTGTAGAGAGGGGGGATGCACCAAATTAATGTGTTACAAATTTTTTAAATAAATAGAGTATTTTTTTTCTTTTGGATTTTGGAGAGAGAGATGTTGCTTTAGTTCTGATGTCTAGTTTCCTTGTAAATTTGTCTTTTTAAGTCTTATAAATAATTCCACTATCAAATTATTAGATTGGTAAGTCTTATAAATAATTCCGCTATCAAACTTAGAACTTGGTATAAAAGGAATTTGACATTTTTCTTATGCAACATTGTTTTTTGCCTTGCAGACTGTGGAGAGTACACTGAGATCAACATCAAATTATGTTATGGGTTAAATTTTGGGACTTAGTAACTGTTATGGGTTAAACAATTTAAAAATATATGCTCAACATCTCAAATATTTGAATTTGAAATACTGCTCCTTCCAAACATTGATTATAGATTGCTCTCAATTGATGAAAGTCGAAGTAATCGATTGTCAATTTGGTGCTCTGGAAAGAAACAATTCTTCTGGATTATCTTCATTTAAGTTGAACTGCCCTATAGTTTCTATAGTTAAGTTATTTGTTTCCAATTCTTGAGAACATTATTTGGTTCATGCAAGTCGTCATATTTTTATAGATAGATCCTTTATTGAGTGGAGTAAAAAAATATTGTGAGCTTTCCATATTCTTTAAGTGTTTTGTCACAATTTTATTTGTCAAAGATTGAATTAGGGATTAAGTGTTTTGTCACAATTTTATGCATACATTGATGAGAATCAATGATCGAGTGTTTTTAGATTCTAAGAATACGTATATTCAGTGGATGCCAGAAGGGATATTTGTGGATATTTTCTAGATGTCTAAAATTCTAGAGAATATCTTCTTTAGTGAGCTGAGGGTGGGAAAAAGTGAGGATGAGGGTTTCCAGATTGAGTACCTGTGCAGAGATGATGATTCAATAACCTACATATATAAAACCTTCACAAATATTCCTTCTTTGGCCTCCACTCATACCTCTTCTCAGAATCTAGAAACTTTGGATATTGTTTCTCATCCATGCATGAATGTGTTAGTGATCATATAAAATTCCTTCAAGCCTCTAGTATTGATGAGCTGCACAAGTGTAAAAGGTTTTTTCTAGACTGGGATCAATTATGAGAAGGTAAACAACAAGATAATATAATTGTATCTTCCGTTTCTTTTATTCATTCATATTTTTTGCCTTCTCTTCATCTTTAGTAATATATTGGATATTGTGCAGTGTACATAAAGGCAAGGCGGTGATTATTCTCAATGATCCATAGGTATAATTATTTCCCAGTAGCTAGGACTAAAGATAGAAATTCTCAAGAGACCATAATAGTTGGTCTCCATCTTTATTCCATACGATTGAGGAAACATTTTATATTTCGTTAGCTCATCAAATGCGGGGATCTGAAAGAATTTAATAGATGTTATTTTCATGTATAACATACATTATTTTAGTTTGATGTTGCATGAATTTATCTATTTCCCACACTTGTGGACTGCGGGGATAGTGATAAAGATACATTCCCTCTTGTGGCCTAAGTAATGTAGGCCACGGGAGGAGATGTTTCTTTATCACTGTCCTCATAGTCCACAAGTGTGCGAAGTAGATAAAATCATGCAACGTCAATTTAAATAATACGTTATCATGAAAATATCATATTAAATTCTTTAAGATCCCCGCATTTGATCAGCTAATGAAAGGTAAAATATTTTTTCAGTAATATGGACGAAAGACGGAGACCCTCTACGATGGTCTCTTAAGCTTTGTTATTTTTAGTGTGCTAGTCTGTCGCAGTTCCAACACTAATGATAACCCTTTCAATGGAAATGATATACTGATGGGTTTTCCTATTGGAATGAGTACATTTTCAACTAAGTCTTACGATGGTAGTGATATACGTTTGACAGAGCTTCTTGTCAGATGATTATTGCATATCCATCAGCATCCCGATGGAGCTATCGATGGATAGACTACATTTTTGACAGATAGTTACGAAGGTAGTGCTATACATTTGAAGGAGACTCCTATCAGAGAGTCACTTCATTTGCGTTAGATAGATTATATTTTTGACATAAAATTTCAACAAAATTAGTATATGTCTGATGGGTTTACCGTCAGCATTTTGTCAGTATGTTCGTCAGATAGTCTACATGTTCTGATGGCTTTCTGATAGATGTATCGTATGAAATGCTATAATAATTTTTCTATTAATGAGGTAAGGTTTGATGAATAGTGATATCATAATATCAACGGTTACCACTTCCGTCACAATTTCCAATGAAATAACCATGATGGCTACATCTATTGAAGTACCAATAGATTAGTGTTGAAAATCTGACAGATAGCCATCAAAATTTGGCCTTAAATGTACTAGTTCTTGCATTATAGATGGAAAAGAAACTAATGGCGATAATACTAGGTTTTGAGTGTCAGACATACCGGCTAAAAGGGCCAACACAACTATGAATGCAAAAGACGTATCTAAAAATGTGGGCAATGAAAGCTATACAAATGAGGGGGACATTATGAAAATGGATGTATAAATTGAAATCATATCTATGGTGAAAACTTGAGGAAAGATAGTATATGCGGCCACTACCAGATTTGATACATAAGGTAAAAATCGTACAGTGGTGACCATTTTCACAATAGTGGATTGCAAAGGGACTATAAATGATTAAGAATATGTATTCACTAAAGATTAAGAGGAAAGAAGAGGGGTTGAAAACATTACCCATGAGATTGATGCTTTTTGGGCTTGCGTGATGATTTTTTTTAATATTTTTATCAGGATCCAACTATCTAGTTTTTGAGTCAAACATCAACCCATGTTTCATGAGTGGTGGTTCACAAGAACCCATATTTCATGAGAATTAATGGAACACTTAACACTCATTGTATCTACATGATGCTCACAGAGGTGGAGCATCAAGACTTCCCTAGAGATCACCCATCCCAATACCACTTCAACTCAAGTGCACTTAACTATAGAGTTTCCTCCAAGGTTAAGCCTACTTTTCTTTCAACCCCATTTTCAAAACTTTCATAAAGTGTCATACCTTATGCACCACTCATTAGAAATCCCCTTAAGCTCATCAATTGATAAAATTAGGAGATATTTTCCATGTCAAGTCAAATTGTGATATTGCTATTAGGATTCAATTGTGTGTTTTTTTACTCAAACTCATTAACCCATGTTTTATGAGTCGTGGTTCACAAGAACCCATTTCTCATAGCAGTCATTGCATCTAGGTGACGCTCATAGAGGTGAAGCACTAGAACTTAATAGGAGGTCATTCATCCCAGTACTATTCTAGCTCAAGCATGGTTAACCACATAGATTCCTCCAAGGTTAAGCCAACTTTTCTTGCAACCCCATTTGCAAAACCTTCATCAATGTTGTGCTTTATGAACCATTCATTAGAAATCCCCTTAAGCTCACAAATTGATTAGTAGGAGATATTTTCCATAGCAAGCCAAATTGTTATATTTCTATAAGGATTCAGCTATGTATCTTTTGAGTCAAACTAATTGAGCCATTTTTTATGAGTAGCGATTCACAAGAACCCATCTCTCATGACAATGAATAGAATACTTAGCACACATTGCATCTAGTTAATTCTCATAGAGGTGAAGCATCGAGACTTCTCGAGAAGTCACCCATCCTAGTAATACTCTAGCTCAAGTACACTTGACCATAGAATTTCCTCCAAGGTTAAACCCACTTTTCTTGCAACCCCATTTGCCAAACCCTCGATAAGTGATTTGCCTTTTGAACCATTCATTAGAAATCCATTTAAGCTCATCAATTGATAAGTAAGAGATATTTTCTGTAACAATTCAAATTATAATATAGTTATTAAGATTCAACTATCTAATTTTTGAATCAAACTCATTAACCCATGTATTTTCTCAAAAGGGGTTGCTTCAACAACTTTTATTCTAAATTCTTCAAGAATTTGCACTTGATCAAATTTCCTCTTGAGCATTCTAGTGTGCACTCTATGAATCGGTACATAAGCCACAACTACTATCCTAGGGGAATGATGTGTGCTTGGTCTTTCTTCACGTTGCACCTCTTTTTATTTTCCTCTTATTTTCTCTGGCTAAGGATTAAATTTATATTTAGGATCATCTGAGACATTATAATTATTTGAAGCATATGAATCTAAATAATCCTTCTTCCATTTGGATTTAAATTCATTATCTAAAGGATGACCATCATATGGGGTGTTTAGATCAGCAATCTCCTAACAAAAAATCTAGAAATTCAAAATCTTCTCGAGACTTCAACCATCCTTTTGTAGCTTCTTCTTTATTGCTTGGCTTATATTCTATAGAAAATCAACCTCTATCACCATAGTATACAATGAGATCCATGAAGCCCTACCTCCTATAGGCACAAAAGATGATTCAATTCTAATGCTAAATTTTTCCTCCATTAGGATTTGTCGATGCTCCCAATAAGGTCATGTGATTTGCATGAAATAAATTACAAATTATTGGGCCAAACACCCCTAGAGGTCATAATACCAAGGATCACAAAAACCATCCAAGCCTAGATATATAATATTAGTCATGATAAAATGGTTACATTTACTCTTTTTTAGAGATATACCCCACAATGCAATGGAACCCTTTAAAATGGTCATGTTTTCCCCATACCCAAAATGTCTATCCACTACAAACAATTATCAAAAGATTTCTAGTGTCAGGGTCCATTCGGTAACATAATTGGGGAGCTAAATAGCTCCTCTACAAAACCATACAAACACACAAAATTAAAATCACTTCAACAAAACCATTCACACTGAGGTATAATTATTTTCATCCAATCCACCTAATGTGTTGAAAACCTCATAATTCTTCCATTTAGGGATAAATATTAAAAAATAGGGATCAAGAGGAGGTTAGAAAAAGCATTTCAGACATGTGTAGTAGGTAATACATGAGTCAAAATAGTGACTAGATTCCTATTTCCATCTTGATTTACAATAACTAATTTCATATACTTATAGAATAATATGGGATTTTAGTGCAAAAACATATGTGTAATAAAAGAAGAATATCTAAAGTTACTTTATGTCAAACTTATATAACTATTTGAGGATCCTATTTGCAATGACCTCTACAAAATTGAACTTGAAAGCTTCTTTCTACTTCCTCAATTTTAACCCTAGACCCATCTAGAAAGGTTGAACCACATCATTTGTGTCCTTACTATAAAAAAAATCTACTATGGAAAACATGTTGGAATCTTTTGTCGTTGCACCAAAAGCTTGAATTGTTAATGCCTGTTACAAACACCAGATTTAACCCAATCCACGAGAGGTGGTTAAGCCATATCATGAATCTCCGCAGAGGTGTTGACCACCAAGTCAAAAATCTCCCCCAGCACTGAGTGAGCCTTCAACACCCACCGAAAGGAGACTTGAACCCATGACCCAATGTAATTCCCCGCCAGGGAACCCAGGAGAACTAACCTAAACATGACACTAAGTTAACATGATAATTTTTTTTAAATGTTTACAAACAATATTGATAACAATGCGGAAGTAACACAATGAAGTACATAACATACACATATGTACAACTCATACATAGATAACATTTCTTGAGAGTTCCTTGATGTAGAATTACTTAAGTAAAATAATCTATGAATAGAAAATATAAAGAACTAACATAATGGATACATCAAATGAATCCAATAATATACATCTCATAAAATAAGATCGCATATACAACGGATACCAAAGGTATACAACCGAATCAACATCCATTGCACAAGTCGTAGGGTATGTAATAATATAAAATAATACAATACAATACATCCTCCAAAGGATGATAACTAATATCCACATATAGTACAAGTATACAACTCATGTAACTGAACAAGCCTCCTGAAGACTAGGAAGAAAGAACTGCAACAAGGATCATTCAAGCATGAAGAAGAACTGTCAGATCTCAATGGTAATAAGAAAACTACCACCCGACTGCGTGGAACCAAAGGGCCACTCCCACCATGTTGAGGAGATGATAACAGTCCCACTCACAAAGGTATACAACATGAAGGAAACCATCAAAGTTATACAAGACCTCATACTTAAATGCATAGGAATATCTTAGAAGCTTTCTAAACCACAATAAAGAACTCTAAACTATACCAGAGGTAACCGACACACGTAGGATAACCTAAGTTATATATAGGGAAGTGTTATCACATAAGTCTACCCTTGAGTTACCCTAGTAGTCCCTCTTGGACCCCGGCCCCCAAGTGACTCTATGTGGCTCAGTAATCCTTTCATGAAGACAAGGATCCTAACTCTCCCATCCTAGTATGTAATAAACTCAAGGCATGGGTAGAGATTCAATTATCTTATTAGTTCATTTTAAAACCCCTTAATATTTCATATTTTCACTTATTAAGTAACTTGCCAATGAGATACCATAGTAGCCACTTAGAGCCCTAGACCCATTGCAAGCCACTTCCCCTCCATACACTTAGTTAACCTACCTAGGCTCATAACCCAAACATGAAGGTAATACATAAATCTCAAATCGCATCCTGCCCATACAGGAGCACATTGGTTCTTTAATAACCATAACAATTAACAATACACTCATAAGATCATAAAGTACACTTTAAACTAATAAGGTTGGGTATAAGGTATCAAGACCATGACAACATCACAGCAATATGTACTGACATCCACATACGATACCATGAAGAAACTAAAACCCCAAAACTTCTGGTTTTACATCCTGAAGGTCATCTATCCCCAACAGATACCCAAAATGAAAACATCCCATACAAGAAAAGAATACATAGTTCATTTTGATAATCACTCAAAATACAACATGGCATAATAAATGCGCTTTCAGAAAGAACTATTCGAAAACTAGTGATATACACATCTTTTAAAAGATCAAATTCAAATTTCAGTGATAGCATAGCAATACACAAATTTATAATATCCCAATTATGCAAATTCATTTATGATTTAAAATTACTAAAAAATTATAATTAAATTTCCCAAAGAATATAGACATTAAATCCACTATATATTAATTTATAAAATCTAACACATATAAATTAATATATTTAATAATTACTAAAATCCAGATATAATTACAAGTAAAAGTTTGTTTTTTGTTTTTTTTTAAATAGAATTTCTAAAAATGGAATACCCACTGCATGTGAATTCAAAAAAAAAAAAAAATTTATTTTATTATTATTTTTTTTATTTTTTTTAAAAATAGAATTTCTTAAAAACATAATTTCTAAAAATAGAATTCTCAAAGAAACATAATTTCTAAAAATAGAATTTCTAAAGAACATAATTTCTAAAAATAGAATTTCTAAAGAAAACATAATTTCTTAAAAATAGAATTCTATTGCATGCAAATTGACACAAACAAGAAAAATATTCTAAATTTAATATTTAAATTTTTTTTAAGAAGAGTTTTCTCTAAGCATGCAAATTGACATAAACAAGAAAAAAATTTTAAATTTAATAATAATTTTCAAATGAAATCTTTGCATGCAAATTGATGCAAACAAGAAAAGAATTCTAAATCTAATATTAATTTATTTTCAAGAAGGGTTTCTTTCTCAAGCATGCAAATTTAACTCAATTGACTTGTTTTCATGTAGATATGATCCCGGTTTTGGCAAGAACGTGGAAAAGGTGAGTTTTCTACAATCAAGGTATGATATTAACAGATTCGAGGGTTTAAACCCTTTCTTGGCAATAATCATCAATTTTCTTTTAAAAATAACATGTTTCCCAGGCAATTTTGAAACAAATTCATTTCCACATGAAAAACCTAATGCCCATTTTGCATCTAACACCATAAAATGAAACCTTTTTGCCCACAAGCACAAATCTGACATGCAAACTTGAAAGAAACCACAAAATTCAACCAAGAACAAATTTTTCAATTTTAATCAATAAACCACACAATGCTCAAACAAGGAAGATCAAATAAAGGATCTTAGCTTTAAAGATGCATAGAAGATGGGGATCTGAAAGCTAAAAATCATAAGAACAAGATCCTACCTTAATAACTGATGAGAGGAACAAATCCACAAATCTAAGCAAATAAGAATCCACAAATGCTCCTAAGCTTTCTCAAAACTCCAAACACCTGATTTATCCTTCTCCCTGATTGAACAACCTCTAAAATGGCTTTCAATCCAAGGATATAGAAAACTAAGCAATTAGGTTTTCAAAAAGTGAAACCCTAAAGAGAATATAAATTATCTAATTAATAATTAAAAGAAATTTTTTATTTTCAATTTTCACTTAAAGCATGCATAACTCAACTTTATAATATAAAAGCAAAGTTATAATTGAAAATGCATGAGAATATAATTCAATTGAATAAATCAATTAATCATGCAACTTAAAGCAATATTCAATAAATTAACTTTGCACAACTAATTACAATATTTAAATTTAATATTTATTATATCTCAATTATTTAAATCAAGACTTAATAATTAAATCAATTAATTAAATATATGCATTTAATTAGTTTATTTAATTATTAAATAGCCATATATTTAATATACCAATATTTTAACCTTATTAAAGGTGCAATAATTAACATTAATATTTACCATAATTATTTATTAAATAAATCAAGCCAAAAGCATCATTAAATCACCCAAAAACCATATAAACAGATAAACGGCTGAAACACAAACACACACAAACAGGCTCACGAATCCATGTCACTTGACAGATTCAAACACTGGGTTAGTCAATCTGATACTCGTCCAATTCTTAGGACAATTAGGTTTAGGGTAGGATTTAGGCCTAAATACTATCTCTCCTCTCTTACCATTAAGATTATTGCGATAGGGCACGCTCACTCCTGCCAATTCAGGAAAAATGTAGCCCGGTACCTACAAACTTGTCATCACAAAGATGAACATACATACATATATAATATAGCAAACAATGGTTGAGACTATTTTATTGTGTGGATCTCGCCGAAGCAAGTAACTGTGTGTGTAAATTTGTGCACCTGTTGTCTACGACACAACACTTCAATAAGTCATTTTGTTAGTGAGAAACAAGGATTAATGAGCATATAAAACCCTAACATCGACCTATTACTTTCTAACTAGGATGAGTGTAGCAAATAACGTAAAAGCTCTCAGATTATGCTAAATACCAGTGACATAAACAACCTAGCATGAAATATTTGGGTTAAAAACAACTATTTAACTATTTAAACATGCCTATTAGTCTACAATGAGCATTATAACCATGAAGAAAGTAACTAATGGAGTGTGCATGAAGCTAGGAAGGAAAGGGTAGCATAACAATGCTTTGAGATTCCTTCAAAATCTTGGCATAACAACACTACTATTCAAAATTTTAGGCTTATTATGAGCTCTAAATCCCTTCAATTTATAGAGGAATGGGAGAGAGAGAGAGAGAGGGGGGGGGGGAGACAAAGTTCATTAATGGAGCCGCTAAGATCGTTAATGAGGTGTAAGAGCCATTAATGCCTTGGGCATTAATGAGGGATGGGCAAGAGGGAATATCCATTAATAGGTCATTAATAAAATTCATTTAAGAGGCATGGGAGGGTGTAAGGCTTAACTTGGAAAGTTGGTCCTTAGAGAAGTTGTTCTTGAGAAAGTTGACTTTCTCAAGTGGGTTGAGTTGTTAATCATTCCTTAATGGAATGTGACAACATTAGGAGGTGGGTTAGGATAGGCGTTAGAATGAAAATTAGATTAGCATGGGGGAATAGGTTGAGATGAGTTAGAACCCAAGGTAGAAGTGGTTGAGATAGGTTAGGTTGGGGTTTAAGGGAACATTAATGAAAGGAATTAAACTTATTTAATTTATTTAAAATATAAGAATTAATTATTTAAGCATTTTATTGTTTTTTAATAATTAAGGGGACTATAGCCATTTTGATTAAATTAAATAGGCTAGGGAAAATGGGTTATTTGCAAGTGGACAATTGATTTAGGGGTTTATTTAATTCCTTTATAATTAAATGCTATAGCCATGTTTGAATTTTGATTTAATTTAATCAGTTTGAATTGATTTGAATTGTATGGCTATATAATTCGGTGATAAAAATCACCTAGAACATTAAATTTGATTTAAAATAAATTATGCCAAAGTAACATTATCATGACATAATTGGGGGTATGATCACACTTAGAGAAAATAGGGTTCATAATCAGAATAGACCAAATTCAGGTGGTTACATTTGCCCCTCTTTGAATTGATGTGCGAACAACACATTGATTCAAAGAAAGCTTTTGATTTTGACTTCAGAAAGATTGAGAATTTTGTTATTGGTTGTCAAACAAAATGTTGATGAGATCAGTCTCGTACTTGATCAAACTAAACTGATAGAATTGATTTTGAGCTTGGTTGTCATCCAAAAATCAATAAAAGATTTTTAAAGATACCAATTCTGAACTTGGTTTTCATCTGAAGATTGATAATACTAATTTCAAACTTAGTTGTCATCCAAAAGCTAGTATGAAGCTGCCAAGAGCTTAATAAGAATTTTTTAAAATGAGGAAACACAAGATATCCAGCTTATGAGAACCAAAGCTTTCTATCCAACAGTTCTAACTTTAGTCAAGGAAATTGTTATGCCCCTAGTTTGTTTGATAACGAAGTCATTTTAATGTTGTTTTAAGAAAAAAATTAATTGATGATAGTGTGATCATGCCCCCTTGAGAATGAAATCAAAGGAAAATAATAAAATCCCTCAGTTTGAAATGATGTATCACTTGCAGGAGGCGGTTAGGAAAAGAAAGAATGGATTAGAAGAAGTGAAAATAAGGGTATATTTAAAAATAAGCACATGAGTACTGAGTTAATTACATGAAAATATGAGTACTAAGATGGATAAAATGATGTTTAGACCAAGATTTATGATAAAATGTGTAGTATTGACAGATTTGTGGAACAAATGAAGCAAATCTGCAATTTTCAGAACTGTCACAAAAATGGCACTGTGTTGCATAAAACATCTTAGGCACCTTCAATTTTGTTCCCGATTGATCCAAAAGAGAACAGAAATGTAGTTTTAGTTGTCTGGGAGGAGTTTCAGAACTCCTAAATGGCTCAAAAGACCAATATAAGCCTCAAAATTTACCATTTTACTATTCATTTTCACTTTCCTCCATAGTAAATTTGGGAGCTCTGTAGAGAAGATGGTAGTCCCTATGAGGAAGCATCATTTTGAGATGAGTCATCGACATCAGCGCCTGGTTGACTACCCACCTCCGGTAAGAGCTTGTAAAACTACCTTATGATTTTGCAAAATTCAATTTCATGCATTTTTGTAGTTTTTATAGCCAAATGAATTTTGAATCGCATCCAGGATTCTAGATCGCAACCTGTAAAACCCATGTCACATCTGGTATACCCTGGATCACATGTGGTTTTTCCATATTCCTACGTTGTATCTAGGAAAGAAGATTGCACCTTGATGCTTCAGAATCGCATCTGGTTATGAGACTTAGAAATTGAGCCTTTTGGATCTGTTTGCTTGCTACAAACCTTGAATTACTTAGTTGTTTAGGAATCTACATCTTTGTTTTAGATAGAATACTAATTTAGCATTGTGTTTGTCAAAAGAGACTTAGTTTGAGGTAGTTGCATTTTGTGGCACCTACCCAGGTCATGTGCTTACATTGTCTGGACTGCTTTCAGATGATGAGAAGACTACCGTGATCTGATGTGGATTATGTTTGTTGATAGGTTTACCTGATATAGGGGTAAATTGAGGGTTGTTGACTGCTCTTTCTGAGAGATGGCACTCAGAGCACAACACCTTCCATCTGTCGACAGGGGAGATCACAGTGGCTCTAGAGGACGTATGGCAGATACTTTGAGTTCTGATGATTGGTGTTGAGGTGCATTTTGAGTTGACGATGGATGTGGTGATTGGTGTTGCACGTCGATATTTCTAGAATGACACTATTGATCAGAGATATCTATCATGGGATTATATGGTCGATCATTATGATTGTTTATCTATATACTTAGTAGGTCTGATAGGTGGCATCCTGATGCCAGATAGAGGTTAGCATGGATTCATGGTCGGCTGGGTAGATATGTTGGAGTAGATGGTTACCCATAGACAGATATTTGCATGGGTCAGTTGCATTTTAGCTCATATGTATCGAGAGCTTCATGAGATAGTATACCATTATACCTGTACTATGACTATGGGTATCCTTATTCTTTAGATCTGGGCCTGGGAGCACAACCCTGTTACGTGGCCGATTGTAGATAGACAGAGAGCACTAGAGCAGCCTTATGTATACATGTATGCAGGTCTCATTCAGCAGCCCCATATGGGCAAGGTTGAGTACTGGCGTCGACTCTTTAATGATATGACTGCGATCATTTGGCGACCATATTTAGACTATGACGAGTGGGCCTCAAATGCACGATAGGTACCTTATCTATTTTAGAGATGATATCTCTTAGGGAGGACCAAATATGTTGTAGAGTAGTTGATTTACACCTGAGTGCTGAGACAGTATGGCCGACGGTAGGGTATGATACATGATATTACTATTTATGCACAGATCCGAGATGAGGTATCATTATGGGGTGCTCAGTTGAGGTATGAGACACCGCATCAGGAGATTCATGATATGGTGGGAGTAGACTAGGATCTCTACCTTGATGTTTCTGATGTAGTTGTTTCAGATAGATATGCCACAGAGATGCTCCAGTACCCATTTCCTCATTTCACTATACCAGAGGAGGTTATCCCACGTATAGAGGAGCCTTTAGATTATGATCTTGAGGATTTTCCTGCTAGAGGGAGGGGAGGAGCATAGAGAGATAGGGCCCCTGGTAGACATGGAGTTTGGGATGGTGGCAAAGATGGCAGGCATCCTCCTCTAGATGAGGATGATGGTGGAGATGATAGGGGTGGTGTCATAGTGGGTGGCCATGCAGAGGTTGTCAGTGGGAGTGGGGAGGGTCAACATACCCACTTTAGATTTGTAGCCCCTCAGAGAGATCCTCGTCCGCTCCTTACTAGGATCAGCACAGACAAAGGCAGCAGAGGTCATGGGATAGACAACAAGATAGGGTTCAGGACCAGGATACAGGTAGAGATGGAGATCCTTTTTCTAGGTGTGAGTAGGAGAGAGAGCAGCTAAGGGCTTAGATTATAGCTTTAGAAGCTAGAGTGATAGTAGCAGAGGCTAGGGCTATAGCAGCAGAGTCTAGACTTGCTATATTAGATGCCATTCTTACAGATAAAGATAGGCAGATGGAGAGACTCTGAGTAGAGAGGGATGTACAGGACCGCACAGCTACACATTAGGGATAGAGGGCCACACATTACTATGCTCTTTATCATGTGGTTATGCCAGAAGGGAAGAGAGAAATGTCATTTTCATGGTTAACCCAGCAGCCTAAGGGGGCGATGCCTCCTCCACCTCCATTTGTACCTCCTCCTCCTCCTCCTCCAAATCAGGGAGAGGGGGGGAGCTAGAGCTGATTTATATTGTCATATCTTGTATATCTGAGTTCACATTGTATATCTAGATCCTACTGAGATCCATTTTTGTATATGACATTCATACATGTATATCTGATTCATTCTGTCTCACTGATACTCTGACACTTTTTATGCATATTGCTCCATATTTTGATCTATACCATGTGGTGATATATATATATATATATATATATATATATATATATA
>MU224254.1:4909474-4953100 GCA_018584345.1 Thuja plicata | reverse complement strand
TGTTGCTTCTTTTTATGAATGCAAAATGTATGCTATGGATGTGCAATGATAGATATATCAGTAATATGGATGATGTAATTAACTTGATTTAGAAGAAGAAAATTGAATTAATTTGGAGCTCATAATGTCTTTAATTCTTCTCCTTTCTTGTTTATATCCCATGCAATTGTCAAAAAAAAATGTAATAATATGAAGACTCTTAGGACTTTGTCACTGGTATGCAAATGTATAGCTTTGTATCATCATTGGGCACTCTTTCAAAACGGATTCCACCTGATAGTATAACCATCACTAATACCCACTGATATTATGAAAGTATGAATAGTATGTTTTATTGAAATGTCAGAAATAGACTTAGGCATCAAGGCATAGAAGCCAGGATAACAAAATAGTCACCTTCCATTTAATGTACCAAATTCTGATTAAGGCAAGATATTGGACCCGCAATGACCTTAAAAATTCATATCCTTGGGTAAATTATGATTCGTGTACTCTAGATTAGAAAATAGACAAGGAAATTGTTTCAAACTCACCGTAGTTTACGCATAACAAAGATTGAGATATATGTGGCTATCCACCCATAGTGGCAGCTCTTACCATAAACATCTAAGTTAGGTGAAATTGATAGGATCATTTGAAACAATCACCATACATAGAAAACCAAGAAAACATTATGCCCCCTATCCTTGTGACTCTTTGTCTTTACATAGACATCATTGAGTAACTAAGAAGAGATAAGAAATCATCAATTGTGAATCAATCAAATAAAATTTATAATTACTTTGATGCCCCTAGTTGAAAACATCATCAGGACATGAAAGAATCATAATCAAACCAATATCAAATTGTGTGTTTAAGTAGTACTTGTTCATTCATCTGTCAAACATAGTAAAGATTCATCAATCAAAAAATTGGAACATAAGCAATATGGTGTTCCATGTCTGTGCATTGATAGGATAATCTGTTCATGTTTGCAATCCAAGATATCCTTGTAGGAACCTTGTTAATGTAAATGTCGTGTCTGGAGATGTGATGTCTGAAAAGACCCCATTGGTTTGGAAAGTGACATTTGTTTGCATGTATTGAGAAACATTGTGTTCATGAGACAAACCATCCTAGAGAAACCTAGCAACTACAACCTACCATGCCAGAAAAGATGCCCCTAGTGGAGAATGACTTATTCCTAAGACGTAAATGCAAATAAATCCCAAGCGAGGATAACATAGTCATTAAGGAAATGAAGTCAGTGTTTGAGCATAGGTAAAATTATGAAGTCTTAGTATCAACAATGCTTTGATAGATGGAGCGTAGAACACAAGTGATGCCTGATTGCCAGGTTTTCACCGCTTGCCAAGATCTTTTCTTTCTTTTTGGTACCAAGATGCCTGTTTTACTAGGTGCTCATCAAGGCACTTTTCTCTTTTTCAATTTTTTTTGCTATTTTTTCTTTTTGAATATTTTTGTAGTATCAAGGCACCTGTTTGCCAGGTTTTCACCAAGGATACCCTTTCTGTAGGACCTTTTCCATTGTTTTTGGATTTCTTCAGGATCAATTTTCTGAATGTTTTTGGTGTTTTGTAAAAACTTTTTGTTGTACAGGCTCTACTAACCAAACATCAAGTGTAGAACTGCTTCAAATGTAGAGTTTTGATAGGATCTGGAAGGATGTCTCCCTTAGGTGTAGCTAGTTGATAAGCTCCAGTCCCAAAAGTAACAGTGATAACATAAGGTCCCAGCCAGTTAGGTTCAAACTTTCCTTTCTACTCTTTGTTAGGCTGGTTTTTAGGATTTTCTTTGAGGATGAGATCTCCCACTTCAAATTTGTGTGATTTGACCTTCTTGTTGTACCCCTTGGACATACATGCTTGGTACACCTTCATATGGTCAAACGCCTATCGTCTGCACTCATCTAGTAGGTCCAGAGAATTCACCCTATCTATGAGGTACTGCTCATCAGTAACCAGACCTTGTAAAGATATCTGCAGAGATGGGACTTCAACCTCAATAGGTAGTACTGCCTCAGCGCCATAGACTAGAGAAAATGGCATGGCCCTAGTTTGTGTTCTGGTGCTTGTTTTGTAGGCCCATAGTTTCAAATTCAGTTGTAGATGCTAGTCTCTACAAGACTTACTCACAGTTCTATGTAGAATCTTAAGAATATTCTTGTTAGATGCCTCAGCTTGTCCATTACCTTGAGGGTAATATATTGAGGAGCAATGTTGAGTGATATGGAACTGTTTGCAAAGGGCATCAATGTCTTTATTTTTAAATTGGTCCCCATTGTCCATTACAATTAAAGAGGGTATCCCATATCTACAAATAATGTAGTTCAGAATGAACATAGCCACCTATTTTCCAGTGGCTTTGATTAGCGGCACAACCTTGACCCACTTTTTGAAATACTCAGCGGCTGTAATGATGAACTTGTGTCCATTTGAGGAGTTGGGATAGATTTGTCCAACCAAGTCGAAGGCCCATTGCTAAAATGGCCAATGTGTTATAAAAGGTATAAGTTCTCTGGCAGGAGCATGGATAATATTTCCATGTGTCTGGCATTTATGATATGATTTTGAAAACTGAATAGCATCTCTCTCCATGGTAGGCCAGTAATAGCCTACTCTGAGTAGTTTCTTTTCTAATGAAAAGTCATTCAAGTGTGATCCACATACACCTTCGTGGACTTCTTTTAATGCTAGCTCAGACTCTTTGAGTTCTAAACACCTAAGAAGTGTACCATCAAGACCTCATCGATATAGGTTGTTATTTATGAGGATGTAATGTGATTCTATCCTAATCAGGGATCTTTTCTCATTTTTGAATATATTGTTAGGGATGATTTGGTCAGAAAGGTAAGCAATGATATTGGCATATCGAGATTGGTCTGGGGTGTTCAAAGCACATATTACCTGGTATTTCGGGGTGTCAAAGGTAGGATAGGATAGTTCTTCCACCAATAATTTATAGTGGAATTGATGTTCTTCCAATTGTAACATGGATGCTAAGGTAGCCATAGCATCTGCAGCTTTTTTTTTTGATCTTGGTATCTACTAGAAGGTGACGAAGACAAAATACTTTTTTAAGTCATCAACTAGTTATTTGTAGGGAATCAACTTCTCATCTTTCTTTTGATACTCCCCATTGACCTGATTGATAATTAGTTGGGACTCACCATACACGTGTAACTCTACAATTTTCCATTCCATATCTAGCTTAAGAAAGTTTACCAATGCTTCATATTCTAAAATATTGTTGGTGCATGGAAAAATCAATTTGTAAGATTTGGGAATCTTGTAACCTTCAGGAGTTATGAATAGAACCCCTACTCCAAAGCCTTGTTAAGTAAATGAACTATCAAAGTACATCTTCCATGGATATTTAGTTAGGGGTGTGATTGTTTCATTAAGGAATTCAATAGTCAAAGGTTCGTCATCCTGGAGTGGTGAATCAGCTAATTGATATGCAAGGACATGTCCTTTGATAGCTCTTCATTCTACATATTCAATGTCAAACTTACTTAGAATTAGGACCCATTTTACCAAACATCCTATTAATGTTGTTCTATTTAGGAGATATTTTAGAGGATCAATCTTAGCAATGAGCTTTACTGTATGAGAGAGAAAGTAGTGCCTCAATTTTTGTGATGTGAAGATGACTGCTAAGCATGCTTTTTCAATAATGCTATAATTGAACTCATGGGCAACCAATGTTCTACTAATGTAGTAGATAGCTCTTTCTTTCTTTGTTTCATCTTCTTGAGCTAGAAATACTCCTAGGGATGTAGCTGTAGCTGAAATGTAGAGGAGTGGGGGCTTTCCATGAATAGGCACCATAAGAATAGGAGGAGTAGCCAGGTATCCTTTTAATTCTCTAAAGTTTGCTTCATAGTGTTCATCCCATTTGAAGGTAACCCCTTTATGTAGTAATTTAGTAAATGGTTGTGCCCTATCTGCAAGTTGGGACATGAATCTCTTGATTGACTGGAGTCTTCCTTGTAGCATCCTCATTTGACGGATGTTACTTGGAGGAGCCATCTTATATCCTTGACCTTTGTAGGATCTACTTCAATTCCCTTTTCTGAAACAATGAATCCTAGGAGCTTTCCTGATTGGACCCCAAAGGCACATTTCTTTGGGTTGAGCCTGAGTTGGAACTATTCCATATGATCCAAGATCTTTCTTAAGTCAGCAATGTGAGTACCTCTTTCTTTAGATTTATCCAATGTGTCATCCATGTAGTCCTCCATGTTCTTGTGCATCATGTCATGGAATATAGTCATCATGGCTCTTTGATATGTTGCGTCGGCATTCTTTAACCTGAAAGGCATGATGTTCCAGAAAAAGGTGCCTCATGCACATGTAAATGCAGTTTTCTCTTGATCCTCAGGGGTGATTTTGATTTGATTATAGCCCGAGAATCCATCCATTAAAGAATACATATGGAAGCCTACTATGAAGTCTATGATCATGTCAATGTTAGGTAGAGGGAAGTCATCTTTCAGACATGCTTTGTTCAAGTCTCTAAAGTCAGTGCAGATCCTGATAGATTTATCAATTTTAGATATGGGGACCACATTGGAGATCCATCTTGCATAGGCAATGACTCTGATAAATCCAGCCTTTAACAACTTCTCTAGTTCTAATTTTACCAATAATGCAACATGAGGATGCATCTTTCTAAGTTTTTGTTTCACGAGTTTGATCCCGGGAGCTATAGATAAGTGATGCATGATTAGATTAGGATCTAGCCCTGGAATATTAGTATAAGACCATGCAAAGTTGATCTTCTTCTCTTTCAGAAACTCTATGAACTGTGTCTTCTCCTCTTTTGATAAAGATTGTGCAAGGTGGACTATTTGAGGATTTTCAACAATGCCCAAAATTACTGGCTGTGTTGGTTCAATCAATACTGAAGACCTTTCTTGAAAGTGTTTGGGGAGGATATCAAGAGTCTCATCCTTTGGCACCTCTAAGAGGTTTTCACCATTGGATACATCTTTTTTCTTTACTATTTTGGGATCTGATACTGCCACAGAGTGATTTTAACCATCATTCCTCTTCTTCTTTTTATTTTTCAGTTTTTGACTGAGAAACCTAATATCCTCTTGTGACATGTTCTCTCTCCTTGCATTGGTGGAAGAATGGTAAGGTTCACAAGCATTGAGATAACAAGCTAGGGTGTGGTCATTGGGAAAGTCAAGGATAGGAGTAGGATCTATTTCAGTCCAATCAATTAGGTCTGGAAGTACCAATGATAGGGAGTCAGTCTCTGGGAAGGACAGCATTGCATTAGCATTAAGACCATTAACTAACATGACACGATCTGTTAAGTTAATTTATTCAATGTTTAGATCAATAAGAGTGAGATGGTCATTAAAAGGGTCATTGTTAGTCATATGTGGACCAAACTCTAGTGACTCGTCAGTAGAGATCTCATCGTTATCTCTTCGTAAAAGGAGGCTTCTTTCTTGTAGCCTATGAAATTCTTCTAGACTTATGTATTCACCATTTTCTTCATCAATGATCAGGGGAAGGAACTCTTCTTCCGCTTTAGGATTATCAGTGTCATTGGGTGGAGTGTTAGATTGTTTACGAGGAGATGAGGGTGCCGCAAACATGTGAATTGTATCTATTCCAATATATTTAGTGGCAACAGATAGCTCTTCCCATTCATAATCATGAGAGTCTATGACCTCATCATCAGATCTATTTAAGTATTCAGCAATGGTTATTTCATGTACCCAGTTAGCTACCTATGGATCAAAGTGTGGTAGATCAAGGATATGTGAAACTATGACCAATTTTCCCTAGTTAGGATGTAAATCTTATTTTCAGGGTGTCTCTTGAGTAATTGTTGCTATGGTGTCTCCTACCTCTTGAATGGGAGGTTGTGCTAGCAAAGGGGTGTGAAGATCTTGTGGTACCTCAAAGCTGGGTACATAGTGTTCTCCTTGGTATTTGGGGTCATGTGTACCAACATGTAACAATATCTCATAGGACCACTGCTCTAGTTCATCTATTTCATCACTCCCTTTATCTGAGTGTGGACTCTCTTTTGAAGTGGGTTTATCAATTTTAGTATTAAAACCCAGTCCTATTTTATCTTTTTTATTTTGGAACTCCATGGGTATAGGTTCAATAATCCCTCATCATATGTCATTTAGAGGTCCTTTTCCTTTGTATCCCATCTGCTTGAGGAAATCATATCCCTTTCCATACTGTTCTGGGGATATCTTCACATATTTGACCTTAGCCTCCGCCGGTTCTCCTTTGTAAAGCCAGTCCAAGACTGCCTGTTCTTATGTGTTATCTAAAGAAGATGTGGATACCTTTACCATGCCAGTTGCTTTGTGTACTTTTGGCTCCTTAGATGTTGTAGGTGTAAATGTTGAGGAAGGTTTTCCATAGGATCTTGGTGATACCGGAAGCTTTGTCAGTGAGGGAGTTAGGTCCAGCTTGTACTCTCCCATACCTGTTTCTTCAACTTTTAAGATTTTTCCAAAACTTTTCATGACCATTTCCTTGGTAGTTTTAGGAGAAATTGCATCCATAGCCTCCTTGTTATGTGGGATCATGCTACCAGCCATGATATTATTACAAGTGTAGTTAGCATCTGCAGGAATTGTCACTTCCACCCCATTATGTGGGAACTTTATGCACTGGTGGTAAGTAGATGGTACAGCTTGCATTTCATGAATCCATGGTCTCCCTAATAGGATATTGTAGGCTAAGGGTAGATCTAGTACCTAGCATGTGGCATTCCTCTCAATTGGGTCGACTCTGATAGGTAGAACAATAAGACCTTTGGAGGATCTTTCTTCTTCATCATAAGCTTTGATAGTTATCTTACTTCTAGAGTCAATTGTCTATTCTAAGAGACTAGTCTCTTGATTAGATCAAGTTTATAGATATTCAATCCTATGCCTCCATCTATCAACACACATCTAACATGAGATTTATGAATAAGGACTTTGATATGGAGGGGTTGATTATGTGGATGTGTCAATGACTTATCATCCTCTTTAGAAAAGGAGAGGTAATGTGGCACTGAGATTTGATTGACCATCGCTTGGAACTTGTCTATATCAATATCTTTTGGGATGTTAGAATCATGTAGAGCCTATTCTAGAATTTTCCTATGTACTATGGATATCTTGAGCAACTCAAAAATGGAAATTATGGTAGAGGTTCATTGCAATTTGTCTACCAAGTCATATTTTGCTCCAAGAATAGTAACCATATGTTTTGCTGCTGGTTTAGGAATAGTTACAATAGGAACCTTGGATGTCAGTGTCAGTTTTGGAGGTCCTTTGATTGTGACATGTGCTTGGCTCTGTGTTACAACATTTGAGTGGAATGAGACACCTTTAATTATGACCACATTGATTGACTCAGTCTTAATGTCAAGCATATTAATCACATTGTCATTGTTGGAATAGGTGTAGTTGACTTCGTTACCTTTCCCTTTAGATGTTTCTCCTTTGTCATAGTTAGGAAAGGGTTTGTTGAATGCTGTATGATCCTCATTGGTAGTGTGTCTGTCCACTTTGATCTTACCTCCTTCAATGAGGTCTTGGATGACATGCTTAAGTTTAAGGCAATTATTAGTCTTGTGCCCCTTTTTTTTTTGGATGACACAATAGGAATTATCATCCCACCACTTGGGTTTGACCATTGGTTCCCATGGTTTGGATTCTAGGATTGTGAGAACTTTGTTATCCAATGGTGTTTTCAAAACAGTCTCAAGAGGTTCCCCCAAAGGAGTGAATGTTCTTTGAGGTTTTGAAGTCCATGTCCGACCCTTGTTATTATCATTGTTTTCCTTGGGTATGGGGCTTGCAACTTTATCATCCTTTCTTGCTAGCATACTATTAGTTAGATTGAACACCTCAGGTTTAGGATTAATTTTAGAGGTGTCAACTACTCTTTCATTAACAACATTATTGTTTTGCTTCCACCATTTAGGCTTGGAGTTGGAGTTGTTGGTTTTGTTTTCATTTTGAAGGGTGATCTCTCCCCTTTTGTCCATGACTTCCTCAATACGGAGGGAATTTTTTATCATTCTATTAAAGCTTGGAGATTCTTTCATTTGTAAAGCATAGTTCAATTTAGGCACTAGATTATTAACGAAGGTCTCCATCTTCTCTTTTTTGGGAATGGCCCTTGAATATCGTGCAAAAATATTCCTCCATCTTTGTAGGAAGTGTGTAAATGATTCACCAGTTCTCTGTTTGGTATTACATAGGTCCATCATAGTCACATCATGTTGGATTTTCTAGGAGTAATGTTGGATGAATCATTGGATCAACTCCTCGAATGTCTTGACCTTAAGGTTTAGTTTTGAGAACCATTCCATGGCATTCCCCCCTAGGCTTCTTGGAAATAGTTGCATGAGGTATGTAGTTTCGTAATTGTATTCTATGCTCAGAGCACAAAATTTTCTCACATGGTCGTGTGGGTCAGTTTCTCCTGTGTACTTGTCATACTTTGGTCTTGCCATGTTGGGAGTAAATGGGATCATAGTGATACTCTTATCAAAAATAAATGGACAAATGGCATCCAAAGAGTATTGTGTTTTGGGCTTTTCTTTCTCCTGTTTGAGGTTTGTGAGCTCTATTTGCATCAAATTGAGTTGTTTGGTGAGAATAGATATAGGATTTGGTACCTCCTTTTCTTTGAGCTTTTCCACATCATAATCCTTAGGTAAATGACACATGTAGATGCTAGATGGAGGAAGTATTTCTCTTTATCCTTGTCAATCATTTTCTCCATTATTTTTTGGAACCTCTTCCTCTATTTGAGTTTTTCATATTCTTCTTCAGTGATTTCATTCTCACTGCCAGACTCACAAACTCAAATAAGGGATGATCTAATTTAGGTTCTTCTTCAACTGTATCTTTGGGCCTTTTGCAATTGTTATACTCCTCAAAAGCCTCACTCCATTTGCGAGTGTCACTATCCATTTGTGGGGATTCTAGATTGAGTAGGGAACTATGAGATGTTTCCCCTTGAAAGTGTGGTGTTTTAGGAGGCACTTTCGATTCTTTAGACATGTATTTGTTGCGTCTTGTATTAACCATGAAGTTGTTTCTCAACTTTGTCAACATTTCCTAATAGTGAAAGTGAGGATTTCAGATTTTTCATGGGTGTGTCTAGGTAAAAGTAACTGTTTGTTGTTGGTGGACGTAAATGATTCTAGCGTCAGAGGGTTAGAATGCCTTGATAGTGAGCTGGGAACCAAGTTGTTGGTAGAAAGTGAGTAGACCACACATATTGAACTGATCGTAAAAGACTGACTAAGCATGCAAGGTAAACATTTGAAAGAGTTTTGAAATTTCAACAAGGAGACTAGAAAAGACAACAAGAACCAGCTAAAGAGATAAAAGAGTATCCTAATCAACTGAGACTTTCTAAGAAATACGTTTGCAAGTACCCTTTGTCCTAGATGAGAGCTCCCAGATGCGAGCCTCTAATGACACCAAATGCGAGCCTAAATCCTAGATGCGACTATGTGCTAACCAAATGTGAGGTAGTATACCGGATGTGATCCTAAACACCAGATGTGATATAGGGTATACAGGATGTGATTTTATGATGCCTTTGTCAAATTTTGCCAGTTTTGAATTTTGCGTTTTAGGAGTTCATGCAATTTGTCTGATCTATGATCACGTTTGGAGACTTGTTGGTGAGTGAAAAACACATGTATCTGAAGGTTTGAATATTGTTTCTTGTTTGAAGGAGTTTATCTTTTTAGTGATTTTTTAAGCACGTCGAATAGATTTGCATTGTTAGGAGGGTGAAATAGACAATCATGTTTTTCCTATTCTCTAGGTGGAGGATGAAAATATTTTCTCATTGACTCAGGTACACACTCAAATGCTAATTAGAATATAACCATCACCAAGCACGCAATGGCTCCAGTCATGATGATGTATTAGCTGAATCCAAATGCAAGTGAGGGCACAATATAATGAGTCATGTCTTGGGGCAATTAATTTTTGCCTTGCACAAATATTATCACCCTTTTAAGGATGAATCAAGAATTATTTTAGTTGAAGTTGTTGTAGATTATTGGGCAATCCGTTCGAAACCGTCCCCCATAGAATTGCACAAGGAAAAATTTAGGCGTATAGCCCTATGAGTACCTGAATGTATGTAGTCTCGCAAAAAATATTCAAGCATGTTCAAGGAATGATGTCAAAATTCCATGAACAAAACCAGCTCCATCTTTCAAGGCTTTAGCCTACGAGGAAGAAACTATTTATAGTGAGTTGGAAGGGTTGGCGTAAAACCTGTCCTCACTTGGGTCATTCCCAGGAGATTTTTTCCTCAACCAGAAGGCCCTCTACTATTAAATATACATACAAAGAATTGGCGAGCTTTGGATGTCTATATTTCTGATTCTTCCAAAGAAGAAGAGCATACTCTCCTAATCTAAGCTATTTTCTCCCAAAATAGAGTCAAGAAAAGTGGTTCTTTCCCTCAAGCAATGGTGTGCCTGATTTAGATGTTCCTATTTTAATGAAAACAAGATTGCTTGAAAAAGAGATTTTGCTTGTTCAATTAGCCACAATATTTAGTGAGTTTTCTTGTTCAATTTATGTGTCCCAAAAATGAATTATACAGTTGAACTTGTTATTTGATCCACAAGATTTAGTGATTTGTGTTGTTCATTTACTGATCCAAAAGAATTATACGATGTGATTACTCGTTTAGTTAACTCCAAATTCTATTCAATCCATAAACTGATGTGTGAGTTTCTGATTTTCCTTAAAAGGAAAAGAGCATAGTCCTCTACTCAGTTTAGTGATATATTGGATAATGTTCCTTAGTTTTCAAAGCAATTAAATAGAGGTCAAAATGGGGGTTGGACAACCTGAAAAACTGAGTTAGTTTGTTACGTAGCAACTCCCAGGAAAAACTATCAATGTCAACCTGCAAACAATCGTTAAGCTATTCAAAAGATCAAAGAAATCAAAACACGCAAACGTTAGTGGTTAGGCAAAGTAGTTCACTAAAATTTTCACCGTATGCAACTTTCCTTACCAGATGCGATCCTAAACAAAAAATGATCCAAGAAATCTTGGATGCGAGACTCGTTTACTACGGTGTGAGGGCATATCCCAGATGCGATCTTGAACGACCAAAAATGACCCTGTAACAGAATTTTGGGCACGCAAATTAGTGAAAAAGTGATACAAAATGAGGGCAAGTTGGAAATCTTTCTCCACAGTGGGCACTAGAAATATGTGTGTATATTTGTGCACCTGTTGCCTGCGACACAACACTTCAATAAGTCAATCTATTAGTGAGAAACAAGGATTAATGAGCATATAAAACTCTAACATCAACCTATTGCTTTCTAACTAGGATGAGTGTAGAAAATAACATAAAATTCCTGAGATTATGCTAAATACCAGTGACATAAACAACCTAGCATGAAAGATTTGGGTTAAAAATAACTATTTAACTATTTAAACATGCCTATTAGTCTAAAATGAGCATTATAACCATGAAGAAAGTGACTAATGGAGTGTGCATGAATCTAGGAAGGAAAGGGTAGCATAACAATGCTTTGATATTCCTTCAAAATCTTGGCATAACAACACTACTATTCAAAATTTTAGGGTTATTATGAGCTCTAAATCCCTTCAATTTATAGAGGAATGGGAGAGAGAGAGGGGAGACAAGGTTCATTAATGGGGCCCCTAAGATCATTAATGAGGTGTAAGAGCCATTAATGAGGGATGGGAAAGAGGGAATATCCATTAATAGGTCATTAATGAAATTTATTTAAGAGGCATGGGAGGGTGTAAGGCTTAACTTGGCAAGTTGGTCCTTAGAGAAGTCGTGCTTGAGAAAGTTGACTTTCTCAAGTGGGTTGAGTTGTTAATCATTCCTTTATGGAATGTGACAACATTAGGAGGTGGGTTAGGATAGGAATTAGAATGAAGATTAGATTAGCATGGGGGGAATAGGTTGAGATGAGTTAGAACCCAGAGTAGAAGTGGTTGAGATAGGTTAGGTTGGGGTTTAGGGGAATATAAATGAAAGGAATTAAACTTATTTAATTTATTTAAAATATAGGAATTAATTATTTAAGCATTTTATTTTTTTTAATAATTAAGAGGACTATAGCCATTTTAATTAAATTAAATAGGCTAGGGAAAATGGGTTATTTGCAAGTGGATAATTGATTTAGGGGTTTATTTAATTCCTTTATAATTGAATACTATATCCATGTTTGAATTTTGATTTGATTTAATCAGTTTGAATTGATTTGAATTGTATAGCTATATAATTCAGTGATAAAAATCATGTAGGACATTGAATTTGATTTAAAATGAATTATGCCAAAGTAACATTGTCATGACATAATTGGGGGTATGATCACACTTAGGGACAATAGGGTCCATAGTCATAATAGACCAAATTTAGGTGGTTACAGTAACTACAACTCTATCCCATACCATACCAAGAACATCAAATAGTAATGCAAAACATACAAATGATCCATGAGCGTATTGAAATAGGGTCAGTATTGTTAGAAAACCATAATCCAAATGAAATCCTAACATATACATAAGCATCATAAAACCACCATAAATCACATGTACATAGAAGATATAACATACTAAGTAATGGATCAATAACATAATAATATGCAATACATGAATATCCTCAAGATCAACTGAAATAAACCACACATACATAAAAAGGCCTAAAAGAGTTTAAAAACTAAAATAGAAAGGTGGACTAAGGGGTAGGTATTACATCCTCCTCCCCTAAAAATAGGCTTACTCCCGGAAGCCGATAACTAATCTATAAAATAATCATAAAGGATTCACACCACAGTGCTACACCCCCTATTAATTAGTATCAAACAAGAAGATACACATCCATGTTTATATCAAATAAAAATTTGAACAGTTCATGCAACCTTACTTACTGCAACACTCACGCAAACATATACATTACGTAATTGATTTTGTTCCCACATATAATTACAGTGCAATCTCTATGATGTCCTCCCTTATACATACTATCAGGGGTCCATAATGAACATGATAGAAACAATACATATCACAAAACATGGTCCACAACACCAAACACTCAGAATAGCCACCATAAAATTCAAAGGAAAGCCCAAGTGGGAGAACTTCCAAAGTTAAACATTATATCATAAAAGTATACAATTTCAACAATAAATCAAATGTGACTAATGCCACAATCATGATAATGAAAGAGATTTGGGTAACTAATCCAACCATAAGAAATTTCAAAAGAAATTAATGTTGACCACATACAACACAAGAAGATATCAATCAACCAAAATGAATAATCAAAATAAAAACACTTCACATAACAAGGTGACTAGGAGTAGCCACACTCAAGAGAGTAGTCACTTCATGACATCCAAGGTACCTCATTCTAGATGTGTTAGAGAATGCACACAATCACTCAGGATAGACAATGTGTTATATTTCTAACATCATCTTTATGGAACTTCATGCCATTATGAATTATTCTCTGTTACTAACATTAATGTTTAATCAATCATATTCCTCAAGTTGTTTTACAATACTCACACCATACATTTCATATATCTCTAGTATAATAAATTCAATTCAACATGTAATTCTAATCATGCATGATCAATAACATCACACTCATAGGGCTAAGAAATAGGTCACTCAAGGGACATCACAAGTCACTCAAAGAGAAAGAAAACAAGCAACAAGGAGTTTTTCAAACTAGGAATCCATCACCACCACATATCACATACAACATACATCAACTATCATTCTATAACAGATGAGGAATTCCAATGACCATTGCCAAATCCTCATACCACTCACACAAAACCAAAGAAGAAAGCCATCTTCTCACTATCAAAAGCACTCCCGTAGATGATTACAAACTTCATGAGTAACAATGAGACTAGAGACCCTAGAGTTTCAATCACAGATCCTAGCATAATTTGAGCCTCAGTGGGTATCCACTTATAACAACAAAGACTATATATCACTCTCAAAACAAGTGGCAAGAAACACATACATGAATAAGTGATCATGAACAATGACTCTAAGAACACAAAGAGACATGTGCTAACATACACAACTAACCAACTAATAGGCAAACAAGTTTCCCAGAGCTCCTAGTGTAGAAACGTGTGTTCTGATACCAAGTGTAATACCCCGCCAGGGAACCCAGGAGAACTAACCTAAATATGACACTAAATTAACATGATTTTTTTTAAATGTTTACAAACAGTATTGATAACAATGCGGAAGCAACACAATGAAGTACATGACATACACATAAGTACAACTCATACATAGATAACATTTCTCTAGGGTTCCTTGACGTAGAATTACTTGAGAAAAATAATGTATGAATAGAAAATATAAAGAACTAACATAATGGATACATCAAATGAATCCACTAATATACATCTCATATAATAAGATCACATATACAATGGATACCAAAGGTATACAACCAAATCAACATCCATTGCACAAGCCGTAGGGTATGTAATAATATAAAACAATACAATACAATACATCCTCCAAAGGATGATAACCAATATCCACATATGGTACACATATACAACTCATGTAACTAAACAAGTCTCCCGAAGACTAGGAAGAAAGAACTGCAACAAGGATCATCCAAGCATGAAGAAGAATCGTCGGATCTCAATGGTAATAAGAATCACTACCACCCAACCGCGTGGAACAAAAGATCCACCCCTACCGTGCTGAGGAGATAATAATAGGCCCACTCACACAGGTATACAACATGAAGGCAACCATCAAATGTATACAAGACCTCATACATAAATACATAGGAAGATTCTAGAAGCTTTCCAAACCACAATAAGGAAGTCTAAACAATACCAGAGGTAGCCGACACACGTAGGATAACCTAAGTTGTATATAGGGAAGTGTCATCACATAAGTTTACCCTTGAGTTACCCTAGAAGTCCCTCTTGGACCCCAGCCCCAAGTGACTCTATGTGGCTCAGTAATCCTTTCATGAAGACAAGGATCCTAACTCTCCCATCCTAGCATGTAATAGACTCAAGAGATGGGTAAAGATTCAATATTTATCTTATTAGTTCATTTTAAAACCCCTTACTGTTTCATATTTTCACTTATTAAGTAACTTGTCAATAAGATACCCTAGTAGCCACTTAGAGCCCTGGACCCATTGCAAATCACTTCCCCTCCATACACTTAGTTAACCTACCTAGGCTCATAACCCAAATATGAAGGTAATACATAAACCTCAAATTGTGTCCTGCCCATACAGGAGCACATTGGTTCTACAATAACCATAACAATTAACACTACCCTCATAAGATCATAAAGTACAACTTAAACGACTAAGGTTGGGTATAAGGTATCAAGACCATGACAACATCACATAAATATGTACTAACATCCACATACGATACCATGAAGGAACCAAAACCCCAAAACCTCTGGTTTTACATCCTGAAGGTCATCTATCCCCAACATATACCCAAAATAAAAACATCCCATACAAGGAAAGAATACATAGTTCATTTTGATAATCACTCAAATACAACATGGCATAATAAATGCACTTTCAGAAAGAACTATTTAAAAACTAGTGATATACACATCTTTTGAAAGATCAAATTCAAATTACAGTAATAACATAGCAATAAACAAATTTATAATATCCCAATTATGCAAATTCATTTATCATTTAAAATTACTAACAAATTATAATTAAATTTTTCAAGGAATATACACATTAAATCCACTATATATATTAATTTATAAAATCTAACACATAAATTAATCTATTAAATAATTACTTAAAACCAAATATAATTACAAATAAAAGTTTATTTTTTTTTTTTTTTTTAATAGAATTTCTAAAAATAGAATACCCACTACATGCGAATTGAATTTCTAAAACATGTAATTTCTAAAAAATAGAATTTATAAAACACATAATTTTTTAAAAATAGAATTTCTAAAGAAACATAATTTCTAAAAATAGAATTTGTAAAGAAAACATAATTTCTAAAAAATAGAATTCTATTGCATGCAAATTGACACAAACAAGAAAAATATTCTAAATTTAATATTTAAATTTTTTTTAAGAAGAGTTCTCTCTAAGCATGCAAATTGACATAAACAAGAAAAAAATTCTAAATTTAATAATAATTTTCAAATGAAATCTTTGCATGTAAATTGATGCAAACAAGAAAATAATTCTAAATCTAATATTATTTTATTTTCAAGAAGGGTTTCTTTCTCAAACATGCAAATTTAACTCAATTGACTTGTTTTCATGTAGATTTGATCCCGATTTTGGTAAGAACATGAGAAAGGTGAGTTTTCTACATTCAAGGTATGATATTAACAGATCCGAGGGTTTAAACCCTTTCTTGGCAATAATCATTAGTTTTCTTTAAAAATGACATTTTTCCCAAATTGAAACCCTAAGGGCAATTTTGAAATAAATTCATTTCCACATGAAAACCCTAATGCCCATTTTGCATCTAACACCATAAAATGAAACCTTTTTGCCCACAAGCACAAATCTGACATGCAAACTTGAAAGAAACCACAAAATTCAACCAAGAATAATTTTTTCAATTTTAATCAATAAACGACACAATGATCAAACAAGGAAGATCAAACAAAGGATCTTAGCTTTTAAGATGCATAGAAGATAGGGATCTGAAAGCTAAAATTGACAAGAACAAGATCCTACCTTAATAACTAATGAGAGGAACAAATCCACATATCTAAGCAAAGAAGAATCCACAAATGCTCCTAAGCTTTCTCAAAACTCCAAACACCTAATTTATCCTTCTCTCTGATTGAACCACCTCCAAAATGGCTTTCAATCCAAGGATATAGAAAACCAAACAATTAGGTTTTCAAAAGTGAAACCCTATAGGGAATATAAATTATCTAATTAATAATTAAAAAAAATTCTTTATTTTCAATTTTCACTTAAAGCATGCATAACTCAACTTTATAATATAAAAGCAAAGTTATAATTGAAAATGCATGAGAATATATTTCAATTAAATAAATCAATTAATCATGCAACTTAAAGCAATATTCAATAAATCAGCTATACACAACTAATTACAATATTTAAATTTAATATTTATTAAATCTCAATTATTTAAATAAAGACTTAATAATTAAATCAATTAATTAAATATAGGCATTTAATTAACATTTAATTATTAAATAGTCATATATTTAATATACCAATGTTTTAACCTTATTAAAGGTGCAATAATTAACATTAATATTTACCATAATTATTCATTAAATTAATCAAGCCAAAAGCATTATTAATTCACCCAAAAACCATCTAAATAGATAAACAACTGAAACACAAACACACACAAAAAGGCTCACGAATCCATGTCACTTGATGGATTCAGACATTGGGTTAGTCAATCTGATACTCGTCCAATTCTTAGGACAATTAGGTTTAGGGTAGGATTTAGGCCTGAATACTATCTCCCCTCTCTTACCATTGAGATTATTGCGATACGGCATGCTCACTCCTATCAATTCAGGGAAGATGTGGCCCGGTACCTACAAACCTGTCATCACAAAGACGAACATACATGCATATATAATATAGAAAATAATGGTTGAGACTAGTTTATCATGTGGATCTTGTCGAAGCAAGTAACTACAACTCTGTACCATACCATACCAAGAACATCAAACAGTAATGCAAAACATATAAATGATCTATGAGCGTATAGAAATAAGGTCAGTATTGTTAGAAAACCATAATCCAAATGAAATCCTGACATATACATAAGCATCATAAAACCACCATAAATCACATGTACATAGAAGATATAACATACTAAGCAATAGATCAATAATATAATGATATGCAATACATGAATATCCTTAAGATCAACTGAAAAAAACCACACATACATAAAAAGGCCTAAAATAATTTGAAAATTTAAATAGAAAGGTAGACTAAGGGGTAGGTATTACACCCAAGGCTCTGATACCAATTGTTGGAATCATTTGTCATTACACCAAAATATCAAACTGTCAATGCCTGATATAAATGCCATATTTAACCCAATCCATGAGAGGCAGTTAAGCCATGTCACTAATCTCCAAGGAGGTGTTGACCACCAAGTCAACAAAACACATATTGCAAATTCTTCCTAAGTAATTTTGATGCTATTAGAAACTTAGGAAGAAATGTATGATTTTGATATCCATCCATTTTTTTATTAAAAAAGGAAACAATGTCATTTCTCCCCAACTAATATTGTTCAAGTAATCCTCTATGGAAATTTAGGTATTTAGGATTATAGTGGAGAGATAACATCTCTCAATTTTCTTCTACACTAATAATCACCTTGAAGTCACCTCTCAAGATCACTCTCACTTGTGAATTAAAATATTGCACGTAGATATCTATCATCTCTAGACACGAGTACACTAGGGGAACCATTGATTGTGGAAATACTAAAACCATAACTAGAAATCCAAATAATTTTGGCATTATTCTATGACCCTTGTTTTCATTATAAAAGTATCCCCTTCTTAGAGACCCTTGGGGTTAGTACACAATTCTAGGTCATAGACATTAATTACCCCATCTTTCACCATGACTAAATATGTCCAATTGGTTTTCCCTAGGACCCTAGTACTATTGACTATAGGTCTTGTGGGCATAGTGGTGCATGCATAAGAATTGTTTCTAAAAACATCCATATAGTAAGATGGGGTCATGGCCTCTACACCAGTATTGGAGATTGATCCTTCTAAAACCATAGTTGCAAGATTCTTGGTATTATTCTTTCTTTCTTACATCACTTATGTCCTTTTGTAAAAATCTACAAATTCTTCTTCGCCTCACCATGGTTTTATTTCATCGCTCTTGCTTTTTTGCTCTTCTTTTGGAAAATATGAATTGAAATGGGAGGCAAAAAAATACTTGTAGTTCCTTTAAACACTCACTTGTGTGGAAGAACTACATTCTTGTTTTGGATAAATACTGGCATTAAATGAGGTGTACATCTATATAATAACATCACCTTTTGGGAAATGTGTAGCTTACAAAGCAACATAGAGGACGAATTATAATATAATAGCATTAAAATTTGGCTCGAAGGTGTCTAGTATGGTTTATTTCCATCATGACACTTGATGGTCATTTAGTGATTAAACACCTCACAAACTATTTAGCAGCATGTGCCGAAGGAACTTATCGAAAATAGCACATGACTAAAATAAAACTAAACTATTATTTACAAAAACTTCAAGGGACAAAGACTCTTAAAAGAAACATTTTAAAAGGAACCCATTAATCAGGTTTTCTAATACATTTCCCTCCATATCTACAAAATCTAACATTGGTTCCTCACATATGGTAATGTGTAATGGTCATCTCCATAATGCATCAAATTTTATATGTTGTCGAGGTTTTTGTTGCATTCTCATCAAATTTCAAGATCAAATCACCCTCTTTAAAAGTGATATCTAACACTTTCTTATTGAACTATTTTTTTAATACCTATTGGTAGTTGATCATAGTGTCAAATTATTTCTCTTGGGATTCTTGGACACTAAAAAATTTTACTAGTGTCATCTCCATGGCTCAGTTCTCTTCAATGTATAGTGACTTGAGAAACTGCAAGGCTAGATTTTTTATTGAAATAGGCATCACAAATTCCTTCTTACATGCCAATTCATATAATGAGGCCTTCAATTCTTGTTTGGGGTTGATTATGTCTACCCATAATGCTATGCAAAAATGCTTACGCCACTCTCACTAGTGATTTGTGTCAATTCTCTTGATTATCCTAAAAAAAAATCTTTGTAGAATCTACTAACCCATTTCCTTACGAGTAGTAATTTTATGGGTTTTTGAGGAAAAATCCATATTTTAATTTAAAAAATTAGATATTTTGGAACCTATAAAAGCTCCAACATTTGTAGAGATAATAGTCTTTGAAGGGAAAAACCTCATGACTATCTCCTCCAAGAAATTTAAAATATCACTCTCAATAGCATACTTCAAGAGAATAATTTATAACCATCTGGTGAAATAATGAGTGGCTATAGAATCCATTTGTGTCCAAAACTAGAAGATGGATTGATCATTCTGGTGGAATCTACCCCTACTAACAAAAGGGCTCATCAATAATAATTGGGTTCAAGGGCATAGAAGAATTTTTATATCTTATAATGAAAATTTAGCATTCTTGATATCTTCTGACTAGGTGATGACAATCAATGAAAAATTTAGGATAAAAATTCCAAGCATGCATTATCTTTAAAGATATAACTTTACCAAAAAGGTATTTTCTTGCTAGGCTACTATGAAACTCATTTTTTTTTTTTAATCTTCTTGATTCTTTCTTACACACTAAGGAGCATGATAAAAAAAATTTGAAGTTGACTCCTTTAATTATGGCATATCTCATACTTTTCAATCTATAAATCATTTACATTTTTGGTGGAAGGATTGGGTTAGGATTAGGAAGCACCGAGAGGGAAGGGGTGATTTGGTGCAACAATGTTACTAAATTTCTTCCATTGAAACCACCACTTAGTACAGAAAGTAATGCAAGTAAACCAATCAAGATATACAACATGAACACCATAACACCACAATTTGTTATTGAGGAAACCCCAGTGGGGATGATACCCACAAATATCTCACTACTGTCATAATAAGTGCCCTATTAAAGTCATAAGTACAATGAGGGGAATGCACTTGCATTCAGGCTTACACCCTAGAGCTCACTATTCAAATACACATCCAAAATACATCAAGACTTTACAACTAATTACATAATCAAAATGGCTTTCAATCGTATACCGAACTGACTGGTAGAATCAAAAATGTCTATACATATCCAATAAAGCACTACACTTGATCTCTTCTTACTATATTCACATCAACATCACCATCACAATTATCACACTCTTTGTAATCAAGACTCTATCTTAAATATAAGATCATAAGCTCAAAACTCAAACTTTGTCAGCGCAAATAAGAATAATGAAATGTGTAGAAGTCTTCACGCCAAAACAAGATCAAAACACAAAATTAGATCTTGATAACCAAACCAGTTAACCTTTGATGTCAAATATACCATAAAAAATCACAAAACCAATAACCACAATTGATTTTATAAGTGTACCAACTTGATTTCTCCAAAATGTCTTGTTCCTCTCCAAAAATTTGTCAACCTGATATTCCTTAGTGAATATCTCATCCATGTGATAACTTCAGAATCTACGATCATCAGATTAGAAATAATCATATATCTAAATTCATGTCCTGGGATCACATGCTCTAACTATAAAAAAAAAAATTATGAACCATACTAAATGTTTTGACTGGTCTCTATCCTAGTTCCAGTACTTAGACAAATATAAGCATCAAACCCTTCGGTAAATTATCTTATCCTCTACAAGGAAAAAATTAATGATAGTAGTTTCCATCAATGAAAACATACCATGCATCAAATAGTGACTCTTGCTAACAATATCCCCATTTGGAATTGATGGAAACACTTAGAAAAAATGACTAAGTGTCCATCCAAAATTGCTAAGTACAAAACTCCTCAAAAATTGAACTCAAAAACTAAACTCCCCCTAAGAATATGAATCATTTTTCACATACTTCTTCTCCCCCTTTGATATCAATGGAAAAGGCAGGGTCAAAAAGATAATCATCTCTACCATAATCCTATATTGTATGCATGAATATATACAAGTTATAAGTGCTTACTTACAAAATATTGTACACATCTGAGAAACTATCTTTCAAAGTTGTCCAATATTCACTCCATGATTTCCTCAAACTATCTAGAATCTGGATCTGCCCACAAATCAGATAAGTTGATTCCTTAGCATGTATAATGTCTAGTGAGGAATGTGCCTACAAATATCTCACTATTGCAGTAATAAGTTCCATATTAAAGGCATAAGTACAAAGAGGGGAATACACTTGCATTCAGACTTACATCCTAGAGCTCACTTCTCAAATACACATCTAGAATACATCAAGGCTTTACAGCTAATTACATAATCAAAATAGGTTTAAAGCCTTATACCAAACTGACTAGTAGCATCAACAATTCCTATACAATTCTGATGAAGCACTACACTTGATCTCTTCTTACTATATCCACATCAAAATCATCATCACAATAATCACACTCTTTGTAATCAAAACTTGATCTTAAATATAAGATCATAAGCTCAAAACTCAAACTCTGTCGACCCAAATAAGAATAATGAAACATGTAGAAGTATTCGTGCCAAAACAATATTAAAACACAAAACTAGATCTTTCTAACCAAACCAATTAACCTCTAATTTCAGATCTTCCATAGACAATCACTAAAGTTATAACCACAATTGATTTTCTAAGTGTACCAACTCAATTTCTCCAAAATGTCTTGTTCCTCTCCAAAACTTTGTCAACCCTATATTCCTTAGTGAATATCTCATCCATATGATAACACCAGAATATGTGATGATCTAATTAGACATAATAGTATGTCTACATTCATGTCCTGGGATCACATGCTCCAACTATCAAAAGCCTTTCCGAACCATACTAAACCGTCTCACTGGTCTTTGTCCTGGTTCCATTACTTAGACAAATATAAGTATCAAATCCTTCAGTAAACTATCTTGTCTACTAAAATGCCAAGAGTAATGATAGTATCTTCCATCAATGACAACATACCATGCATCAAAGAGTGACTCTTTCCAACAATCTCCCCCTTTGGCATTGATAGAAACACTTAGAGAAAAATGACTAAGTGTCCATCTAAAATTGCCAAGTCTAAAACTCCTTAAAATTTGAACTCAAAAATTGAACTCCCACTAATACTATGCATCATTTTTCACATAGTTCTTCTCCCCCTTTGACATCAATGGAAAAGGAAGGTCCAAAAAGATAATCATATCTACCAAAATCCTATACTATATTCATGAATACATACAAGTTATAAGTGCTTACTTACAAAAGTTTGTACACATCTGAGAAACTATGTTTCAAAGGTGTTGAATTTGCACTCCATGATTTCCTTAGACTGACTAGAATCTAGATCTTACCAAAAATTAGATAAGGTGATTCCTCATCATGTATAATGTCTAGTGGGGAAGGTCCCTACAAATATCTCACTACTGCAGTTATAAGTGCCCCCTTAAAGATATAAGTACAAAGAGGGGAATGCACTTGCATTTAGGATTACATCCTAGAGATCACTTCTCAAATACACATCCAAGATACATCAAGGATTTACATCCAATTACATAATCAAATTGGACTTACAGTCATATACCAAACTGACTAGTAGCATAAAAAATTGCTATACAATTCTGATGAAGCACTACACTTGATCTTTGCTTACTATATTTGCATCAACATCATCATCACAATAATCACACTCTTCTTAATCAAAACTTGATCTTAAATATAATATCACAAGCTCAAAACTCAAACTTTTCCCACCCAAATAAGAATAATGAAACATATAGAAGTCTTCGTGCCAAAACAAAATCAAAACACAAAATTAGATCTTGCTAACCAAACCAATTAACTATTGATGTTGTCTCTACCATAGACAATCACCAAAATGATAACCACAATTTATTTTCCATGTGTACCTACTCTATTTCTCCAAAATTCCTTGTTCCTCTCAAAAACTCTATCAACTTGATATTCCTCAGTGAATATCTCATCCATATGATAACTCCATAATCTGTGATGATCAGATTAGACATAATAGTATGTCTACATTCATGTCATGGGATCGCATTCTCTAACTATCAAACCTTTTCAAACCATAATAAACTATCTGACTGGTCTCTATCCTAGTTATGGTACTTAGACAAATATAAGCATCAAATCCTTTGGTAAATTGTCTTGTCTACTACAAGGCAAAGAGTAATGATAGTAGTTGTCATCAATGAAAGCATACCATGCATCAAAGAGTTACTCTTTCCAACACTTGGTTGGTATCTCCCATTTCTTATGAAAAATATCCTATCATAAACCCATATATTTGTCACCTTTGAATTATTTAGTAAGACCATCTTCACAAATTCTTTATGTATAAGAACCTCTTCCATAAATTCTTATTTGATTAGGGCTTCACATCCTTTTTCAATGTACTCACATAAACCCTTGCTAGAAATTACATTGGTGGGGCATACCTCTACATTGTATTCAAGCATCTTATTTATCCAATTGGGTCATTTTTATATGATTTTATCTTCCATTATATACTTGCATACACTTAACCGAGTGACATATTCCATGACCTTGTTTCTCTCTATCAAGTGTCAAAAAAAATTCAGGCCCTTAATAATTAAAAAGTCTTTTTTTCTTCCAACTTATAATTTATCTCATACCCCTTTAGGGTTATGGAATGGAAATTTATAGGTTGTTCAGTGTTCACTTCATCATCTTTATGTGCCAGCACAACTACAATGCTATTCTCACTCCCATAGATGTATATTACAAAATATTTAGAAAAGTATGGATTGGTTAGCATAAAATTTTATGTCACTTCTTCCTTGATATTTTAAAATTCTTCTCTCCCTTATGGGGTACATTTGAATATATATTTGTATGTACCCTTAAATTAATTGGCCTCACTTAACCCATAAGGCCAAATATAAATATGCTTAAAATGTTGATCTTTCCTAGGAAAGATTGTACTCTTTTCTTATTACAGGCATAGGAAGCACCTTGCTGGGTTTGATTCTCTTTGGATTATTAAAGATATCATCATTGGATACAATGTATCCAATAAATTTCCCTTGTGGGATGGTGAATACACATTTTTTAGATATCATAGATGCCCAAAATTATTGAAACCTCTAGAAAACCTTTTTGAGATGATGAAAATGATCTTCTTTGTAGCTTGAGAACACTATATGGTCTCCCATCTATATGAGGATAATCAAGTTGATTAGTGTTAGTAATAACTGAGAGTGGGGTGAATCAATGGCCTCAAAAACTTATCCTTAATCCAACCACCAATCAAATAAACCTCAGATTATTATGTCCCTACAAGATGCATGCCATGAAACTCTTATAATGATTAACTGTCTGTCGGTTTTCCTTGTTTGTCCTTATTCTCCTTGATTACCGATAAGCAGTATAACTATTTACTGAAATATAATAAATATGCAGAGTATACCGATAAATCTAGTGTTAACTATTTCAGATACAAAATGATAAAGAAATGAATCATACACACATAACACATGAATTTTTAACGTGGAAACCCTGTTAAGGGAAAAACCACTGGGACCGGTACCCCAAATTTTCACTCTTCTGAAGTGAGCCCTGTTAAGAGCCAACCTTGTTAAAGGGTACAAACACACTATTAAGTGTGACCTTGTTAGAGGATTTTACACATATAGGTTGTCACTTAGTATCGGGCATCTAATGCTGCCATCCTTGAATCGGCCTCTCTCTTAGACTGTCAATAGGCATCGGGTATATCCAATGCTACTTTCATGAATCAACCTTTTTGGCACTCCTTGGGATGTACCTCAATATATAGAAGAGTGTTAAAAATGCTCTGTTAAGAGATTTGATGCTTCAATGGTTAAACTGAAACAAAATGACCTATTTCTAATGCAACTTGAATTGCGTATTTTCAGATCTATTTAAGTACATTACCTCTCTAATCAATGTATCAATTCAATTCTTTTGTGCTCCATTCTTTTTGATCTGTGATGTTGTGTTCACTGTTTGTCAGTGTCTATAGAATTCCTTAGCTCTCCTTCAGCTTGATTGATCAGTACTGCATGAAGTTGTTCTTCATCATTTTCTTCTTAGCATCCTCTTTCTATTCACTACCCTTAATCCCTTTTTTATGTGATACGAAAATGAATTAATCTTGTCTCTTATATAGACATAATATTCATTGATTCTTGATTCTTAATTCTTGATTTTTGGCATGAAAAACAATCTAGTCAATTTGATTTAAAGCATAACTCTTGATTTATCTCGTAGTTATCTTTATGCCAACTGTACAAATATTCTTTAAATCAATCACTTAACTCTGGTCAAATAAAACAAATAAAATAACTAGTTAAGTCTATCTTTAGATCTTGCCAGCTAGATATTTTTTCATTTTTTGAACTCTCTGTTCTGTCAGTAAACTCTTTAGTTAGTCTTCAGTTACAACTGTCAGTTCCATCGGTGTGACTTCTAGTTAGCTTTGGGATCTCCATCCGTCGGGCAACTCTACTTTTAGCTTGTTGGGCATCTTGTGGTTTTTCTTCATTGGGCAACGTTGTCTTCTGCTTGTCGAGTATCACTATGAATTTTCTTCTTTTCCTTTACCAATGGTGTGCACTCCGTCGGTGTTGTCTGTCACTTGGTGAATACTTGAAATTTATTCATTGCTAAAAGCATAACCTTTGTTCCATTGATTCTCTAAAGTCTTTGGCATTATGTACATGATGTACAGATGATATCAAGTTGACATCAATGACAATACAAATCATTAATTGATTTAATGCCTTGCATTATCTTCAACTTAACATTATCAAACACTCAACCAGTTACATGTCATCAGATTATATCCTTGAATGCAATTCCCATCGTGTGTTAGAAGGTAGCTCCATCATTAGAGAGGTAAAAAATGCATCTTTTCATATGAAAATGTCGTCTAATTAGTAGTGAATGTATATGTGTGTGTTGATCTTCATCCTTTATCCAAACCTGGCTATATTTAGGAAACCCATCAAGAAAAGAGAACATCTTAGAACTAACAACCTTTTGGAGAATCTCTTCCATGGAGGGAAAGGGATAGTGATATTTTAAGTATGCCATTTTTAGGTCCCAAAAATCCATGTAGAATTGGATATCTCCATTTACATGGGAACCAAATTTGAAACCTAATTTCTATGCATGATTAGATAAATATTCTCAAATTCAATCAAATTTTTTAACACTTAAGATGTTAATGATTCAACTTTATGGTTGACTAGCCTCTATTTTTCCCAAATTGGCTAGGCTCCTTCTACCAACTCGATGGTTATTATTTATGATTGGATAAGAAAGAAAAAAATAGTTTTACTCTTTTTTTTATCACATGGAAAAGAATAGTGGTATCATTGTATAGTTAATTCCTCTTGACAAAATAATTTTTTTACACAACTAAAAATAGTTACACTTTAACACAATAGAAAAGAAGTGAGACTAACATGTTTCTCCTTTACCAATGCCAACTTTTTACCACCATAACTACACATATGAACAATAAAATTCATTTTCATATGTCATAGATGAACAAGAAAATTATTTCTTCCATTTCCTACGTTAGATTACCATAATCTCCTTCATTAGAGACAAACTTTCATTTGCCTTTTCTTGCATCATCGTAATCAAACATATTTTTTTTAATAACTAGTCCTTTTGGGAGATTGAGAGATGTATAATTTGATCTTCATAAGCTTCCTCTATCTTTTGTTGTAACTACTCTATAAATTCATAGGATTTATATCTTTTGTTATAAATACTCTATAAATTCATAGGATTTCTATATAACCATAGTGATTTGTGTATCGCTCTAAAAATCTTTCCAATTTTTTCTTGTTGTCAAGAATTTGTGGCCTAATGACTACCCAAATTGAGTCCTTATATGTCATCAAATCTATGATGAGGTCAAACTAGGAGCCAATAGTTGCTAAGTGATATACTTTAATGTTTTATTTCTTTGCTCGAAACATGGATTTCAAAAGCCTCAAAACTTTCAATGAAGTCCCAAACTCAATGTTTATTTGATAAGATATTGGAGGTGGGAGTCCCACTAGAATCAACATGTCTCATGTCAAATTTTGGTGTCGTTCCCATGTCTGGAGAGTGGGTTATATCTTTGATTAATCAATTTTCCTAGACATTCATGGATGTTTTGTATGCCCTCAAGAGGCAAGGGATGACTTTATATGACTTAGATAGTTAATATACTTTTGTTGGTAGTGAACTCAATCTTTTTTTGGGTGTTCTACAACAACACCTCTTGTTGGAATTGTTTGTTAAAAGCACTTGTATTGAAATATTTTGTTTTATTGATAAAGAATGAGATCTTTCCCCATGGATTTGGTATTAAAAATTTCCTTTTCAATGAGGGTTTATAAATCTTAAGGTGATAGATCTTTGCTATGAAACTTAAGGTTTGTAGTATCAATATAGTGACATGATCTATTAACTATTGACTATCTGTAGATCTAAAGTTACAAATTTCAAGAAAAGTAATGGGGTTTCAAATGGGTTTTCTCTCATTGGAGGATTCCATATGGGAAGCCACTACAATATCAAAGTAAAAAGTTCAAAACATGGTTATGACCTCTACTTGATTTTTTGATTATCTATGTGGTTTAAAAATTTGATAATTTGTGGTCTTTTCTCAACTTCTTATGAATATGATAATTCATCTATCATTGTTTCTATAGGGTTTGTAGGCTATGAAGCTTCTGATGACATATAACTAATTGAATGTTTGAATATTTTAAGTTGATCATCGAAATGTAGAAAGATAATGCAAGACATTAAATAAATTAATGGATTTTATTGTCATTGATGTCAACTTGATATAATCTGAACGGTTATATAAAAAGTGTCAAAGACTTCAGAGAATCAGAAAGATAAAGATTATTCTTTTAGTAATGCATAAAAGACCAGCATTCCCTAAGTGACTACAAACACCAATGATTAGTGGAACCCGATGGACAGAGAAACCCTAGAGAAAAGTCACAGTGATGCCCAAGAAAGAAAAACAACAAGCATTACCGACCATTAGAATCACAAGAATTACCGACGGACAGAATTATAGTGTTACTAGATGGATAGACAACCCCAACGGACAGACAACACCAACAGAGAAGCTCAAGGGGAACTGAAGTGTTTCTCAAAGATATCAAAGAGTTAAAACACTGAAAGGAACTGAATTTCAGAAATGAAAAAATACTTAGTTGGCAAGAGCTAAAGATAGACTTAACTAGTTGTTAACATTGTTTTAATCGACAGGTTAAAGCCAGAGATAAGTATAATATTTAAAGTTGTTTTATCTAGTTGTCAAGGAAATTTCTAGAAGATAAAACTAAAGTAAAGCTTTAAAGAAAAATTGGCTAAGATTACAAATCATGCCAAGAACAAGAAAATCAAGAAGTGAGAAACAGTGATATCATGTCTATAAAGAGACAATCTAATTCATTATGAATTGGGAGAGAATAGAAAAAAAAGGATGCTGGAGAGAAACTAATGAAGAAAAACTTCATATAGTCTTGGTCAATCAAGCTGAGGAAAGAGATAAAGATTTCTACATGACATTGAGAAACAAAGAAGAATAGCATCACTGAGCAGAAAGAAGTGGAGAAAATGTATTAAAAAGATACAATGATCAGAAAGGTATAATGAGTTTACAATAGATCTAAAAAATCTTCAAGTATAAGTTGTATGTGTGAACAGATCATTTACTATTTTAGTTTAACCATTGATTCAGAAAGTCTCTAAACTAAGAATGACTTAACAATCCTTTCTGTATTGAGATACATCCCAAGGAGTATCAAAAATTTTGATCATGAAGATAGAATGAGATGCCAGATACCATTTGACAAACTACACTGGGTTTGTTCATAGAAGGTATCATAGAGATGCCTGATATCAAGTGACAAACTATTCTATTTAAATCCTCAAAAAAGGTCACACTTAACAGTATATTTGTAACCTTTAATAGGGTTGGCTCTTCACCGAGATCACTTCAGAAGAGTGAAAATTTTGGGTTACTGGTCTGAAGTGGTTTTTCCCTTAACAGGGTTTCCACATTAAAAATCCACGTGTTAATGTGTTTATGAGTCATTACTTTAGTGTTTTGCATTACACAACTTATCAAGCCTAAGAGAATTGAAGAGGAACTTGTCATTCAAATAGTTTAACATCAAGGCCCTAAAGATAAGGGAAAGCAAGGAATGGTAGAGGTTATAATAAATGAGCCCAAGAATCTCAAAGCCTTAGCAAATCAAATGTCTAAATTGGACATGGATCTTGAAAGAGCTAGAGTTGAAAAGGAGATTATACCTAAAGAACTTGAGAAGGCAGAATTGGAGGTTGCTACTTTGGAGATGAAGAAAAAGGCTGATTTTCTTTGACAAAAAACAAGGCATGTTCATCTTGGTGCTGAAGAAGCTACAACATCAAATACTAAAGCCTATACTTCTCAAGAAAACACTACATTTCAAGGAAAGTCCACTCATGAAGAAAGGTACAAGAAATTTTCTTTTCATAATATCCTTGGTTATCCTAATTTAGTTCCAAGTGAACTTAGAGACCAACTTCCCAAATTTATTGGGAATAATGTAATTACATGTGAAGAAAACTTGAAAACAATTAAGGACATAATGGATGATTGTGACATTGAACATGAGGATGTATTAATGAAACTTTTTATTCAGTCTTTAGTAGAGGATGCTAGGAACTAGTTTAGAGGGTTACCCTATAATTCTATAGGGTCAATAGATGAGCTAATTGATTTCTTTAAAGATAAATATTGTGATAAGACTAATGAAGGATTCATGTTGAATGAATTCAACAATATAAAAAGGAATCAGAATAAAGATGTTGTGGATTTCAACATAAGATTTCAAAGAGATATGCATAAAATTTTCCAAGCTTTGAGACTTGATGATAAGGTTTGTCTAGCTACTTATCTTAATGCATTTGATTCAAAGATGGGATACCTCCTCAGAGATAAAAATTCAAAGACTATAAGAGAAGCTTATAAAATAGCTATCAATATAGAAACAAAAAGGAGGGTATCTGGAAAAATTGGATAGAAGAGATGATTGGAAGCCTAGAAGAAAGGAGTTGGATAAACCTTCAAATGCTAAGCCTAAGGAGGAGGTGAATATGAAGCAACTTCTAAGTGCTATAAAAGACCTAAAGCTAGGAGAGCTAGTAAGAATCCTAGAGATCCAAAGAATAATAGGTCATCCTATAATAGTTATAGTCCCAAAAATAGGATGCAAAACTACCCATATGGTACCCAATACAAAGATGGCAAGCCCATTATCCCACAAAGGAAAGATAGGCCTGATGATAGAACTTCGGAACCTCTTCTAAGAATTTTAGCTAACATGTGTAGTGAAGATTATTAGTGTGATGATTGTGAATCTCCACACAATCCAAATAACTGTTTAGTTTCTCAGAAGATGCATCCAAGTCAATCCCAACAAGAAAGAGAGGATGAGGAAAAACTATATGATGATGGTGGGAATGAAATGGCTTCTGTAGATTTTAAAAGTGAAGAATATGATGACCAAGGTCAAAATTAGGAGTTGTCTTCATCAGATGAAGAGGATTCTGATGATCAAGCTGAAGATCAAGATGTTCTTTCATCTGATGAAAAGGAAGCAGACATTGATAAAATAAGGTGTAATGCTACAAGGGGAAGAGAGTCTTTTATGGAAATAACACCTTCAGAGGAAGAAAGGGCTTAGATCACAAAAAACTTGGTTTCTCAAGCACAGAGTAACTATAATCTAAGGAATAGGATAGTTGGTAATGCAGATGTTAGACCAACTGGCATTTTCATTATAGATACAAAAACAATCCCCAAGAAAACACCAAAAAAAGAAAAAATAGTTGTGAATGTGAAGAATATAAAGGTGAAAACAAAGGATAAACCAAGTAATCCAAGTATTTTAAATAAGATTAAAATAAAGACACTAGAGGTGGGTGCTTATTCTATTCAAAAAGACACTAAAGGAGTTGATCCAGGCTTGGCTACTCAAAATGAGGATAGAAGTATTATTACTACCAAGAAGGATATTTTTGATATCAAATATGCTCCTATTGACATGGGACAATTGATTTTATAGATCACAGTTAGGGTTCCACTCTTAGAAATGATGACGATTCTTGAGCACAAGGAGATAGCTTTGACTTGCATGAATAGTATTTCTATGACAAGAGCCTTGAAATCAAAAATGGATGAGAAGAAAAAGAAAACTAAGGAGAAATTTGATACAAAGGGAAAAGGATCATATGAGATTGTTTCTAAGATCCCTCATTTCTTCTTAAATACAAATCATGTTACTCCTCCTTTGGGAACAATGGATCCATTTTTATTAACATTGGTTATTAAAGGCAAGATGCTCAATAATTGTATGATTAATTCAGGTGCATCAAATACAGTCATGCGTGCAGAAAAAATGAAATCAATGGGACTGCAGGTAGATACTCCTCATGGGAGGTGTCAAGAAATGGATTCAAGGGAAGTGCCTATCATAGGTACTATTTGTATCATCTTAAAATGGAATCACTTCCATGTTAAGAATGTTTAGCCCTCCTTAGGGGATGTTTTTTAACACCATCATTTTGTCCCCTCATTTATGCATCATCTCATGCTTCTGTGCCTATTTAGGACCCTGATTGGGCCTCTCCAAGCACCTTCCATCCCACCTGGCACATTTTCCAATGGTTTTGACCCCCTGGGTCAAGGTTGACCTCAACCTTGACCTAGGTTAGGGTCAACCTCAACCTTGACCTAGGTCAGGGTCGACCTCAACCTTGACCTGGGTCCCCTTTTCAAATTTGCAAGCCTGTCGGTTGTCAAAGATCATCAAAAACTTATTTCCCACTTCCGAGTCAGCTTTTTTGGGTTTCGAAGTGGAAAATACTAAATTATATCTAATATAGGTCCTCTTCTAGTGGCATGGGTCTAATTTTAATTTAATTCTCCTATTTTGACCCCTCTAGAAGATTGTGCCCTAGTTTCGTATAAAAGGAAGTTTTCTCCTCTCATTTTCTCTAACCATCAACCAAGTAAGGAGAGGTGATCAAGAAAAAAGTTCAAGCATCCATTGTTCTACATGTTTCCAAGATTTCAAGGTGTTCAATTCTTCCTCTCAATAATTCAAGTCCTCCATGGGAGAAAAAGGATTCAAGCTTTCAAGCCTTTGAAGGGATTTGGTTCCAACATTCAAGATTCATCATGCAAACCCTAGATCTAGCCATCATGGTGGTGTGATCTTCCTTCAAGATCCTTTGTGCATCCTCAAACACTCACTCATTCTCCTCTCAAGGTGGATTCCAAGCATACAATCATGGAGGTTTATGGTTTCTATTGAGTCCAAGCTTTCATATTTACATACTTGCTTACATTTGAATTATATTGGCATATCTATTGAAATATCATAGCTTCATTATTAGATTCAATTATACTACTTGCTAGCATTCTATACTTTATTGATTTCAAGGTTAATTCCTAAATTGGGGTTTGACTAAGGCAAACCCCTCCCCCCCAACAAAAAAATCTCTTTTTCTTGCAGATACAGGTTCAGGACTGTGGATTTGAGCTCAGATCTGGATACCCTTTTCAGTGAACTATCAGGATCTGAAAATAGATTTTTTGTCAATGCAGCACAGGTTAGGGTCAAGATTATTGAGTCAGGGGTGACATTTGTGGGTGGTGGACCTTTTTCTCAAGATGGTGTCGGATTGAAAATATATATCTAGGTTTTTTTGTCTCTGCATTTCTATTCTAGATCATACTTCAGATTTTCCAGAAACAGAGTACAAACCTCAAAAAATAGTATTCTTCAAATCTGCAATTCTCTAAGTTTGGTAATTCCTCTCATCCTTTTCAATTACTGGTATATATCATATCTCCTTAATCATAAAACATAACTTAATATCTTCTTCCTTACTCTCATTTCCAAATGGTTGATTCATTTGTGCATTGATCCTTCTTTTGGGTTAATCAACTTGGATCTTTCATTTGTGAATTTGGGGATAAAAGAGGAAAATCTTATCTTCATTCCCCCTATATGCTTAATCACATTACAATACACATCAAAATTACAATTAAATGTAAAGTTTAAGGAAATACAACACATTTCAAACCTAATTAATCAACACAAATATAAAAAACAATTTTCTTCCTTTACATTTTAGTGAACCCAACGTGAATTGAACACACAACCTTATAATGTTTATCCCTCCTTAGGGGATTTTTTTTTACCACCATCATATTTTCCCCTTATTTCTGCATCATCTCCTGCTTCTGTGCCTATTTAAGACCCTGATTGGGCCTCTCCAAACACCTTCCATCCCACCTGGCACATTTTCTAAGGGTTTTGACCCCTGGGTCAAGGTTGACCTCAACCTTGACCTAGGTCAGGGTCAATATCGACCTTGACCTAGGTCCCCCTTTCAAATTTTGAAGCATGTCATCTTCCGAAGATCATCAAAAACTTATTTCCCACTTTCGAGTTGGTTGTTTTGGGTTTTGAAGCGGCAAATCCTAAATTATATTTAATATAGGTCCTCTTCTAGGGGCATGGGTCTAATTGAAATTTAATTCTCTATGTTGGCCCCTCTAGAAGATTGTGTCCTAGTTTCATATAAAAGGAATTTTTCTCCTCTCATTTTATCTAACCATCAAACAACTAAGAAGAGGTGATCAAGCAACAAGTTCAAGCATCCATTGTTCTACATGTTTCCAAGATTTCAAGGTGTTCAATTCTTCCTCTCAATCATTCAAGTCCTCCATTGAAGATCAAGGATTCAAGCTTTCAAGCCTTTGAAGGGATTTGGTTCCAACATTCAAGATTCATCATTCAAACCCTAGATCTAGCCATCATGGTGGTGTGATCTTCCTTCAAGATCCTTTGTGCATCCTCAAAGACTCATTCATTCTTCCCTCAAGATGGATTCCAAGCATACAATCATGGAGGTTTATGGTTTCTATTGATTCCAAGCTTTCATATTTACATACTTGCTTACATTTGAATTACATTGGCATATCTATTAAAATATCATAGCTTCATTCTTAGATTCAATTCTACTACTTGCTAGCATTCTACAATTTATTGATTTCAAGGTTAATTCCTAAATCGGGGTTTGACTAAGGCAAACCCCTCCCCCCAACAAAAAAATCTCTTTTTCTTACAGATACAGGTTCAAGACTGTGGATTTTAACTCAGATCTGGATACCCTTTTCAGCGAACTATCAGGAACTGAAAAATAGATTTTCTATCGAGGCAGCACATGTCAGGGTCAAGATTATTGGGTTAGGGGTGACATTTGTGGGTCAAGGTTGACCTTTTTCTCAAGATGGTGTCGAATTAGAAAATATTTCTGGGTTTTGTTTTTCTCTACATTTCTATTCCAGATCATACTTTAGATTTTCCAGAAATAGAGTACAGACCTCAAAAAACAACATTCTTCAGATCTTCAATTCTCTAAGGTTGGTACTTCCTCTCATCCTTTTAAATTACTTCTATATATCATATCTCCTTAATCATAAAATATAATTTAATATCTTCTTCCTTACTCTCATTTCCAAATGGTTGATTCATTTGTGCATTGATCGTTCTTTTGGGTTAATGAACTTGGATATTTCATTTGTGCATTTGGGGATAAAAGAGGAACATCTTATCTTCCTTCCCCCTATATTCTTAATCACATTACAATACACATCAAAATCACAATTAAATGTAAAGGTTAAGGAAATACAACACATTTCAAACCTAATTAATCAACACAAATATAAATATTAATTTTCTTCCTCTATATTTTGGTGAACCCGCGATATACAACTCTTTCTTGTTGGTGTTAGATGCTTTGCCTCTCACATTAGCTCTTGCATACATATTAAATTTTATTTTATACTCTTGCATTTTAAAATACATATATATATATATATATATACAAAAATGCTTCTTGCATTTCATTCATTATGAAGACCTTTTCGTGTATGGCTATTTTTCTTATTATTCTTCTTTTAGCATCTCTTTATAGTACTTATGATGTCTATGAGAGTATCATCCATTTCATCATGTTTTTTAATCTTCATATTTCACTTGCTTATGCTATTTTGAGATTAACCAATACTAGTCTTCCTACTTTCAAAACTTTCATTAAAGATTTTTGTACTGGAATTATTACTCTTTTGGATTATGTGAAGAAGTGGGCTGATGATACCTCACCTCCTAATCTTCCTACTCCTATCATGCCTAATATAGCTCCTAATCTTCCTAACCCTAATCCTATCAATCCTAATTCAATTCCAAATATTCCTATTTCTATTTCTCCACCTTTAATCCCTAGTTCTTCCCACACTTATGATGGGGCTCAAGCTAGGACTCATGATAATGATGTTCAAGAATTATTTCATTTACCTTCACCTCCCTATCCAATCCATGATGATGATAAAGGAAAAAACAAGGAAACCTCTTATAATCCTATCATTCCACCATACACAACATTTTCTCATGGGCACCATAATAAATCTCCTCCTATTGAAGCTTTGCAAGATAGGTACACTACCAGATATACTATGGTAGATAAACAAGGCTATTAAGGTTTAGGGCTTGGTATCAATGAACAAGGCATTCAAAACCTAATTCATTCATCTCCTAAACAAGATATGCATGGTATAGGTTTCCCACCTCCTCCAATCAAGGTAGTGGATCTTAACCATTGTCCTCCTCTTCATGTTCTTCTTCTAACACCTTCTTTAGATCACCATGATACTCCTCAAGATGTGGCTAAGAAAGTGTATGTCCAGTGAATGAATTCCAAGAAAGAAATATTCAAACCTATTCCGAGAAATGCTCTCTCTCAATATAAATTTCCTTTTCATTATAGTAATAAACATTTACTTGTTGATTGTGTGTATTTCAAGCTATATGTTAGAGAAAGAGCTACTTTCAGAATTATATCTCATTCTCGTTCAGTATTACAATTTTTGCATAATTTTGATATAGGGCATTCCCCTTGTTCTTCCACAAGTTAGATTGCATTTTTCCTCTTGTCTCTTCACTGCGGGGCAAGAGGTATTTTATTCCAATCTTCTAGGATCCATTTTTCTCTTAGCATATATTTGGTTTAGAGTTTAATTGGTTATTCTTTCTATATTCTATCCCTATAAATCATTCATGATATCTTTTCTAGGACATTTGTTTTGTAAATATATATGTTTTCTATGAAATCTCTTGATATAATTTGATATATCCCTTGCCTTCACACCTGGGGGGAAAGGTATTTTCTTTCTTCCTCTATCTAAGGATTTACTTTCCTTAGCATATTGGTATTTTTTTATCATATAACATTATTTCCTTATAAAGATGTATGTTTTTTACTATGGATACCCTCTTATATAAGAGGTGATTGTCCTAGGCCATCACCTCTTCTTTATTTTCCAAATCATGTTCTTTATAAACTCTTTCTCTTGCTTTGGGTTAGAGTTTGATTCCTTCATCCTAAGATTCATCTTCCTCTTGATTACAGGGGGCTTGAGGATTGAATCTTTGGTCCCTCTTTTCTTTAGAATATGACATTTTATCCTAAGCACTGCTCTATGGAGATGGTCTTGATGATAAGATCTCTTCCTTTTTGAGGATCCTTTTTCCATAAGTGACATATCCATTTCATGATTATCTATGCTCTTAGAGGTAAGGGTCAATACTCTTTTCTAAGGATATAGTGTATATTGTTGTTAAGTTGGATATCTCCTTACCTTGTGAAGTAGGTATCCTCTTTCTCTTCCTTATCCTACCTAGTAGGTAATCATGATAAGGAGGGGGTGCATATATAGGGTCTCCCTTGTACTATATTTTACATTAATTTACATTTTTCAATATGCTAAATCCTTGGAAGGTAACGCACATAAGTTGCTAAGTCCTGAAAAGACACACATTTTTACTTTTATTTTTGCTAAATCCTCGAAGGGTAATGCACATAAGTTGCTAAATCCTGAAGAGATATGCACCCTTTTAAATTTTTCAATATTCTAAATCCTTGGAAGGTAACACACATAAGTTGCTAAATCTTGAAAAGACATGCATTTTATATTCATAGTGTTACAAGAATGTAGATCTATGGATATTTTCAAAATCTGTCAGAAGACGCATTACCATTACAAGCATAGTTTATGGGTGAACCTATTGGGATCTCCCTCCTTGGTGATTCATAGTAAGGTGGGCATCTTACTAGGTGAGGTAATCACTATCTCTTTTATCTCTCTTTGCTTTCATGCTAGTAGGATTAGATCATGAAGCTATTTATCTATAGTGTTTCTCTTGTCTTTCTTATGTAATCATGTATGTTTATATGATTTATTGTTCTTTATTTTTCATATCTTTTATGCATGTATGTTGAATTAGAAACCTTGGTCTAGGGGATCATGTCCTTTACTTAATGATGTTCTACCTCGTTGCGATCCACCAAAGTCTTTCTTCTAACTTTACCAAAAGCATGTTCGATTTCCATACTTCTGCTAAAGTGGGGGCTTAATGTATCATCTTAAAATGGAAGCACTTCCATGTTAAGAATGTTTAGACCTCCTTAGGGGATTTTTTTTACCACCATCATACTGTCCCCTCATTTTTGCATCATCTCCCGCTTCTGTGCCTATTTAGGACCCTGATTGGGCCTCTTCGAGCACCTTCCATCCCACTTGGCACATTTTCCAAGGGTTCTGACCCCCTGGGTTAGGGTTGACCTCAACCTTGACCTAGGTTAGGGTCGACCTTGACCTTGACCTGGGTCCCCCTTTCAAATTTGGAAGTTTTTCAGCTGCCGAGGATCATCAAAAACATATTTCCCGCTTCTGGCTTGACTATTTTGGGTTCTGAAGTGGAAAATCCTAAATTATATTTAATATAGGTCCTCTTATAGGGGCATGGGTCTAATTTGAATTTAATTCTCCTATGTTGGCCCCTCTAGAATATTGTGCCCTAGTTTCATATAAAAGGAAGTTTTCTCCTCTCATTTTCTCTAACCATCAACCAAGTAAGAAGACATGATCAAGAAAAAAGTTCAAGCATCCATTGTTCTACATGTTTCCAAGATTTCAAGGTGTTCAAGTCTTCCTCTTAAGCATTCAAGTCCTTCATTGATGATCAATGATTCAAGATTTCAACCCTTTGAAGGGATTTGGTTCCAACATTCAAGATTCATCATTCAAACCCTAGATCTATCCATCACGGTGGTGTGATCTTCCTTCAAGATCCTTTGTGCATCCTCAAACACTCATTCATTCTCCCCTCAAGGTGGATTCCAAGCATACAATCATGGAGGTTTATGGTTTCTATTGAGTCCAAGCTTTCATATTTACATACTTTCTTACATTTGAATTACATTGGCATATCTATTGAAATATCATAGCTTCATTCTTAGATTCAATTATACTACTTGCTAGCATTCTATACTTTATTGATTTCAAGGTTAATTCCTAAATCAGTGTTTTATTAAGGAAAACCCCTCCCCCCAACAAAAAAATCTCTTTTTCTTGTAGATACAGGTTTAGGACTATGGATTTGAACTCAAATCTGGATACCCTTTTTAGCGAACTATCAAGATGTGAAAATAGATTTTTTGTCAAGGCAGCACAGGTCAGGGTCGAGATTATTGGGTCAGGGGTGACATTTGTGGGTCAAGGTCAACATTTTTCTCAAGACTATGTCAGATCAGAAAAATATTTCTGGTTTTTGTTTGTCTCTCTATTTCTATTCCGGATCATACTTCAAATTTTCTAGAAACAGAGTACAGACCTCAGAAAATAGCACTCTTCAGATCTGCAATTCTCTAAGGTTGGTACTTCCTCTCATCCTTTTCAATTACTGCTATATATCATATCTCCTTAATCATAAAATAGAATTTAAGATCTTCTTCCTTACTCTCATTTCCAAATGGTTGATTCATTTGTGCATTGATCCTTCTTTTGGGTTAATCAACTTGGATCTTTCATTTGTACATTTGGGGATAAAAGAGGAACATCTTATCTTCCTTCCCCCTATATGCTTAATCACATTACAATACACATAAAAATTACAATTAAATGTAAAGGTTGAGGAAATAAAACACATTTCAAACCTAATTAATCAACACAAATATAAATATCAATTTTATTCCTTTACACTATTAAGGCTTTTCCTTATACACTTGCTGCATTTCTAGAAAAGATATTAAAAATGAGTGTTCTAGTAGTTGATATTCCACCTCAATATGGAATGTTGCTATCTAGGAAATGGACTGCATCAATGGGAGGAATTATACAGTGTTATATGTCCTTTGCAACATTTGACATAGCTGGTAAGAATTTCAAAGTATCTAGAGAAGTCAGAACTCCCCACATAATTGAGGGGAGTGAAGATGAAGCAATGAATTATTTCTTGGATACTGACATTGGATCCTTTCAAGTGCAAGACAGTAAATTTGAGAAGGATGTCTGACATATGCTCCTATCAAAGGAGAAATACAATCTTGCAGATAAAATTGATTTATGGATAATGCAATTTGATGGTGCAAAATCAAAAGGAGTTGGTGCAGGAGTGTTACTAATAGCTCCCAGTGGTAAGACTTACAAGTTCTTATTTTCTCTGCTATTTACTTGCACTAATAATATTGTAGAGTACGAGGCTTTGCTAATAGGATTGATGTTAGCTTCAAGAAACAAGATTAGATGTATTAGGTTCATTGGGGACTCTGATTTGATTATCTCTCAAATGAGATCTAGGTATGCTTAAAGAATCAGAGGCTAAAACAATATAGGAATACTATTACAGATTAAATTGAAAACTTTGATGCATTTGGCATTGATTGGATGGACAGAAGTCAGAACAAGATGGAAAATCTGCTGGCTAATATTGCCTTGAGGCCTAAAGACATTACTTTTGCAAGAATCTGTAGTATAGAGATTCAATCTTGACCATCCATCCTAGACAATGCTGAAAATTGGCAGGTCTTTGATGATGACATAGATATTTTGAGATTCTTATCTTGTGAATCAAATTTTTGTGAGAAAGAGATGGAATTTACTATTTTTTTGGAAACCATAGATAGAAAAGACAATATTCTTGGAAGGGAGGTTCTCCAACTAAAATCAAATAAAGTACCCAAAGGTCTGGTTGTACTTGAGAGAGCCTTTGATAACAAAGACAAGTCTTTTTCAGAAAGTATGGTGAGAAAACATGAGGACTTGGAGGAGATAAACTTAGGGACAATTCCAAATCCTAAAAAGGTATATATTGGTAAGAAGTTGTCCCCCAAGCTTAGAGATTCACTGGTAGATCTTCTCATAAAATATAGACATGGTTTTGCATGGTCTTAGGATGATTTGAAAACATATAGAGAAGATCTTTTCTAGCATGAGATTTCATAGAAAGAAGGCACTAAGCCTTTTAGACAGAAGTTGAGACCTTTTAATCCCACTCTAGCACCCAAGATGAAAGATGAATTAAAAAATATGAGGGATGCTGGAATCATAAATTCGATAAGGCATTCAACATGGGTATCCAATTTGGTACCAGTCAGAAAGAAAAGTGGATATCAAACTATGTGTAGAATTTAGAAATCTAAATGTTAACTCTTTGAAGGACAATTATGGATTGCCCAACATGGAATCAATGTTGCAAAGAGTCACGGGGTCTGAGATGATGTCCATGTTGTATGGTTTTTCAGGATATAAGCAAGTCAAGATCAAGGAATCTGAACAGTTTAAGACTGCATTTACCACACCCTTGGGAACTTATGTATATGTCAGGATGTCCTTTGGCTTGAAAAGTGTTGGGGCTACTTTCCAAAGAGCGATGGATGTGGCATTTACAGATTTTATAAATAATTTTTTTGCAATCTATCAAGATGATCTTACTTCTTACTCAAGAAAAGAAGATCAACATTGTAATCATCTTGAAAAGATCTTTGTAAGAGCACTAGAGTATGGGGTTTCCTTTAACCCAAATAAGTGTATTTTTGGGGTAAAAGAGGGCAAGCTTTTAGGACATATTGTCTCTAAAGATGGGTTTGGAATTGACCCTGAAAGGGTAAGTGCAATTGATAAAGTCCCTCAGCCTACAAATGTCAAGGTCATTTAGTCCTTCTTTGGACAAGTGAACTTTCTGAGGAGGTTTGTTACAAACTTTGTAGAGACTAGTTTTCCAATCTCAAAGATGATGAAGAAAGGTGCCAAAGTGGAATCAACTCAAGAAGCATGTAAGGCTTTCTCAGATATCAAGAAGGATATTAAAGATGCTCGTGTTTTGAGAACCTCTAATTATACCAAGCCACTTCAAATTTTCTCCTTTGCTTCTTATAATATTGTTATTGTAGTATTATTGTAGAAGAATTCAGAAGGCTATGAATAGCCTATTTCTTTCTTCAGTAAGTCTTTGTAGGTAGCAGAGCTGAAATGTGATATTATTGAAAATCAATCCTATGCTTTGGTCAAGGTTGTTAAAGCATTTGGATGCTATTTGGTAAGAGAAACCATAATTTCTTATGTGTCAAGTTTTGATATGAAGGACATTTTAGTTCAACAAGAAGTCTCAGGGAGAAGATGCAAGTAGATCAAAAAGATCCAAGAGTTTAATATTGACATCCATATAACCAAGTTGGTAAGAGGTCTAGGACTTGCTAAACTCATGGCTCAAATAAATTTGGATGCAAATCACATTGATATGTTAGAAGAGGAGAAGAGACCCTACATTTGTGATATGGATTATTCTGATTGGTATAAAGACATCATTGGATACTTGCAGAAGATGGTGCTTCCCCTTGACATGAATGATAATAAAAAGAGATAGTCAAGTTGCATGCTTTGAAATATGCAATAATTCAAGGACAATTATGGTGGAGGAGCAATGAAGGAGTATTTCTCAACTGTGTAGATCATGATAGATAGGAGAACCTCTTGAAATAAATGCATGATGGTGCATGTGGTGGCAATTACATGGCTAAGAATATTGCTCATAAGGTTATCAGATCTAGTTTTTGGTGGCCAACAATCTTCAAGGATTCTCATCAATATGTTAGAAAATGTGATGCTTGTTAGAGATTTTCAGGCAAGCTAAAGTTTGGTCAAAATATTCCTTTGAATCTTGTTATAGTTGAGGCTCCTTTTTAGAAGTGGGGGATGGATTTCATTGGTGAAATCCCTAATAAGTCTAGTGGGGTTCATTCATGAATCCTATTGGCAATTGACTATTTTACTAAGTGAGTGGAAGAAATTGCCACTAGAAGAGCCATAACTAGGATTGTGGTTGATTTTATAATGCAGAATATGTTGACTAGATTTGGACCATTGAGGTGGATAATGCTATGTGCTTTAGATCACAAGAGTTTGTTGGATACAATTGTTTAATTGTGTATTGTCTTTGATGTTACACAAATGTCATATCAGTCATCAGACAGAGTCTACCGAGCAAAGAATGTCATATCAGTCATCTGACAGAGTCTACCGAGCTCAGAATGTTCAGCAAGGCAGTTGACAGAGTCCACCGAGCTCAGTCGGTAAGAAAAGCTATTTACAGAGTCTACCGAGCACTCCAGAATACTATATCGAGAAGTTAGTTACTACCGGGCTCTCTCGGTCAACAAAGACATTCAGTGCTTACCGAGTTCAGTCAGTCATCAAAGAATATGTGAAGGAAAGTTAGTCTTTACCAAGTTCGCAGTACTTACCGAGTTCAGTCGGTTACCGAAGGATTTTTGCAGAGTCTGCAGTGTTCACCGAGCATCAGAGAAATGTTTATGCAGCCGACTAGTGTAATATTTATTAATTGGAACTTGTATATGCAGC
>MU224254.1:4881017-4903205 GCA_018584345.1 Thuja plicata | reverse complement strand
TTAACAGGGTTGGCTCCTAACAGGGCTCACTTCAGAAGAGTGAAAATCAGTAACTAGTTGCATTGGTGGTTTTCCCAAATTGGGTTTCCACGTTATATCTGGTGTTACTTGTGTTACTTGTGTTTATACTATTTGATTTATGCATGTCAATAACTGTGGATGTTTAAAGAACAATGATAAGTTAATCTACCGAGTAACATTAATATATATTGAAGACATCTAAGGGACTTGTGGATTTATTTTTGTGGTAACTGATTCACCCCTCCCCTCTCAGTTACTCCATCCATATTTCCAACAGAGTTCACTAATTTTTGTCAGCAATATGGGATTTAGATCTCTTATTCTTCCCCATATCACCCCCAAGGAAATGTTCAGGTTGAATCCAGTAATAAAATCCTGATAAAGATTACCAAGAGAGTGTTCGATACCAACAAGAAGGCCTGGGATTTAAAATTGTAGCTTTCTCTATGGGCGGATAGGGTAACAGTGAAAAAGGCTATTGGATGTGCACCTTTTGACTTAGTGTATAGTATTCATGCCAGATTACCACAAAATAACTTGTTGCAGATGTATAAATTTATCCAAGCATATGATGATGACGTAGAAGATGATATGAGAATCAGACTAGAGGATTTGATACAACTTGATGAGTCAAGAAGGGAAGCACATGACACGAATTTAAAACTGCATTTACAGTGAAAAGATTCGGTTGACAAGAGAACTACTGCTAGGAAATTTGAATATGATGATTTGGTTTTGATGTGGAATGCCAGAATAGAGGATAAAGGAAAACATGCCAAATTTGATCCTATTTGGTTAGGTCCATCCATAATTCACAAAATGTGGGGTTCTCATTCATATGTTTTAAAGGACTTAACTGGAAATATTCTGGAATTGTCAATTCATGGACAGTTCCTAAAGCTTTACTTTTCTTGAAGAGATAAAAAAATCGATGAACAAGTTTGTATTTATTCTTTCTATGTTTTTATTCTAGGTTATTTTCTTTCCAGTAGGTGGTATGCTTTATCCTATAGAATCTTGAATCCTTTATATGCCTGCAAGAGGCATGCATCCCCAGACTGAGCCAGTGTTAGCCTAGGCTAAATTTTCCATGGTTCCAAGTTTTTCCCTCTTTTCTCTGCAATTATTCATGGCCTCTGGCTAAACCCTGTGTCTTGTTATATCAAATTATTGAAAAACCCTAAACCCTGCATATCATGTTATATTTTCAAGTTACTTTTCAAGTCACTTAATTTTTAGAAAATCCCATATGCGCTTTGTCATGTTTTGTTCTATCTCTTAGTTCCTTGACTGAGATCAAATATTTTGTTCTATCTAGTGACTTAGCACAGGCTTTAGTCTCTTAGTCTCTGAATGAAATGGCATGTTCTCTTTTCATCTCAAGATTTCACGTGAACAATTGATCAAGGTCTAATCCTATGGCATGCGCGTAATCTCTGAATCTAACTCAAAGTTAAGGTTTCATTCAATGACTTGGAGATTTCTTTGGTGGTGTAATCTCATGATGTAACTAAAGCTAAGACATGGTTGGTTTTTTCCTATAGTCGCAAGATCTCTGGATGGACTCAGGGTTAAATTTTTGTTCCAAGACTTGGCACAGGTTGTCAATGTCTTTTTGATCCTATGGTGTGCGCATGATCTCCAGATCAAACTCTAGTTGAGAAAAAAATTCAGTGACTTGGAGATCCCTTTAGTCACGTAATCTCCAGATGGACTCAGGGTCAGGGTGAGTTAGTACAAGGTCAAATCAAGTTTTTTTGAGAGATAATCATTACCGTCCATTGAGATCAAGATCTGTGGCTCTCATGTAATCTATAGATAAATTAAAAGTCTTCAAATATTTCAAAGATATGGCAAGGGACATTGATCTTGTCTAGATCATGTGACTTGGTCATGATCTCATGATGGAACCAAGGTTAGTAAGATCATCTGGCGACTTATAGATAAGAAGAGATCTGCTGACCAGAGCTAAAGTGTAGGCTAAAGATGAATTAAGGTTAAGGTCAGAGACTAAAGATAATCTTTGAGAAAGTTTCTTTTGATCAAATGGATAGCATAAGCCCTCAAAGACAAAGTAATCAAGATCTAACCATTAAGGCATTATGCCTTGTTGCCGTGTCTCCAATCAGATCATGAGCCTAGGTAATTTAAATGGAATCAATGGATATGTTCTAAACTTGTGATACAGCTTGATCTTGATTGTCCAATTTATTCTCTGTGCCACCTCTGACTATTTTAATAGATTTTCAAGTATTTAAATCTTTCTCAGAAGGGTTTCATGGTGGTCAGCTGATATTATGTCTCAAAGCCATTAATGTTGTGATTTGATCTTGTGGGTCTACTGTGCACAACTGTTGAAAGGTGTAGGGATTGAAATCTGATATGTGGAGATGCATTTATGACCAGAGTTGACAGATAAGAGTTTTATAATCAAAGGATGTGTGCATTCAGATCCACCTGGTCTTTTCTGCATTTTATGTGAGCTAATTTCAGAGTTATGCCTTCAGATTTCTTCGACTTTAGGGTACTGCGGTCACATCCATGGATTAGGGCAAATTGATTGTAGATCAGATTGTACAAATTGAAGAGAATAGATAGGATTTCAACTTGACATCACAATTGAATTCTTGTATTGATTGGTTGTAACCCTAACCCTAAATGGTCCAAAGCTTGTAGCATTCTTGTTCCTATAAAATAATATTCAAGACCATTTAGAAAGGGTTGGAGATTTGGCAAAGTAGAAAGCATTAGGATTATAGTTGTTTCTAGCCTAGAATATAGCATATGTATTTCAGATTGTATTAAAATAGGATTGAAATTTCTTTAATCTTTTGCATATTGTCATATTGCATATTTCCTTGTCATACTCATTCAGGGATTAGTTTCATCATACTTAATATAAGTTGTTTCATATTTGAGTCTCTCCTTTGTGTTATCTATTGAGTTGTAAGTTTTCCTGGATTATTGTATAAGTTCAAATTATACATATCTATATTCCATAAATATTTGATCTTAGATCAAATTAATTCTTTGGATATTACATTGATTCTACCTGGATATCTATTTTAGGATCTTGTAGTGTGTGATCTAAGAGTTTTTATGTTTATGGCTTTGAATATTTTCCAATAAGGTGTTTCAGCTTCAGTATTGTATTGAGGATTTAGCCCAATGGATAAGTCATTGATCTAGAATTAGTATATATATATATATATATATATATATATATATATATATATATATATATATATATATGGTTTGGCTATGTTCTGTCTCTAAACTTAAATCAGACTCATTACCAAATTATTTATTGTTTAGTTGTTGTTCTTCTTCTTATTCCACCAATGGTAGTGGAGAGTCAATGAATGCTAGGTTGGCATTTAGTACTTACTTACCATTTATCTGTTGTTCAAATCAAGAAGTAGAAGGTGTTGTAAAGAATTGATTTTAGTCTAGATTAGGTATACTCACCTTGATTTTGCAGAGATAGAAGTGCAAAGGGTAGTCTTGACCCTATAGTTGGTCTAGTTATCTTACAGAGCTTTCATACTTGGAGCTAACTACTCCTAACATCAGTCTTAAGATATATTGGTTTTTTTTTGTAGCGTAACAGTTTTAAACACCAACACATTCTTTGGATATGACCAAACTCTAAGATCTACAGTGATGATTAAGCGGAAAAAGATCAAGCTACCTAATCATAGAGGTATAAGTTTAACCTAATTGTAGGTTATGGGTATGAGGTTGATTCAGTTGATTTGAAAATCTAAGCATAAGGTAGAGAAGGCTGCGAAGAGTAGTATATAGGATTGCATAGTAGTGATTGCTTGATGGATTTCCAAGAAGATCTAAGAGATAGAAATGACAATGGAGGCTAGTCATTGAATTAGCATTTGAACTAAGTGGATCTGTATTTTCAAAGTGAGTTGTATGTTTCAGATCAAATCTACTATTACTTTCTAACCATTGTAACAATCAAAATCCTTTTAACCAAGGTTGACCTAATAGTCATATAGTAAATCCTTTATCAAGGTGACATTCTAATGGAATGATCTAAGTCCTCTAACAAGGCTCACTTTAACTAGGGTGATTAAATCCTTTAACATAGTCACATTTAACAGTGTGTATTGTAACCTTTAACACGGTTGGCTCCTTACAAAGATTACTTTAGAAGAGTGAAAAATTGGTAGAATGTTACTGGCGATTTTTCCCATATTGGGTTTCTATGTTTAATATTGGTGTCATACTTGTGTGAATTTTATTTTGTGTATTGTACTATTAAGAGCTTTATATTCTACAAGTTGAGTATTTTAGGATAGTGGACTGCAAGTTTATGTTATTTATTATATGCTATAGAGACCAAGTGGATTGTTGAGTAGATCTAAGTTGGTTGATGTGTTTGAAAGTTTAATTGGTACATCTAGATCTGGGGATAACTGATTCACCCCCCCCGCCCCCCTCTTAGTTATTCTAAATCATTCTAACAAAGGAGTTGTGGGTTCATGCCCCTTTAAGGGTAGGTAATAAGGTTTTCTTGTTCAGTAAAAAGTTACAATATATAAAAGAAAAACTGAAAGTATTGAACACAGAAAGTTTTAAGAACATTTTTGTAGAAAAATATAGAATTGAAGGAGATTTAAATACTTTGAATGAGAAATTTATATTACAAGGCATGAATAATACAAAATTTGCAGAAGAACATGCCTTGATGAAATAATACTCACAAATATTAGCCAGAGAGGAAACATATTGGAGACAAAAGTCAAGAAAACTATGGCTAAAGAATGGAAATTGTAACACCAAATTTTTCCATAATTGAGAAAAGCTCAAAAGACCAACAAATAGGATATGTTCCATTAAAGATCATAATGGACGCTTGCTGGAGTCTAGAAAGAATATTAATGAGGAAGTGTTAAACACCATTCCAAGATAAGGAGGTGTTAAACATCATTCCAAGCTATATTTCAAAATCCTAGAATGCTTTCCTAATGGATCCCACTAATATGGATGACATAAAATTAGCCTTGTTTGATATGGGGTGAGATAAGGCCCCTGGGTGGGATGGCTTTACTGCACTCTTTTACCAACATTATTGGCATTTTTTGGGTTAGGAAATATGGGGGGTTGTGGAGGAAGCTCACACTGGGGGTTTCATTTTAAAAGATTTCAATAATAGATTTATTTCTCTCATACCTAAGAAGGAGGTGATTTCAGGTTTTGATGACTTTCACCCAATTGCATTATGCAGCACAATATATAAGGTTATATACAAAGTGATAGCTAATAGGATAAAGAGGGTTTTAGATAGTGTTATTTCAGAGGAACAAAGTGGGTTTTCTCTAGAAATATCTATTTTAAAGGAATTATTTTAGCGCATGAATCTATTCACTCAGTTAGAACTACAAAGACAGATAGAATGATGATTAAGCTTGATATCAGAAAGGAATATGATGAAGTTGACAAAGACTTTGTCCTGAAAGTGTTGGAGAAGTTTGGTTTTGCAAGTAAATGGTTTTCCTAGATAAGAAGTTGCATCTCAATGTGAGGTTATCTATTATTGTCAATGGAAGCCCACAAGGACTCTTTGAAATTAATAAAGGAATAAGGAAAGGTGATCCTATATCAGACTTCTTATTCATAATTATGGCAGAAGTGCTTGGAAGATTAATTAACTCAAAAAAAATGAGTGGAGTGTGGCATGGAATAAAATTTTTTGATGGTGAACCCACTGTCTCCCCTTTGAAATTTGTATATGACACTTTCTTAGCTAGTGGGACATCAATTAGAGAGGAAAAAAATGATGAAATCAACAATTGATAAATATAGTGATGCCTCAGGTCAGATAATCAACTGGAGGAAATCATAGATTTATTTTTTTAATACCCTTGTTCACAGGCAAAGAGAGATTTGTCAAATTTTTTGGATGAGGAAAGGAACTTTACCTGCAAAATATTTGGGCATTTCATTATTTGATGGAGCTTTTAGATCTGATCTGTGGTCAGCTTTAATTACTTCATGCTCAAAAAAGATGGAAGGAGGGAGGGGAAGTGGCTATCTCTTGCAAGTAGGATTATAATGCTTAAATAAATAATATCTTATATTCCTATTTTTTCTATGATGTGCTTGAGGATCCCAACCAAAGTCTTAAACAAAATTGGACAAGAAATGAGAAAATTATTCTAGAATGGCACTAATCAATATGAAAACATACCTCTTCTTGCATGGGACAAGGTTTGTCAGCATAAAAATAGGGGGGTTCAAGCATTAGAGATTGGTTGTTGATCAATACTGCCCTTGGTGCCAAATTGGTCTGGAGAATCTTTACAAATCCTAATAGATTGTGGGTGAGAATCATTGAAGAAAAAAATATGGACTCATTTAAAAACAAAAAAATACTCACAATTAGGAATCCCTTGGTGGATCTTCAATATGGAATTTCATCATATCTTGTAGACATGTAATCACTGAACATATAACTTGGATGATTGGAGATGGTAAGAAGACAAAATTATGGGAGGATTCCTGGAATGGTTATCCTGCATTAAAGGATTTTGATGAGCTACATGATCTATGAATGCATTTTTTTAGCTCATGGGGGAGAATGTTGTAGATTATTTTGAAAGGAAAGAAGGCCTATTTGGATAGGAATGGATTTGGAAAATTTAGATAATGAAGGACCGCCTGAGCATCAAAAGAGAATGACGAGGGGTGTTTTTGAGTCCAGGAACTTAACTTTAAATAGTGGGAAAGATAATATTGTTTGGTGTGGTTCTAAAAGAGGTAAATATTCTATCAAGATGGGATTTCAAATATTGGAAGATAATGATAATAGATACTAGTGGCCTACAATATTATGTTGGGGTAAGGATTGTTTACCAAAGGCGAGTGTTTTTTCCTTGTTGGTGTCAAGGGGAAGGATTTTTATAGGGGAGAGAAGAAGGCGGTTGGGATATGTGGGCCCAACTAAATGTGTATTATGTGAAGAAGATGAAGAAGATGCATATCATATCCTTTTCCAATGCAATATTTCAAGTCAATATTGGGTAATGGTTAAAGCATAGTTGGGTTAGTAGAGCCCTCTACAGAACACAATTCAGGACATATTCTTGAGTTGGCCTAAAAGTCATAGAAAATCAATGCCATCTGGTATATGGGACATTATCCCATCGATAGTAATATGGGAAATATGGAAGGATAATAACAAAAGGATTTTTGTAGATAAGGGTATGTCAAATCAAAGGCTACTCTATAGAATTAACCAAACAATTAAGGAAGTGTTGACCTTGTATGCAAGTAAGAAAGAACTCAACTGTCCATTCACAAGTAGTGATAGAAGAATTCAAAATAACTGGTCAGGTTTCAAAATTAGGCATATTGGGCCAGGTGGAGACAATAACAATGGTCCAAAACAAAAATATTTTTGTAAGTGGAAAAACCCAAAGCTGGGTGGATTAAAGTTCATTTTGATGGTGCTTCACAAGGAAATCTGTGCAATTTTGGTGTTGGGGTGATTGTAAGAAATTGGGAGGGGAAGACTATGGATTACAGTACTAGGATACATGCTTAGGGGATAAACAACATGGTGGAAGTGAAAGTAGCATTATTGGGTGTTAGAATGGGATTGAAACTAGGAGTAACAAAACTGCATTTAGAGGGTGACTCACTAGTTATTGTAAATGTTATTATGAAAAAAACAATGGAGGCTTGGCATTTACAACCCATAATTCAAGAAATTGTGGATCTTTTGAAGCTTTTTGAAGATTTCAAAATAACACACATTAGGAAATTGGGGAATATGGAAGTTGATACACTATCAAAATGGGCAACTTCATTTGATAAAGTGGAAACAATTTATTATAAAAATTTGAATATATTGTCCATTTTTTGGGAGTAATTCAATCGTGTCCTCATCGTTATGAAAAGATTATATGGAATTTAAAATCTTTTAAAATAGAGGTTTGGGAGATGCGTGATCTAAACAAAGGATGAAAATATGATTTGGAGGTGATGGCTGAGAGGACGGATGCCATATGCAATATAATTTTTAATTGTGCCCAATGATTTTAAATGATAAGGCGGTCAGTGTTGTGCATCAGGGAGTGACGTTGGGCTATTATGAAGTAATAATGAAAGGTTTGGTTATTTCTTCACTCCTAAATAATCATGTCTTGGTAGGCGTTCTATTCTGATTTCAATCACATGGAAAGGGATTTCTTTCTAAGATTTAGGTTTTTATGGCATGTTAGAGGAGATAGAGACACAATGGAAAGGATAGATGGTCCATTTCAAATACATAAAGGACTTTTGTGTGCCATGAATTTAAGGCTTCATGTCTCTTATAGTATACCCCATGGAGAGTTGTGGATTGCAATTCCCCTTAACAAATCCTAGGAGATAGGTTTCTTCTACCATGTGCTTTGATGTTTTCCAACCAAAATTGTTTTCTTAGTAGCTTTTGTTTGCAAAACAGTATTGGAGTGATCATGGAGGCAACTTTCACTCTGAAACTAGTGGCCTAGAAGCAACATAAATTTTTTTTTGGCTCGATTAAGAATTCAAAGTTGCAAAAGCTTTTGAATTTGGAAAACGAGGAGCTAATGGAAGAAATTTTTGAAATGTTGGGCCCTGAATTTGAATAGGCAACTCACAAGGGCAGGCTAAATGTTGATATTGCCTCCATGATACTGGTGTGGGATATTGAGTTAGGTGAGGATTTTTATGTGATTAGTTGGGATATGCAATCATGTGTTTAGAGTCCCAATGAATCAACTAACTTTTACCTCAAATTCTATGCAATTCTTTCTACTCGATGTCCAAATCCAATCTATCTAATTTCAAATGAAATGTTAGCTTGGGAGTGCTCAATAAACATTCTTGTGCTTATTCAATAATTTTGTACTCTCTTCTCAGTATTTGTGAGTTCTTAGTAACTATCTTTGCATGACTCAATATATGTAGCTCTCTCGGTGCTTGATACCTGCTCAGTACCTAATAACTACTCGATGCTTTGGTGGCTCCCTCGATTGCCTTTATCGACTATGTATTCTTCATTGTATGACTTGCTTCCTTTAGTTTATTTCATTGATATATAACTTTGCAAAAAACTAATGAAAACAAACTCTCTTTAGGAGTAACAACCTTCCCCTTTGACATTAGTTTGGCATTTTGAAAAAAAAAACTTCAAAGCCATCAAAAGTTTCAAAACTTCAAAAAGTTATGATCAAAATTTTAGTACTTATATCTCCCTTATATATCTCTCCCTTTACTATATATATCCCCCTTTTTTTGATAAACATGCCAAAATATTACTTACTTAGTCTTGTCTTCCAGAGGTATCTTGTCAAAAATGTGTTTATACTTGGCCTTTACATCAAATAGGCCTGCCTCTAGGGTATCCTTTAGTGTTTGCATAACAACTATTTGAGTAGAAACATCTTATTCCATACTAGTAAAATTGTTTAATGAGCTGCCATCAGGAGTGGGAATTAAATCTTTGGCTTTCTTTAACTGAATCTGTATAGAATCCATGTGGAGAATGAGTGTAGCTTGCAGCTCTAGGAGTTCTAACCTTAGTTTGTGCTCTTCATTGTTGAGATCTTGCTACTTTCCTATTAGTAGTTTGATCTTTGAGTAATAATAATATAGGGATCCAAGCTCGGTTGAGATGCTCTTTAGTTTCTCGGTCAGCTCTTGGTCAATAGTTGCCTCTTTCTCCTTGATCTCTTTAAGGAATTGGGAAATGGAACAAAATTGCTGAAATAACAAAAGAATATCGACAATTTTCTCTCCATATCAGTGCATGCTTCAGAAACAAATACCTTTTCAAGTGCAATGTTCTTCAAAAATGCTTCTAATAATTTTTTATCCATGCTCTTCTGATGAATTTTCATCATGCCATTGATTGTGTCTTGATTTGGTTCATGCACTTGTTTAATTATTTCTTCCACTTGATCAAGCAGATTTGCCTCCTCATTTGTAGTAGCATCTAGCACAATCTCTTGTAAAACTTCTTTGTCATCTTCTAATATAGTATTTTCTTTCTTATTCTAAAGTGATTTATTTTGTATGGCCTTGAGTCTTACTAACTCAACATATTCTTTCATCTCATCAGGGTCCATATTTTCCAGATCTAACTTAGAGTAACTAGACATAATAACTCGGCCAAAATAACCCTAGACATAATAACCCTACCATAATAACCCAAGGACAAAATAACCTATGGAAAAAATAACCCATGGAAAAAATAACCCATGGTCATTTTAGATCAAGTTAGTATGCTAAAAAGGAATTGTGAGGCACCATAGAGGATATTTAGGTCATTTTTAGACCATATATCCATTATATACCCCTAAAATAGCCTTAAAAAATCTTTAATATGCTTAAATAACTTATAAAATGGTAAATAATTATAGAAATAAAGACAAATTCATGGGAATAAGCTAAATAAGAGTTATTATAAAAAGATATAAGTCAAAAGGCATTATGAAGAGGCATTAAGATGATATATAAAGTGGTAGAATTAAGAGAAGTAAAGGAAGGAAGAAGGGGAGAAGGATTAAGAGTGTGTAGAGTGATAAGAAAAAGAGAAATCAAAATTCATAAAAAAAATATAATTTTTAATATAATGTCACTATTTGGGGATGCTTTTTCCATTTCTTTTAGTGCTTGTGGAGGAAATTTCAAGAAGAAGGTCTAAACACACGTTACAGTGTCGATGAAGTATTTTCATTTGAGATAAAAAAAAAAAAAAAACTTGTTGCATTCAACTTTGTACCTCGGATATATATAATCAATGCATTCAAAACACTATCACCAGTTGGATCATGTCACATGTCTATATTTTGGCTCATGTCTATATGTTTCCTCTTCTTTTATTTCTTATTTTTCTTTGTAATACTATCACCAGTAGACAATATGGTGGATGTAGATGCCTTTAATGCATCTAATACACTTTTTTCTTTAATTTTCTTCTTTCTTGTCAGTACCTTTGTCTGTTAGTGACTCTTATTTATTTTCTTCTTGTTTCTCTTCAATATTATCTTTTGTCTTTTCCTCTATCTGGTGTTTTGTCTTATCTTCTTCCATTTGTTCTTGCTGCATGTTCTTTGTCTTATCCCTTTCTTGTTCATTTTATTGTTCCTTTTGGACTGTGGTGTCCTCGGTAGAAGGTGCCTTGGTGTTTTTTTTGTGTTAGGCTCAGTGGTCTCAGGATCCTTAGTTTCTCCTTATTATTTTTTGTAGGTGGTTTAGTGAATTTCTATTCTATATCAGTTTTGCATATTAGACATTTCAATATCAACATCTAAAAACTCTTTGACTTATTCTAGAACTTCTTCTAATAGTTTTGCATCAACAAAATAAACTGCAACCATTTGTTCAGTTTATGTGTCCTTTTCTATCATCACATCTTCATCTTATGCAATTTCAATTGCAGGGTCCTCATCTATAATATCTTCAATCAAAATTTATTCTTTATCCAATGTAATATCAATAGGATCTACCTTTCTTTTCTCTTTGGTATCTTGACCTTTTCCTATCTTATCTTCCATGTAAATACAAAGAAGTTTTCTCCATTGTTCATTAGTCTCTTCTTGTACTTTCTCTAACTCTCCATTCATGATCCTTAGGATCTACCTTTGATAAGAAAATGGTTAGAGTAGGTTTTCATTTCTCATCAATCTTAGTTATAGACATAGTAGGTTGTGCTAGAATTATGGATCTTTCCCTCATTTTCTTTTCAATGTTCAATGCATACTTCCATCTAGCATCAATTTTTCTATTTAGTTCAGTAGGTAGATGGTTGAAAACTTCAATTGGTGCAAGTTTAAACTTATTCAAAGTAAAAACAATTGCCTTTTCTATTTTGGTTTTACCTTCTTCATCTTGGTTGGCATACTTCATGTATCTAATTCTAGAGATTCCTCCATTCTTCTTTAGTAACTAAAGTGACTCATCTAGAGTAATTTGTATTCTACTTGAACTTACATTCTTATGTTTTCTTAGGTCTTCAGTGTCTATCTCACTTTCTTCTTTCAAGTTAAATTTCTTTCTTTTCTAATTGTAGCTTTCTTTCTTCTCACATATGTCTTACCTTTTGGCTCATTTTCTCATTTCCTTTTTGCTCTCGGTATAGCTATGGACTGTGTGTTTGGTCTAGTTGTCATATCACTCAGTGAGGCCTTTATTTCTAGTGGCTCTTTCCCCTTTTTTATAGGATTCATCCTCTTCTATTTCATCATCAACTCTGAGATCCTTTGATATTTTTTAATCATTTTGTCTGTCCTCCTTTGGGATTTAGGTATTAGGATTTCTTGTTTTCTCTTCTCTTTAATCTCTTCATATGTTCAATACCTTTTGGCTCTTTTTTCAGCAAGCCTAGATAACAAATCTTCTATTTGTTGATTTTTAATATTTTTGTCCATCTTATATCCCATAGGTTGTATCCAGCTACTTCTAGGTTTAACTGCCTCAATGATACATGTGTCGGTGTCCACTTCAAAACATACGGTGTCATGATATTTTTCAACCAATTGGGGTTCTATCATGTACTTCTTATGCATCTTATCTTGAAACTTAAGAAAATAATCATTCATAATCATATCAATATCTTCATCTAGACTCGGGATGTAATCATTTATTTGATACATGATAGGTTTCTTTGTGCTCCATGTAACATTACCAATAGATGAGATGAAATTCATAAAATAGAAATATATGCATACCAGTAATGATCCAAAATTCAAATTATTTTAATTTTATTTCCTTATGGTATTCATGTTGTCTTCTAATTGCTTCAGCAAAATCTCACAAATGTCAATTTGCATGTCCTTCTTCACAATTTTGTACACCAAATCTACAGCTCCACATGGTACGTTGTCAACTCTAGAAGATTGAAATACTCAGTAGGATATAAAATTACATGCAAATTTCAGTTTAGGGTCTTCAATAGTATATGTTTTCAGACCTCTCCCATCTCATTCTTCCTTTGTCAATTCACTCGATTTGTTCTTCTCAATTTACCTTATAGCCTTTGGCTTGTCACCAATCGGGTAACCAGTTACGATGTGTAAAATGTATTTTGTGATCTTCACTAGTTGGTCAAGACACATGAATTGGCCATGTACTCAGCTAAGGACCATTCTTACCCACTCTTTTTTGAATACTTTTGGTATATTAAGGGCATGATTCAAACCCTTAGTCTCCAGATGAACATGATCATCTTTCATCTTTCAGTTCACACATAGTTTCTGAAATGACATATCAATCTCCACTATGCATATTTCATCAAATTTTCAATGTATGAATCCTCACACATTTTTCATCAATATAACCCTCAATGGTATTGATTTTAGGGCTCCCATCTTATCAGGTTCTTCTACTATTGCTAGTGGTGGCTTATACTTAGGGTTTACGGGTTCGGCATTCTCTACAACAACTGGGTTCTTAAGCTTTGGTGCCATATTTTCAAATTCTCTAATAGATTAACTTAGAGATTTTTGTTTCTTAGTTTGGTTACAAAATCAAACCTAGGGAAACACCAACTGATATCCAAATACGTTCAACTTATCTTGCAAAACATTGTAATAGTTTAGGAATACCTTGTTGATAGCTTGAATATGCTTGAAGATTAAGTTCTACAACTTTTCTCACAATGCTCTTGAAAATGATAAGTGAGAATGATAGACGACTGGGTCTATTTATAGCATTCTCTAGGTTTTAGGGTTACTTGTTGATTAACTACTGAATATCTAATGGAGATGATGAGGACCGAGTGATACCAAGTATCATGACGGTAGAAATGGTTAGATCAGTTGTTGTTTTATCATTGATGTCAAGCAATTGATTAATTAATTTTTATTATGTTACCATATCTTAAGAGGAGAATTTAAATGGGTGAAAAATATAGATTAGACAATGATTAAGTAATGATGATATGATTATTTTCTGCTATATATTTGATGTTATCAAATTGATACAATTGATTGATCAAGTCAGAAACTGCAAATAATTAAATTTATGACTTAAAGAGTTACTTTACCGAACTAGATAGAGTCATTTAGTAGAATTTTATGTGAGTTAGTTATAGTTACTGAACACCAAGTGAAATTAAATCACCGATCATAGAAGATGAGTTAGACACCGAGCAGTGAATGAAGTCAATTACTGCGTTGCAAAGCAAGTTTTACCAAGTATAGAATATTGAATGTAAATGATGATAAGATCAAATTTAATGTGAAGCGTTGATGAGATAGATGAGGAAATGAATTAAATGAATATTGTTAGAAGATCTACCAATGGGAAAATTCAATGAGAAAATCTAAGACAAAGATCAAGTGGTTAAACTAAATTGTAAAGAGTTCCAAGAAAAGTACAAGTTCTGAGGTAAAAGTGAAATAGTTTACCAATTTTTGAAATATGAAGAAGATGATTGAATGACTAAGAAAAAATGAAGGAAAATAAAATTAAGGATATTAAGAGGAAAAAGTATGTCTATATAAAGAATCAGAAATTAAAAGAACAAAAATTGGCTGGAAAATTGAACAGACAACAAGAAGTTGAAGAACAACATTTACCGAGCATAACAGAGAAATAGAGATTGAATAATCTAAAGTCTGAGAAAGAGATCAATGGAGTATGTGATACCAGTATTCAATTGAGCATAAAGGATATGACACAAGAAAAGGTCATTTCTATATTTACATATCAAAGTTTACTGTTGCTTATTAATATTTGTAATAGAGAAATCTCTTAACCAAGTGGATTTAACCATCCTATTTGTAAAATTTAGACTTAGGTGACATTCCAAAAGAGTGTTTAAAAACCTCTAACAAGTCCACTCCTAACAAGGTGAATATCTTAAAAGATCTGAGGTAAATCCCCTAATAGGGTCACATTTAGCAAATGTGTTTTGTAATCTTTAACAGGATAAGTTCTTAATTGAGCATACTTTAGAAGGGTACATTTTTAATGTGAGTTACAATTCTGTTGGCAAAAATATTTGTCTCCACCTTAATCAAATTCTATATTTACACTATTCCCTTTTGAAGACAAATAATCCTACAACAGTTGAGTAAGCATGGAATAATTTCTTCTCTCTGAATTAGGAAAGTTACAGCTCTCTCTTAGAAATATCAAATGAATTTCCAAACTAAACACTAACGCATGTACTTTTAACCTGAAAGCACATAAGGATCTCTTGGATACTCTTAGGTATCGAGGTATTTTCTAGGTATTTCAAACATAGAATTAAAAAGCTAAAGAAAATCATAGTTCCTTCAACAAACTTAAAATTAATCTCTTACAAAACTTAGAAACAAGAATTATATGGAAAGATGGACGATTACAAATAATACAGAGAAAAAAATATATTAATTCACAAAGTAATCAATATACCATGAGTTCAAATACATATATTCAAACCAATATTTGCATTAAAGTATTATTCTTGTACAGAAAAAAGTCTAAGCCAAATGCATATTAATTTATCTTCCCATTCCATTCTTTCAAAAATAGAAAGCTTTAAAAATACTACTGAAAAAACTTCTAAACTAAGACTAAATCCAAAATAATCTAACCCTTCAAAATTATTATGCCCCAACATATATAGTTTTGTGATTCTGGGATGCCTCCCTCAAAACTTGGCCTCTCGGATCAACTGAAAAGGAACGGTTACAAACTAGTAACTAAAAAGAGTAATAGTTTAAAGACAATTGTCCAATAACCAAAAATAACTTAAAACATAAAAAGACTTGCACGACTTTAACTACTTTTCCTCAGACATGGCTTTCTGAACTAGCTTCAAGCTCTTGAATGTTCTCACCAAATCTTGAATTGGATGAGAATGTAGACCCTTCAGACCAGTCAGCTTGGTTCAACATGCACTCTTTTCCCACTTAAGCTCTTGAATATTCTCTAACTGTCTGGGTAACTATCCTCTGTTAAGGTATAGCATGGATTCTACATTAGCTATCTTGGTGAAATCATGAGTTGTTGGTTCTTCTTTTTCTAGGATACTATTCATAGAATTTTCAAAGCTCTCAATCATGGTATCTACATTTGTGTTTTGGAGTTTCCTTCTTCAAACTGAAGGATACCAGAAAGATTAACCACTTTGATATCCTTCAATGCATTAGTGTGCATTTCTTTGATTTCTTTTTTTATGGCATTCATGCTCGATACTACAGTTCTGAACAAGGTACCTTTCCAACTCAAATTCTTCTTCAATATGAATAGCATGCAAGAATCTACCATCTTCATCAGATTTTCTGATAGGAATTTCATCACTCCGTATTCCTCTATCTCAATAACCTGAGATATGATAGTTGTACATTTTTCTTCATCTGAATCCCATCCTGGAATTAAAGTCTGAAATTCTCCAATCAACACCTTTCCTTCTGCATAGGTGGTGACAAACTCCTGAATGAACTTTTTCCCTTCCAAAATATCACCGCCAACCCAATTTTACATTGCTTCCATTAGGGCTCTTCCCTACTGCATCTACTTTAATAATTGTTTACTATCCTCTGAATTGGGATCAAAGTCTTGTGGAGATTGAGCCAGGGGTAGCGCCCCAAAATTGTTGAATGAGCTAAGGAACTCAGCCATTGTAACCATGAGTTGTTTGAGTTCACATTTTTCCTTGCCATCCTTTTGAGATTCACTAAGCATGTGGTCTACTAAAAATTTGAACAAGTGGTCTCGAGTATCTCTATTTAGTACACCAAAACCCATCTTTGTAACCTTGATATATTCTACTGTAGGCTCATGAACCCCTTCCTTTTTCTTGAAAGTCACAATCTCGGCGGTTACCTTCCATGTAGTTGGATATGTAGTTAGCCTCGCATTACTTTTAACCCTTTTTCCCTTTTGGGCACGGACAACATACTTGGTAACTATCTCTTTGACTGGTAAGGAGATAGGTTTAAAGTTGTGTTTTCTATTCACTCAATCTGTTAGCCAAGGGGGAATTGTACTAGAAACTAACCTATTATCAGTTGTCTTGGTAGGTGTTACATCCTCTTATTAAACTTCAAGTTTATCAGTAAATGTCTCCTGGTATTTCTTATCATATTTCAGTGAGAAAGAGATGTCTTTATCATTGACATTGATATCAATATAGTTGGAATCCAGAGAAGCTATTTGTGTTCGACCTTCAGATTTGGTTCTCAACCTTGTCCGGGGTGCGGTAGGATGTCCACTGGAGGTTACTTTCTTTTTAGATAGAGGAATATTATCTACATGAGTGATCAAGCGGGAAGAGTTAGAGGGATTAGGTAACACTTCAACTGAGATGGAACTTGCATTAGATTTCTTAGGAGACATAATCCTCATTTTGTCTTGTTTTCTCCTTTTTAACTAGACATCTGTGTAGGCTAAAATGAACCTAGCCCTTAATTTTATGTCTTCCTCTTCTTCCCTTTTCTAGTCTACTTTCGGCCAAGCCTCTGTGTTTGAAGCATCAAAGCTAGGTTCAATGATTTCAGAATTATCTTCATTCACACCAACTACATTAAACTTTAGCTACAGGTTTTTGATCTGGGGGATCGAGAATCTAGAATGATCCCTCTTTTTAATTGCCCCTTCATCTCTGATATCTTCCCACAAATCTTCAATATGTGGGTTCAGTTTTGACTGGATAATCAAGTTGAAATCTTCCCTTGTAAATCCTTTATTGTCAAACCCTCTCCTTGGTTCATAAAATTGCATGTGAAACCCTAACAAATTTCTTCCTATCACTGAGGCATCGATCATATTCTTGCATGTCATAGTTCAAGTTTAATTTGGAACATAGAATCCCATTTCTCCTCTGGAAGATTATTTTTTATCACTGTGAACATCTTTCTTCAAACCTTTTCTAAAATGAAGTATTCAAAGCTAAACCTTGTCAATTTAAGGGGATCTTCATCAAAAACCCCAACTCTCACATAGGTGAACAACAAAAACTGAATATAGAAACTACCAAAATGCTGAGCCAGTTTCTTTGCTTTTAGGGAAATCCTTTGATTTGAGGTTCTGGATAGCTGGTAACACAATTTTCCATGGAAGACATCATGAACCCTTCTGTATTCCTCTAGGACTCTTTCTTTCCTCAACAAGGGGCAATATTCCAAAATGCATATGTCTTCGCTCCATGGTTCATGGGAAATCCTGGCAAGATCTTGAGTGCACGAAAGACAATATATCAAGTAAAAGGACATGTAAAATTCCTTTTGTATCATATGTGCCTATTTGAGTTGATCTCTAAGTGAACTTGCAATTATTTCAGCCCAGTCTAGACTTTGCTTCCCTTCCAAAATAATCTCTATGAAATGGTACATCCAGTCTTCAAAAAGGAGTACTTTCTCTAACCCTTTCACTCTGTGTAACAAAACCATTATATCATGAATGTGGGGTTTCATACGGTCTTTGGTAAAAAACTTGGGAAATATGGACCCTCCCCTGCAGTTTGACTCAATCCACTTACAGGCAATATTACTACGCTTCTTGTCACTTCCTTCCCAAAATTTGGCAAGCGACTGGGTTGGGGTAAAGCTAGAAAAAGCCTCATCAAGAAGCTTGAAAACTGACATTATTTTCTATATGTTTATAGTCAAGAGAATTCTTCCTTCATTATCTAACACACTCTTAGACTTGTCATCGTTGTGGTTTATGCACTGTTGAACTAACTCTAGAATTATCACAGTTGGAGGAAAAGTAGCGGCTTGAAGCAAGCCACTAAGCATGAGCTCTAGAGTATGTGTTTTCTCTATAGAAAATTTCAAATTTTCTATCATCTCCTCTACTTCAACTCCCAACAAAATGTTGTTCGTGATCACTGGGGCTCTACATTCTAGATTCGTAGTATTTCCGAAGAAATGCAAGCTAGACCTCATTTTCTTTTCCCAAACAAATAAAGAACTACAATCCCTTGAAAACACACTACCACACAGAACACAAGAAGAAAAAGGATGATTTTTGGCATTTACCTATACTTTGTCGACTTAGGAAAACAAAAACCTTTTTCCTTCACAACTGAGACTCCACAACCTAGCTTTGAAAAGAAATAAGTTGAAGGACATTATTTAAAGAATGCTCACCCTACTAAAATATAATCGAAGAGATGAATATTAAATGTGGCATGTAGGTTAACATGGAGTGAATCTAATAATGTGATGTCTGGAGATTACTTCATTTAATCAAACCACTGAAGTCATCATTACTTTCCATTTAATGCCACTACTTCACTCACACTGAAATAATGTCCGCCTTAACTTATATTGCCAGCTCGAAACTCCCTTATGGCTACCGTCCCTTAAAAATTGATTGTACCATCATTCTGATAAGTATTGCCCTGGAATGTCACATCAAATGTCACCTCAGCTAACACATCAATATTTGAGCCTGTTGAATCTTCCTTTGAACTTCTTTAAACTACTTCAACCCGAGATTCAATGTGGTTCACTATCGCGATGATGTAGAACGGGTCCTACCTGCAATCACCAATGTTAGAACAAAATATTTGATTGAACTACTTTGAACTACTTCGAACTAAGGTTCAAAGAGGTTCAAAGTGGTTCATGAAAAATCAATAACTACTAACACTTATCAGAGAAGAGCCGACTTTGACAAGATGAGTTCATGAAACATTGAGGTGATTAACTCAAAGACAAAGCCGACACTGAAAGACTCTTTTAACATGAACTTTTTTGAAAAGGAGAAAAGCGGGAAAGAATTAAATATACCCAAAGGTTCAAGGACAATTTTAACATGGAGACTCAAATAGACCCTAACACTGGCTCTGTCTGGGGGACTGCATGCTGCCAAAAATGTAGAGAACTCTAGATTACTGGTTTTTCAAATACAAGAAGGGAAAGAAATGACACACGTGACTACACCTAACGAAAGTGGGAAAGATAACTACTATGTACAGTGGGGACTCAGAACAACATTAGAAACTTCAACAATATGAGTTCCTACCTGTTATAAGTGAAAGGAAGATTAATACCATCTAGGTAGGATAGAAAGAAAGTGTTAGAACCAATTTCTTCTAAAATAATGAACTGGCCTTTCTATAAAGACTCAAACTTCCCATGAGATCCCTTAGGCACCCTTCTCTTATTCCACAACAGAACTTTGTCCCCTTTCATAAATTTACATGCACGAGCTCTCAAGTCAAAAAAAAATTGACTTTTAGCTAGTGCCCTATAATGTGATCTACCAAGTCATTTCCTTCTTCCTCCAACTTATTCAGGTACATGATGCACTTTTCCAAAGAATTTTGAAAATATTGATCTTCAATCACTGATTGTATCTTGGTTATAGATAATTCCATAGGTAAGGATACATGAGCCCCAATCCCATACACAAGCTCAAAAGGATCCATGCCAATAGCTCTTTTGGGAGTAGTCCTATTGACCAATAAGGATTCATACAACTTATTATGCCAATTGCAAGGATTATCATTCAGCAACTTCTTCATTATAGCTATAAGGTTTTTATTTCTAGACTCTGCTTGGTTGTTTCCCTGCAAAAAATAGTCAGACGAGTGGGATAAATATATCTCATTCTCATAAAAAAAGGTCAAGATCTCTTTTGAAGAAAAATACATAGCATTATCTTCTACTACCTTTACTAGTATCCTATGTTAGATTATTATTACTCTTTTTCGGCTTATGCTTTCACTTAGGTGCATATAATTAATACTTTATATTAATTATATTGCGCATCCTAGTTTTTAGGTTTTAGGGTTTGTTCACCTTTATAAGGTCAAACTTTGTAATTACTTTTCATTAATTCAGTTGTAATTTTTGCTCTCACATTTTGAGTAAACATCTGAGTTCTTCTTTTTTGTTTTCATACTTCATCTTTGTATTAGGTCATTTGCATGCAGGTGTATTCGGGTTCTGTGAATCTGATCTTTCATCAGTTTCTACATGGTATCAGAGCCGCCCTGTTACTGCCTGATCGAAGGTCTTTGAAGCCACGATTCGAAGACGACAGCCACAGCCCTTTTTTAAGGTTTTCTGTTACTTTGAAGGAGGCACGAGCTTCTGGAGCAGATTGAGCAGAAACGGACGCCGCCATTGCGTCCAGATGGCCTGGGAGAGTTAGAATCACATAAAATACGTCCTATTTAGCCTCCAAAGCATCTGGGAAAAATTTCTGCCCTTCGACGGCCGTACGGCATGAGTTTCGAGGCAGAAATGAAAAAAATATAAAAAAAATGCATTTCTTAGCAGTTCCGGGGCGCGCCGCCACCGCACCACCCCGGCGCCACCCCGCCGCCGCCTCAAGCGGCCCTCGCTCCGCTCGGCCTCAGGCGCGCAGCCTCTGCGGCCACCAGCCACCGGCGGAGCAGCCTGAGTCTCTAGCGGCGCCGCCGTGCTCTAAGCCGCCACCCGGGAGCGGCCGCCACCGGTGGTAGCCACCGGCCAGCCTCCAGCCCGCCGCCGGTCTGTGCAAGGCTAACGTCACCCTGACGTCAGCTGCTGGTATTTTTTTCCGGCTGTTTTTTAAGATTTTCCGGCGAGATTAATTTTTTTCGGTGCCCGCATTAATTTTCCGGCCATGACGTCATGCTGACATCAGCGACGACCCAGTGACGGTCATACGGCCGTCAATTTTTTTCCCGTGTCTTTTTTTTTCCAGGGAGCTATTTGTTTGGACCTCCTATTAGTTTTTTGCTCATAACTTGGGCATACGGTATCGTTTTTCAAAAAATAAAATACCGTCGGAAAGGTGTTTCCAAGACAGACGCATTGGTGTAGGTCTCATTTCCTGATTTTTCCATTTGGTTTTTGATTTTCATATTCAAAGTTGTGCCTTCGTTTGTGCTCCTTTTCGGCTTCTGGATCTCAGGTTTTCTCCTTGTTTTCATTGTGTGCTTTCAGTAATTGATTATTTGTGGTGCTCAGGGGATAGAATATATACATTGTGGGGGGGTGCAATCTACTTTCTGTTATTTACTTTTAGAAATAGTCCCTTCTACTTTCGTCTTCTCTTCTCTCAATGTCGGACCCCTCTGTGGCCCGGCTGACACCCCATAACTATCACACATGGAAGCCACACATGACCAGACTCCTCATGTCACGAGGTTTATGGTCCTGCATGGATGCTGTTCAGCCAGTTCTTCAGCGGCCTTATGAGGCACTTATGCACAGAAATAGGATGGATGAGGCAATGGGCCTCATT
>MU224254.1:4823682-4879188 GCA_018584345.1 Thuja plicata | reverse complement strand
TTCCTTGTACTGGGTACCTGATCAGGCCTTGTTGCCGGGACCCATTTCTTTCTTTCTTAGTCTTGCTAGGTCTTCTTTCTCCCTGCGTTCAGCTTAAGGGGGGGTGTTAGAGTATTATTACTCTTTTTTGGCTTATGCTTTCACTTAGGTGCATATAATTAATACTTTATATTAATTATATTGCGCATCCTAGTTTTTAGGTTTTAGGGTTTGTTCACCTTTATAAGGTCGAACTTTGTAATTACTTTTCATTAATTCAGTTGTAATTTTTGCTCTCACATTTTGAGTAAACATCTGAGTTCTTCTTTTTCATTTTCATACTTCATCTTTGTATTAGGTCATTTGCATGGAGGTGTATTCGGGTTCTGTGAAACTGATCTTTCATCAGTTTCTACATCCTAAACCTGATAAAGATATGATTCAACAGGAAATCACAGACAGCTTGTGAATTTTCCTTCTTAGTTGGAACCGCTTCCACCCACTTGGTGAAGTAGTTAGTGGTAGTTAAAATATATGTGCCCTACACTGGACAGAGGATACAAAGTTCCAAAAAAATCTATCCCCCATTGTCTAAAGGGTTCATCTACTACCACCGGCTTGAGGGGTAAAGTCGCAAGTTATGGGCGTCTAGCAAACAACTGACATTTTTCACAATTCTTGACGTAGTGATATGCGTCTTTGAACATTCCTAGCCAATAGAAACAATTCTAGATAATTTTAAATGTCATGACAGTAGAGGAGTAGTGCCCACCACAAGCTTCATCGTGGAAAGCCCTCAGTAGCTACTTTTGTTGGCAAACATCCACACACCTAAGGAAAGTCCCATAAATACCCCTTTTATAGAGCACATCTTGATAGATTACATAATTTGAAGCTTTCAATTTCAGATTATGCCTTTCTCAGGGATTTATGTGTCTAGGGCATTCACCATAGGTGAGGAAGCATGTTACGTCTTAAAACCAGGGGTCAGTCAAACTCACTAATAACACCATGGGGACTTCATTTACCTCTTCTTTTACCGTTTCACCATTTTCTGCTATCAATTTACACAAACCTCATCCCCTCACCAAATTTGTTGGCTTGATAGTTAAATCATATTCCTAGATTTTAGCTATCCACATTGCTTTATTATTCATCCCTATCTCCTTTTGGTTCAGGACACTTTTAACTTCTATTTTGGGGACATATGTTGTTACATGAGAGTGTAATATGTAGTACTTAAATTGTGTCCCTACTTTTACTATAGCAAATGCATGCTTCTCAATTTGAGAATAATTAAGTTCATGTTTCTTCATTGGCATGCTCATAAAAGAAATGGTTGCCTCCTGCCCCTTTTCATCTTTTTTATGTCAAAATGCCAGACAAAGTGTGCCTTGATGCATAAGAATAAATAATGAAGTCCCTTTTGAAATTTGAACTTGTCAAGATAGTAGCCTGGGATATTGCTACCTTAATTTCATTGAAAGCTCTCCACCCCTCTTCACTCCACTTGAAAGGAAATTTCTCACTCAGCATGTCTACCATATGCCTGGTAGTTTCTGAAAACTCTGGGACAAAGGCCCTTAAAAAGTTCACTTGGTCAAAGAAAGACTTCAGATCGCTTCTACTAGAAGGCAAGTTGAGTTGCTAAATCGCCTTGACCCTATTAGGATCAATTTTGATGCCTTCTTTTGAAACAATATTCCCTAACAATTTACCCTCTTCAACAAAGAAAACTAACTTCTTTGGATTTAGGGATATACCTTGACTCCTGCATATTTGCAACATTGTTTTGATGTCTCTCAAATGGTGATTCCTTCTTTTTGAATAGACGGTCAATTCATCTAGATAAATTATAGTGATCCTATTGCAAAGATAACTGAATGAGGAATTCATCACCCTCTAAAAAGTGGCACCATCATTAATCAATCCAAATGTCATCCTGTTGTATGCGAAAGTACCCAAGGGAGTTATAAAGGTTGTCTTGTGTTGGTCCTCCTTTGCCACGTTGATTTGATTGTATCTAGAATAACCATCTAACATAGACATTACCTCTAATCATTTTATGGCCTAGAGGACATGTTCCATCACTGGCAGTGTGTAATTATCTTTGAGACTAGCTTGATTCAGATTCTAAAAATCCACACAGATTTAGATTTCACCGTTCTTTTTCCCCATAGGAACTATATTGGAAATTCAGGTGGAATGGTGAATCGGGTAGATAATCTTGGCTTGCAGCATCTTCTACACCTCTTTCAATATGGTCTTAGATAATTTTGGATTGTAATTCCTCAGCTTTTTATGGAATGGTGTAGTATCTAGCTTTAAAGGAATATAATGTCTGAACTGACCACCTCTAAAGTTCTTAAGGTCTTCATACCCTCAAGAAAAAACAACTTTATATTCTGTTAGTAGCTTCCTGAGATCCTCTTTCTCCTATTGAGAACATGTCTTGCCTATAAAAATCTATCTAGGGTCACCTTCATTTCCTATATTGATTTTATCATACTCCTTAGAGTTATGAACTTGGGATATCCTTTCTTTCACTCTACTATCATCTCTCCTTCGAAACAGATGTTCTAAGGAAACCAACCCTATTGGAATTTTATATCCTTTTAGCTGAATAATTCCATCTTCTTCTGTAGAACCTTCACAGGCCTCCTTTCACTCATTTCCAGAACCTTTGAAGTAAACATTATCAAAATTAATAACACATCCTAATAAATAACTGAGTTGATAATCGTTATCAAAAACCTATCAGTGCTCTATTTTATCTGGCACTTTATACCTATAAATGATTTCTATTTGGTAACTCTGTGGTTTGAAGTCTAGATGTGCCAAAAGAAATGAGGCTGAAACTGCTAAAGAATATGCTCTAGTATTCAGGCTTCTAGGTATGAACTCTATGGAAAAGGCATCAAAAAACTCAAGTTCATCCCACACTAGATTTCTATAGTACTTTAATTTCCCATTCTTGACCGAGAACTACCCTCTTACTTGCTTCACAATAAGGTCAACATCACATTTGGCAATCAACTTCTTAACTCCTCTGAGCCTTGCTTCTTCTAGCCCCAATAGCAATGCTTCATATTCGGTCGTATTATTGGTATTCCTGAAATCTAGTTTAAAATACAAAGGAATGCACTCTCCTGTAGGAGGGATTATGACTACTCCAGCTCTAGATCCTAAGTTTGAACAGCTACCATCAAACTCCATTCTCCACAAATATTATTTTTTTGAACCATCAATAATAGGTTGAGGTTCACTATCAGACAAAACCACATAATTACTGAAGTGAAATTCTTCAAAAAGGATCTAAGCTTTGGGATTGTTTGAAGGAACTACTATATACTTGTTTTGGGTTTGGGTTCAAGATTTATTTTCTTCTTACCCCTTGTGATAACTTCTTTGGAACAATCCATCTTTATATCACCCCCCATGTCTTTGCAAAAGGTTCTACTAAGAAATATACCATAGCTAGATGGAATATCTGCCACTAGGATTGTAAATTTCAAATGCTTATCTGGGCATACAGCAAGGATAGCTTGTGCATCTTTGACTTTACCCACCAAGGAAACTTTCTTCCCATCCATATAATAACAACGGCCAAATGTCTTGGTTAAGGTAAGACTGAGGGCTTTGGTAACTAGGGAAGGCATTATATTTTCAGAGGCACAGGAGTCGATAATACAATTGCTAAGTTTCTTCCTGTTCAACAGTAAATAAATGTAGAAAGGATTTGGATTCTTCTCTTCTATTTCATGTTCTACAGCATTAACATAAGGGAATTCTTTGGGTGTCTGTGGGGTATCTTCAGACACAAAGAAGGGAGGTTCTTTGACTGTGGTTATTTCTCCGATCAGGGGTTTATTTGATTGGGTATTTGGGCTAGATTCTCCTTTCACATACCTAACCAATTTGTCAAGCTCCTTTGGGTTCATTCTTAAATATTCAGTCAGGGAGATGGAAATAGACCTGTTGTTTTGAAAAATTGACAAAATCAAAAGCAGGAGGAGAAGGAGGTGTGTTACCTTTTTGTAGGTTTTTGATTCCTAGGCTTCTTAAAATTGACGAGGCATCACCGCTTATGATTTATTTACATTTTGGATAAGCATCATATGTACCAGTGCCAAGAGAGAACTTCTGGTTCCTTTGATTTCTTTTAAGGAATGCGCATGAAGGATCTTGTAGAGTCACCAATACATTTCCACCTCTGTCAAAGTTGGACTCATATTCTAGATAAAAAGAGCCTGAATGACCGATGTCAAAAGGAGTCTTTTCTTCTTGATATTCTTCTATCCCAATGGTGTCTTTAGTTGCATTTATCTGAAGACACCTCAGCCAGTTTGGACATATTTTTCCATCATGATCAGTCTTCAAATGAAACAAACACATGGATTCTTTAGGTTCTGATTCAATCTAAAGCCTAGGCTGTGAACTTGTTAGGAGAGGAGTCTTCCCATGAGATAAGCCAAATTTCTTGCGGCTGACATCTTGGTATGGAGATTCATACGGGGAACTGGCACTATTTTATTTCCTTTTAAGAATTTCCATTTCATTCATCAACCTATGGATCAGAGGATCTGTTGGAGCAGAGGAAGAAGTGCCTGAGGATGGGACTTCTCTTTTCCAATTTCCTGCTATGATAAATGTATCTAGAAGCTGAATAGATTATGTTTGTGCCATGTTCAAATCAACTACTCCATCTTTCAATAGGTGAAAACTTATATCAGGGGGAACTGCATTAAGAAAGAAAATCTTCTTATTTTCATCACTAGGTGTAGAATTCATAGGGATTCTTTGCAATATCCTCTTGAACTTGGCTACAAATTCCCGCATAGGTTCATGTATCTCTTTTTTAAGCTGGCTTAACTAAAGCAACAATGAAATTTCATTATCAGGAGTTTTGAACTTTTCTTCGAAAGTGTCCTTCATATCATTCCAATTGGTAATTGATCCATGAGGAAAATGATTGAACCAATCAGCTACGGTATCAATTAAGGTTCTGATGTAGAGGAAATCAAGCCATCTCTTTATCTCTACAAATCTGTAATTACTTCTTTGTCTTTCTTTTCAAAAAAATTATTAGAGGCTCACAATCTTTTCAATATTCCAATAACCATAATGTCAAATACAAACCATTTGTACTTGGGTCTGTTATTGGCATTTTTTATAGACCTTCACTCTGCGGTGAATAATTTTTGTTCCCAACACAATTTCAAAAATTTCTATGGTGGAGTCGTGGAGAACTAGGTTCTGCAAAACATATTAAAAGCTTATCAAAATCCAACAGTCCAATAGGATTTTATGACCTTCATATTCAAGGATATTTTGTTGTTAGATTAAAATGGATTCAAGCATCAACATACCAAACATGATACAGTAAATAGAATATCAAATGAATTGAATCCCAATGTTATATTAACTCATCAACCTGATATGATTCGTAATAAATCAATACAAGACTTGTAAAATGGTTCTGGAAAAGTTGTTTTAAACTTGAATGTATTCCAGATTTAACCTTTTGGCTTCTACAATCAACTCTCTCTATTTAATAAATGGCTCCCAATGGCTTTCTTTTGAAACCATTACTCTATCTAATAAGTTGTTCCATCCTTCTATTTGGGACTGTCACAGAAAACTGAATATAAACAAAACTGACTATTTGATATTCCTTCGGAGACAGACAGCAATCTGATTCATTTAAACTATTAAACTCTTTCACCAAAAATGTGAAACATATCACTATAATATTCTTCCACAAAAGAACCGAAATGTGAACATATAATAACCATTTAAAAGGTAACTATGGAATCCATATGCCAGAAATATTAAGGAAAGACTTCAACAAAATAGAAAACACAAAGATAGACTCCATTAATTAAAATCTGAAACTACAAATGCATGGCTCTCTAGCTGCCGCCAGAGAGCCATTTTGATTCTCCTTCCCTTTCAATATCGATCCCCTTTTCTTACATAATGATATCTATTTAAAGACCATTCTTTGACGATTACAAATTGTTCATCTCTTATGTCTCTTCGAATTCCATTCAAAATTTTGGTTACAATTGTCATTTCATATTCTTGGATTAGTTACAAATGCATTTAGCATATTATTGCAGAATTTCTAATTATGTTTAGCTTTTGATTTGAATACATTTGAATATCTTTATAAATAAGGTGAACTTAATTATTTTCTTGGGTGCCACTGCACCAGGCTCTCACGAAAATCCTAACCACAATCTCTTGAGTGGGAACACTAATAATACCACATGCTATGTGAAAAGCGCTAAGATGATCTTCTATATTTGTCTTACCATATCCATTGGACTTGGGTAAGACTTGGTTGGCCCCCTTGGGAAGAGCAGTGGGAGCATTGGCCCATAGGTTCAAAGGGCCCATGTTTTGACCCCACAGGTGATTTGCGGCCATGAGTGGATACTAAATATTTAGATTTTGGGTATTGAAAACTGAGGGTATCACAATACCTAGAGGGATAACACCTTGAACAATTGGTGATACAATGGGGCCAGTAGGGGGTGAGGAAGGTCTACTACAAGTCTAGGTTTTCCTTTTCCTAGGAGTATTAAATTCAGGGAAGAAACTCAAATTTTTCAAAGCTTCAAAATCTGCATCGATCAAACCTTTGTTCCGGTCACCTCTTATATATCTTTTCTCAGCCATCTTGGTATCTAAACTAACTCTTAGCTTCCTCTAAGGAGCTCGAGCTTCCTGGTCCACGACAGCAGCTTCTTGAGTGATATAGAGTCCTCTCATCCACTCCCCGATCTCTTCTTCTTCTTCTATGACCAAATGGACATGTTTATATTTCTGATTATTCATCCTTAACTTCCAAGCCAAAGCATTGAGATCAGCGATGATGTCCTCTTGAGTGTCTAAGAAATATAAGTCTGGTTGCAGAACCAAAGGAACTTCTTCTTGACCCGGTATGACAACAGGAGACAATACCATGACTAATTCATTAAACAAAATATAATTGCATACTAATCTTCTTAACTCTCCCCAGTAGATTCGCCAAAAATCTATTGGCGAGCAGATTTGTCTCCACCTTAATCAAATTCTATATTGACTCTATGCCCTTTTGAAGATAAATAATCCTACAACAATTGAGTAAGTATGGAATAATTGATTGTCTTTGAATTAGGAAAGGTACAGCTCCCTCTTAGAAATATCAAATGATTTTCCAAACTAAATACTAACACATGTACTTTTAACCTGAAAGCACATAAGGATCTCTCGCTTGGATACTCTTAGGAATTGAGGTATTTTCCAGGGATTTCAAACATAGAATCAAAAAGATAAAGAACAGCACAGTTCCTTCAACTAACTTAAAATTAATCTCTTACAAAACTTAGAAACAAGAATTATATGGAAAGATGGACGATTACCACACGTTTATGAATAATACAGAGCAAGAAATATATTAATTCACAAAGTAATCAATATACCATGAGTTCAAATACACATATTCAAACCAAGCTTTGCTTTAAATTATTATGCTTGTATAGAAAGAAGTCTAAGACAAATCCAGATTACTGTATCTTCCCATTCCATTATTTCAAAAATAGAAAGCTTTAAAAATAGTACTAAAAAAGCTGCTAAAATAAGACTAAATCCAAAAAATCTAACCCTTCAAACTTCTTATGCCACAGCATATATATTTTTGTGATTTTGGGAGGCCTCCCTTAAAACTCTACCTCTCAGATCAACTAAAAAGGAACGGTTACAAACCAGTAACTAAAAAGAGTAACAGTTTAAAGACAATTGTCCCATAACAAAAAATAACTTAAAACATAAAAAGACTTGCACGATTTCAGCTACTTGTCCATAGACGTGGCTTCTCGAACTAGCTTCCAGCTCTTGAATGTGCTCACCAACTCCTGAATTGGATGAGAATGTAAACCATTCAGACCAGTCAGCTTCGCTCAGCATGCACTCTTTTCCCACTTAAGCTGCCAAATCTTCTCTAACTGTCTAGGTAACTATCCTTTGTTCAGGTATAGCATGAATTCTACGTTGTCTATCTTGGTGAAATCCTGAGTTGTTGGTTCTTCTTTTTACAGGATACTATTCATAGCATTTTTAAAGCTCTCAATCATGGTATCTGCATTCATGTTTCCTTCTTCAAACTGAAGGATACCTGACAAGTTAACCACTTTGATATCCTTCAATGCATTAGTGTGCATATCTTTGATTTTTTTTTTTATGGCATGCATGCTCTATACTATAGTTCTAAACAAGGTACCTTTCCAGCTCAAATTATTCTTCAATATGAATAGCATGCAAGCATCTACCATCTTCATCAGATTTTTTGTTAGGAATTTCATCATCTATATTTCTCTATCTCAATAACCTGAGATACGATTATTGGACATTTTTCTTCATCTGACTACCATCCTAGAATTAAATTCTGAACTTCTCCAATCAGTGCCTCTCCTTCTGCATAGGTAGCGACGAACTTCTGAATGAAATTTTTCCCTTCCCAAATAACACTGTCGACCCAATTTTTTATTGCTTTGATTAGGGCTCTTAGCTATTGCATATGCTTCAATAATTGTTTACTATCTACTGAATTGGGATTAAATTCTTGTGAAGATTGAGCCAAGAGTAGCACCCCAACATTGTTGAGTAAGGTAAGGAACTCAGCCATTGTAACCTTGAGTTGTCTAAGTTCATGTTTTTCCTTGCCATCCTTTTCAGATTTGCTGAGCATGTGATCTTCTAAAAATTTGAACAAGTGGCCATGGGTATCTTTGTTTATTACACTGAACTCCATCTTTGTAACCTCAAAATATTCTGCCACAGGCTCATGAACCCCTTCCTTTTTCTTGAAAGTTGTAATCTCGTTGGTTAGCTTCCCTGTAGTTGGATCTAGAGTTAGCCTCGCTTTACTTTTAACCCTTTTTTCCTTTGGGGCATGGAAAGCATACTTGGTAACTATCTCTTTGACATGTAAGGAGACAGGTTTAAAGCTACATTTTCTATTCACCGAATCTATCATCCAAGGGGTAATTGTACAGGAAACCAACCTATTATCACCTATCTTGGCAGGTGTTGGGTCCTCCTATTGAACTTCAAGTTTATCAGTAAATGTCTCATGGTATTTCTTATCATGTTCCAGTGAGAAAGAGATGTCTTCATCATTGACGTCGATATCGATATAGCTGGAATCCGGAGAAGCCATTTGTGTTCGACCTTATGATCTAGCTCTTGACCTTGTCCGGGATGCGGTAGGATGTCCACTAGATTTTACTTTCTTTTTAGATGGATGAATATTACTTGCATGAGTGATCCAGAATCAAGTGTTAGAGGGATTAGGTAACACATCAATTGAGACAGAACTTGCATTAGATTTCTTAGGAGACGTAAACCTCATTCTATCTTGTTTTATCTTTTTTAACCAGACATATGTGTAGGCTAAAATGAACCTATCCCTTAATTTGATTTCCTCCTCTTCTTCCCTTTTCCAGTCTACTTCTGGCAAAGCCTCTATGTTTGAACCATCAAAGCCAGGTTTAATGATTTTAGAATTATCTCATTCACACCAGCTACGTTGAACTTCAACTACAAGTTTTTGATCTAGGGGATTGATAATCTATAATGATCCCTCTTTTTAATTTCTTCTTCATCTCTGATATCTTCCCACAAATATTCAATATGTGGGTTCATTTTTGACTGGATGCTCAAGTTGAACGCTTTCCTTGCGAATTCTTTATTGTCAAACCCTCTCCTTGGTTCATAAAATTGCATGTAAAACCCTACCAAATTACTGCCTATCACTGAGGCGTCGATCATATTCTTGCATGTCATAGTTCCAAGTTTAATTGGGAACATAGAATCCCATTTCTCCTCTAGAAGATTATTTTTTATCACTGTGAACATCTGTCTACAAACCTCTACTGAAATTAAGCAGTCAAAGTTGAACCTTGGCAAATTAAGGGGTTCTTCATCAAAACCCCCAACTCTCACATATGTGAACCGCGAGAACTGAATATAGAAACTATCGAAACACTAAACTAGTTTCTGTGCTTCTGGGGAAATCCTCTTATTTGAGGCTCTGGCTAGCTAGTAACACAATTTTCTAAGGAAAACATCATGAACTCTTATTTAGTCTTCTAGGACTCTGTCTTTCTTCAACAAGGGGCAATATTCAAAAATTCTTATGTCTTCACTCCATGGTTCATGGGGAATCCTGACAAGATCTTGAGTGCATTCAAGAAAATATATCAAGTAAAAGGACATGTAAAATTCCTTATGTATCGCATGTGCCTGTTTGAGCTAGTTTCTGAGTGAACTTGCAATTATTTCAGCCCAGTCTAGACTTTGCTTCCCTTCCAAAACAATCTCTATGAAATGGTACATCCAGTCTTCAACAAGTATTACTTGCTCTAACCCTTTCAATCTATGTAACAAAACCATTATATCATGAATGTGGGGTTTTATATTGTCTTTGGTCAAAAATGTAGGCAATCTGGACCCTCTCCTATAGCTTGACTTAGTCCACTTACGGGCAATATTACTACGCTTATTGTTGCTTCCTTCCCAAAATTGGGCAAGTGACTAGGTTGGGGTAAATCTGGAAAAAGTCTCATCATGAAGCTTGAAAACTGACATTATTAACTCTTTGTTTATAGTCAAAATACTTCTTCCTTCATTATCTAACACACTCATAGACTTGACGTCGTAGTGGTTTATTCACTGCTAAACTAACTCTAGACTTATCATAGCTGGGGGAAAAGTAGCAGCTTGAAGCAAGTCGCTAGACATGAGCTCTAGAGTATATGTTTTCTCTACATAAAATTTCAAATTTTCTATCATCTCATCTACTTCAACTCCCAACAAATCGGTTTGCATGATCACCTGGGCTTTACATTCTAGATTCGCAGTATTTCTAAAGAAATGCATGCTAGACCTCATTTTCCTTTCCCAAAACAAATAAAGAATTACAATCCCTCGAAAATACACTACCATGCAGAAAATAGGAAGCAAAAGGAGGCTTTTTGGTATTTACCTTTACTCTGTCAAATTAGGAAAACAAAAACCTTTGTCCTTCACAGCCGAGACTCCACAACCTAGCTCTGAAAAGAAATAAGTTGGAGGACATAATTTAAAGAATGCTCACCCTGCTAAAAAATAACCGAAGAGATGAATATTAAATGTGACATGTAGGCTAGCATGGAGTGAATCTGATGATGTGATATTTGGTGATTGCTTTGTTTAATCAAATCACTTAAGTAATAACTACTTTCCATTTAATGCCACTACTTCACTCACACTATAATAACGTATGCCTTGACTCATATTGCCAGCTCAGAATTCCCTTGTGGCTACCATCCATTCAAAACTAATCATACCATCATTCTAATAATTAATTCCCTTATGTGTCACGTCAACTATCACCTTAGATCTCACATCAATCTTTGATCTTGTTGAATCTTCCTTTTAACTTCTTTGAACTACTTCAAACTAAGGTTCGAAGTGGTTCGAAGTGGTTCACTTCCATGACATGACGTAGCCTGGGTTCCACCTACAATCACTAACATTAGACCAAAATCTTTGATTGAACTACTTCGAACCAAGGTTTGAAGAGGTTCAAAGTGGTTCATGAAAAATCAATAACTACTAACTCTTGGCTGAGAAGAGCCGACTTTGACAAGACAGGTTCATGAAACATTGACATGATTAACTCAAAGGTAAAGCTAACATTGAAAGACTCTTTTAACATGAAATTTTTTGGAAAGGAGGAAACCAGGCAAGAATTAAATATACCCAAAGGGTCAAGGAAACTTTTAACATGGTGACTCAAATAGACCCTAACAAATTCCCAAAGTGTTTTTTCCCAAATTGGGTTTCCTCATTAAATTTGGTGTCAACTGAGTTAAAACTGGTGTCAACATAGTTAAATCTGGAGCTATATGAGTTAATCTGATGCTGCTAAGTTTGAATAATTGACTTACAAATATACAATATGTACTGTATTTTAAGTTATTAAGTTATTTGGTGAATTGGTTGTTTACTATATTCAGTATTACCAAGTGAATTAGTGAGTTCATTTTTAAGTGTTAAAGTGTTGATTTATCTGATTCACCNGTTCCCCCCCCCCCCCCCCCTAGTGGACCAAAAATTGGTATCAGAGCCTATTTACTCTGAAGTGATAAGTTTAAAAGGACTTGAGTTAATATCTAAAGATGTATAAGATGGAAGCACCAAATCTAAATAGGGATCATTTCTCTACATGGAAAAGTAGGATGAGGTTACATGTGTCTGGAGTAGGAGATTATGCACTTAATTTTCTTGATAATGAATATGTAGCATAGACTACTGCACCTTTGACAATCAATGAGAAAGGATAGAAATAAGAACATACACAAGTTATGATTGAGATTACTTCTACACTTATTGACAAGGAATATGATGAACTTGATGGTTGCACTACTTCGAAACAAATGTGGGATAAGCTTATTTTTACCTATGGTGGAGATTAGCATGTTCAGAAGGCTAAAGAAGAAATTTTGAGAGGAAAATTTGACTCTATGAGGATGAAGGAAAATAATACAGTATAGTACAAGACTTAAGGAGTTCGTTAATTCTATCAATGGAGCTGTTGGGATCATAACAGAGGATGATGTTACAAGAAAAATGTTGAGAACCATGCTACCTAGTTATTCTATTCATGTATCTACTATACAAGAGCTAAGATCTATACCCTAGATAAATGTTTCACTAGATGCTACTATTGGTAAGTTAACTGCATTTGAGTTAAATTATTTTGACAATAGTTTTCCTACTACTTCTAAGATTGAATCTGCATTTGAAGCTTTATTGGCTAGAAGGCTACAAAGAGGCAAAGTCAAATACTGACGTAAGTTACCCTTAAAATGTTTTAATTGTGATAAAATTGGTCACTTTGCATCTAATTGTCCAGAGAAATATAAGGAGAGAAAGAAAGATAGAAGAGATAAGGACAAAAGAGAAAACAGATTCAGGAGATACATAGACTACAAAAATGAAGGTAAGAAATCTTGTTATATTACTAATGAAGGACTAAGTGATGATGGAAAAGAAATTGTTTATGTTTCTATTAAAGATGATTTTGATGAAGAAGAACCTGGAGCCCTAATATCACAAGTAATTAAGAATGAGACATGGATTATATATATAGTGGTTGTTCACATCACATGATTGGTGACACACTTAAGTTTCTTTCATTGGAAAAGCACGATGGAGGTTATGTTATATTTGGTAATGATGCTCCATATCCTATGAAAGGAAAAGGTTCTATATTCTACTGAATAACACAAGATGTGATGATTTTCATTGATTTGAAGGATTAAAATACAATTTGTTGAGTGTTGCATAGCTAAACAATACAGGTCACCGACTAGAATTTCATTATGGAAGGGTGAAAGTATTTGATGAGAAGGATAATCTGATTGCTACTAGAGAGAAATCTAAAGGTAATTTGTTTTATCTTGATACTTCTATGAAGAGTTTCCTATTTACTAAAGTTGAAGATGTTTGGTTATGGTACAAAAGGCTTTGTTATGTTAATTTTGACAACTTAATCAAAGTGAGTAAGAAGAATAGATTAAGAGAACTACCAAGATTAGAGAAACCTGAGAATGCTATGTGTAGAGAATGTCAGATGGGTAAGATGACTAAATCTAGTTTTTCAACCAAAACTTATGTTACACAAGGAATTTTGGATTTGGTACATACTAATTTATGTGGACCCATGAGGATTCAAAGTTATTATGAAGACAGATATTTAATTTTATTTGTGGATGATTATTCTAAAATGATGTCAGTAATATTTTTAAAAGAAAAATCTGATACATTTAAAATGTTTAAAAATAAACTAGAAGATAGTTGAAAGGTGAGAGATCTGACAGAGGAGGTGAGTTACTTCTAATGATTTTATATTGTTTTGTAATGAGAATGGAATTAAGAGACAGTTGTCATCACCGAGGAAACCATAGTAGAATGGGATTGGTGAGAGAAAAATAGATCTATTGTTGATTGTGCTAGGACACTGATGATTGAAAAAAGAGTTTCACAGAACTTTTGGAGAGAGGTTATGAGTACTATTGTTTATACATTGAACCGAGTACAAATGAAGAAAGGTTTCAAAAAGACACCTTATGAAATTTGTGGAAATGTAAGAATTGATGAATTTTCAGAAAGGAATGATGAAGATAGTAAGAAGGAATGAGAAGATTATGACCATTTTGTATATGTCCAACTTGATGTTCCTGATACCTTACCAAGATCACCTACCAAGGAGGAAGATGAACAAGGAGTTCCACAACCAAATGTTGATATTGAAGGACCGAGAGCTACAGAGCCTATTTTAGTAAATTATGTGAGAAGGCACCATTCCTCAAGCAAGATTATTGGAAATAAGGATGTTCGAGTGATGACCAGAAGCAAGGTATGAAACAATACATGTTTGATATCTAAATTTGAGCCAAAGAAAGTTAAGGAAGCACTAGACAATTAAGATTGGATGAAAGAAATGAAAGAAAACTATGATCAAATTGAGAAGAACAAGACATGGACATTAGTACCCAGACCCAAAGACAAAAATATTATTGGTACTAAATGGATTTTTAGAAACAAACTGAGTGAGCATGGAGAAGTTATCAGAAATAAAGTTAGATTGTTTGCAAAGGTTATTCACAAGAAGAAGGTATTGACTATGGAGAGAATTTTGCACCTATTGCTAGATTGGAAGGAGTTAGAATACTTCTAGCTTATGCTTCTTACAAAGGATTCAAGGTATATAAAATGGATGTTAAGTTTGCATTTCTTAATATGATACTTGAGGAAGAAGTATACATTGAGCAACCAAAAGGATTTATTGAGAACACAAACAAGAATAAGGTATGTAAGTTACATAAATCTTTGTATGGTTTAAAACAAGTGCCCCAATCATGGTACGAGAGATTTCACTCATATCTAATCAAAATAGGATTTCAAAGAACAAGTGATAACAACAATGTTTACTTGAAATGTGACAGTGATAATAAAGTGTTGATTGATGGAATGTTTGTTGGTGATATTATTTTTGGAGGCAATTACACTTTATGTAAAGGATTTACTAATGAAATGAGAAAATAGTTTGAAATGTCAATGATTGGAGAGATTAAGTTCTTTTTAGGTCTATAGATACAACAAGTTACTGGAGGGATCTATATTACACAAGCCAAGTATATCAAATATATTCTTAAAACTTTTGGTATGGAAGATTCCAAGCCTTTTGGAACACCTATGGTTACTAGATGTAAATTATCTAAAGACGATGAAACATAAGAGGTGGATAATACTCTTTACTGATCCATGATTGATAAATTGTAGTATGTTGTTCACAGCAGACCTGGTATAGCACAAGTTGTTGCAATTATTGCAACATTTTCTTCTAATCCAAAGGAAACACATATGTCTATAGTAAAAATAATTTTGAGATATCTGAAAGGCACATAAGAATTTGGTTTACTATACAAAAAAGGAGGTACTTTTGATCTGCAAGTCTAACTGATGCAGATTGGGCTGGAAATGTTGATGACATAAAAAGTACTAGTGGAGGCGCATTCTTTCTAGGTGAAAGATTGGTTACATGGTTGAGAAAGAAGCAAAGTTTCATTTCACAGTCTACTGCTGAGGCTAAATATGTTGCTTCTTCTATGAATTGTGCAAACATAGTATGGGTTAAGAAATTACTTGAAGGTATGCAAGAAGAGATCACAGATCTGGTTACTATTTTTTGTGATAATATAAATCCTGTTAATATATCAAAGAACTTGGTTATGCATTCAAAGACCAACCACATTTCTATCAAGTATCACTACTTGAGAGAACAAGTTCAAAAGAAGAATGTGAGATTGAAATATGTGAATTCAAAAGAACAATTGGCTGATACCTTTACAAAGCCACTACCTAAAGATGTTTTTGAGTATCTCAAAGGTAAATTAGGGGTTCTTTCCCTATCCAATATTCACTAAAGAGCATGAGGCATGCTGCATCAATTCTATATTTCATTAAAGTATCTATTTCTAAATTGATGTTAGTATGAAACACTTTAGGTGATTCTTGAAGTTGTGAAATTATTTTTGTATGTAATTATTTATGAGTACATGTTAGGTATAATCTACTACTGGAGCAAGTTTTCAGGAGTATGAGTTTTTGGCATTGTTGGAAAAGAGGGAGAGAATGAATCAATGGCATTTATCCTTAAGGGAGATATTGTGAAAGAATGAATTGCTAATATTTACTCTTGAACGAGATTCAGAATGTATGTTACAAAAATGAAGATTTATCCAAGAGGGAGATTCAAAACATAGATCAAGGTGGAAATAGAAATATCAACTCAGAAGGAGTACAGTTATGTATTTGAGACTTGCTGTCATCAATTTCTATAACACTGTTATAGTGGTTGCCATCAATGCCAAAGAGGGATATTTTTGATTAACTGATGAATATGTGATGGAGATTATGAAGACTGAGTAATACAGAGTATCATGATTATAGAAATGGTTAGATCAGTTGTTGTTTTGTCATTGATGTCAAGCAAATAATTAATTGATTTTTATTATGTTACCATATCTTAAGAGGAAAAGTTAAATGGGTGAAAAATAAAAGTTAGAAAATGATGAAGTAATAATGAAATAATTGTTTTCTACTATATATTTGATGCTATCAAATTGGTACAATTGATTGATCAAGTCAGAAATTACAAATAATTAAAGTTATGACCGAAAGAGTTACTTTACGGTGCTAGACAGAGTCAGTCAGTAGAATGTTATGTGAATCAGTTACAGTTACTGAACACCGAGTGAAATTCAAGCACTAAGCATCGAAGATGAGTTAGACACCATGCAATGAATGAGGTTATTTACTGAGTTGCAAATCAAGTTTTACCAAGTACAGGATATTGATTGTAAATGATGATAAGATCAAACTTAATACAAAGTGTTGATGAGATGGATGAGGAAATGAATTAAATGAATATTGTTAAAAGATCTATGAATGGGAAAATTAAATGAACATATCTAAGGTGAAGATCAAGCATTTAAACTAAATTGTGAAGATTTCCAAGAAAATTAAAAGTTACGAAGTAAAACTGAGATGGTTTATCGATTTGTGAAATATGAAGAAGATGATCGAACAAATGAGCGCAAATGAAGGAAAATCAAAATTAAGGAGATTAAGAGGCAAAAGTATGTCTATATAAAGAATGAGAAATTAAAAAAACAAAAATAGGCTGGCAAATTGAACAGAGAAGAAGAAGTTGAAGAACAGCGTTTACCGAGTAGAACAAAGAAACAGAGATTGAAGAATCTGTAGTATGAGAAAGAGATCAATGGAGTATATGTGATGCCAATATTCAATTAATAATAAAGGATCTGACACAAGAAAAGGTAGTTTCTATATTTAAAGATAAAAAAATTTGTTGCTTATTAATATTTCTAACAAAGAAATCTCTTAGCCGACTGGATTTAATAGTCCTATTTGTAAAACCTAGACTTGGGTGACATTCCAAAAGAGTGTTCAAAGACCTCTAACAAGGCCACTCCTAATAGGGTGAAAATCTTAATAGATCTAAGGTAGATCCTCTAACAGGGTCACATTTAGAAAATGTGTTTTTTCATCTTTAATAGGATAATCTCTTAACCAAATGTACTTCAGAAGGGTAAATTTTTATTATGGGTTACAATTCCCGTAGAGGTATTTCCCAAATTGGGTTTCCACATTAAATCTAGTGTCAATCAAGTTAATGCTGGTGTCAACATAATTAAATCTGGATTTATATGAGTTAATCTGATGTTGCTAAGTTGAATGATTGATTTACATATATGAGATGTATTATTGTTTAAGTTATTAATTTATTTGGTGAATTGGTTGTTTACTATATTCAGTATTATCGAGTGAATCAGTGAGTTCATTTTTAAGTGTTAAAGTGTTGATTTTTCTAAGTACCCCCCCCCCCCCTCTCTATGGACCAAAAATTAGTATCAGATCATAGTTACTCTGAAGTGATGAGTTTAAAAGGACTTGAGTACTTAAGATATAAAGATGCATAAGAGGAAAGCACCAAAGCTGAATAGGGATCATTTCTCTACATGTAAAATTAGGATGAGGTTGCATGTGTCTGGTGTAGGAGAGTATGAACTTCACTTTCTTGATAATGAATAGGTAGCACTGACTACTACACATTTGGAAATTAGTGAGAATAGACAAAAAAAAGAATACACATAAGTTATGATTGAGATTGCTTCTACACTTACCGACCAAGAATATGATGAAATTTATGGTTGCACTACTTTGAAACAAATGTGGGATAAGATTATTTTGACCTATGGTAGAGATTGGCATGTTCAAAAGGCTAAAGAAGAAAGTTTGAGAGGAAAATTTGACTCTATGAGGATGAAGGAAGGAGATAACATAATACAGTATAGTACAAGACTTTAGGAGACTATTAAATCTATCATAGGATATGGTGGGATCATAACAGAGGATGATGTTACAAGAAAAATTTTGAGAACCCTGCTATCGAGTTATGTTAGTCGTGTATCTTCTATACAAGAGCTAAGATCTATACCCTAGATGAATGTTTCACTAGATGATACTATTGGTAAGTTAATTGAATTTGAGTTAAATGGTTTTGACAATAGTTTTTCAGCTACTTCTAAGACTGAATCTTCATTTAGGTCTACTTTAAAGATTGGAAAAGCTAGGGAAGCTGCAGCCAGAGATGGATATTTGAGAAGTGTTAGTGAGAAATTTTATAGTTGCACTGAAGGTCTTGAAGAGTTATTTACTAAATGTGATGAGAATGAAAGAGAATTGAAGCTTTTGGCTAGAAGCATACAAAGAGGAAAAGGCAAATACCAAGGTAAGTTACCCTTGAAATGTTTTAACTGTGATAAAATTGGTCACTTTGCATCTAACTATCCAGAGAAAGATAAGGAGGAAAAGAAAGATAACAGAGATAATGACAAAAGAGAAAACAGATTCAGGAGATACAAAGACTACAAAAACAAAGGTAATAAATCTTGTCATATTTCTAATGAAGGAATAAGTGATGATGATTCTTTCAATAGTGATGATGGAAAATAAGTTGTTTATGTTGCTATTAAAGATTATTCTAATGAAGAAGAACCTAGATCCCTAATAACACAAGTAAGAATGAAACATGGATTATAGATAGTGGTTGTTCACATCACTGCATGACTAGTGACACACTTAAGTTTATTTCCTTGGAAAAGAATGATGGAGGTTATGTTAGATTTGGTAATGATGCTCCATATCCTGTGAAAGGAAAAGGTCTTGTAATTCTACTGAATAACACAAGATGTGATGATGTTTATTGGGTTGAAGGATTAAAGTACAATTTGTTGAGTGTTGCACAACTAAACAATACAGATCACTGACTAGAATTTCAATATGGAAGGGTGAAAGTACTTTCATGAGAAGGATAATATGATTACTACTGGAGAGAATTCTAAAGGTGATTTATTTTATCTTGATACTTCTATAAAGATTTGTCTATTTTCTAACCTTGGAAAATAATGATGGAGGTTATGTTAGATTTGGTACTGATGCTCCATATCCTATGAAAGGAAAAGGTTCTATAGTTCTACTGAATAACACAAGATGTGATGATGTTTATTGGGTTGAAGGATTAAAGTAAAATCTATTGAGTGTTGCACAACTAAACAATATAGGTCACTAGGTAGAATTTCAATATATAAGGGTGAAAGCATTTTCATGAGAAGGATAATCTGATCACTACCAGAGAGCAATCTAAAGGTAATTTATTTTATCTTGATACTTCTATGAAGACTTGTCTATTTTCTAAAGTTGAAGATTTTTAGTTATTGCACAAAAGGTTTTGTCATGTTAATTTTGACAAATTAATCAAAGTGAGTAAGAAGAATAGAGTAACAAGACTACCGAGATTACAAAAAACTGAGAATGCTATGTGCAGAGAATGTCAGATGGGTAAGATGACTAAATATAGTTTTTCAAGAAAAACTTATGTTACACAAGGAATTTTGGATTTGGTACATACTGATCTATCTGGACCCACGAGGACTCAAAGTTATTATAGAGATAGATATTTTATTTCATTTGTGGATGATTATTCTAGAATGATGTCTGTAAATTTTTTAAAAGAAAAATATGATGCATTTCAAATGTTTAAGTGTTATAAGGTCCGAGTTGAAAAAGAAACTGGAAGACAGTTGAAATTTAAGAGATCTGACAGATGAGGTGAGTTTACTTCTAATGAGTTTACATTGTTTTTTAATGAGAATGGAATTGAGAGACAGTTGTTAGCACCGAGGACACCATAGCAGAATGGGATTGTTGAGAGAAGAAATAGATCTATTATTGATTGTGATAGGATACTAATGATTGAAAAAAGAGTTTCACAAAACTTTTGGAGAGAGAGAGGCTATGAATGTTGTTGTTGATACATTGAACCAAGTATAAATGAAGAAAGGTACCAATAAGACAACTTGTGAAATTTGTTGAAATGTAAGAATTGATGAATTTGCAGAAAGGAATGATGAATATAGTAATAAGGAACTAGGATATTATGAGAAGTTTGTATATGTCCAACCTGATGTTCTTGATACCTTACCGATAGCACCTGTTGAGGAGGAAGATGAACAAGGAGTTCCACAACCGAATGTTGATGTTGAAGAATCGAGAGCTACCGAGCCTATTTTGGCAAAGTATGTGAGAAGGCACCATTCCCCAAGAAATATTATTGGAAATAAGGGTGCTGGAGTGATGACCAGAAGCAAGGTAAGAGACTACAAGTTTGATATCTAAATTTGAGTCAAATAAAGTTAAGTAAGCACTAGATAATGAAGATTGGATGAAAGTAATGAAAGAATATTATGATCAAATTGAGAAGAACAAGACATGGAAATTAGTACCCAGGCCCTAAGATAAAATATTTATTGGTACTAAATGGATTTTTGGAAACAAACTGAATGAGCATGGAGAAGTTATCAGAAATAAAGCTAGATTGGTTTGAAAAGGTTATGCACAAGAAGACGGTATTGACTATGGAGATAATTTTGCACATGTTGCTAGATTGGAAGGAGGTAGAATACTTCTAGCTTATGTTTCTTACAAAGGATTCAAGGTATATCAAATGGATGTTAAGTCTATGTTTCTTAATTCAATACTTGAAGAAGAAGTATACATTGAGAAACCTGAAGGATATATTGAGAACAGAAACAAGAACAAGGTATGTAAGTTACATAAAGATTTATATGGTTGGAAAAAAGCACCCCCATCATGGTATGAGAGATTTTACTCTTATATAATAAAAATAGGATTTCAAAGAACAAGTGATAATAGTAATATTTACTTGAAATATGACAATGATAATAAAGTTTTGATTGCTGAAATTATTGTTGACGATATTATTTTTCGAGGAAATGACACTTTATGTAAAGGATTTTCTGATGAAATGAGAAAAGAGTTGGAAATTTCAATGATTGGAGAGATTAAGTTATTTATAGGTCTATAGATACAACAAGTTACTAGACGGATCTATATTACACGAGCCAAGTATATCAAAGAGATTCTTAAAAGTTTTGGTATGGAAGATTCAAAGCCTATTGGAACACCTATGGTTAGTGGATGTAAATTATCTAAAGAGGATGAAACACAAGAGGTGGAAAATACTCTTTACCGATCCATGATTGGTAAATTGCAGTATGTTGTTCACAGTAGACCTGATATAGCACGGGATGTTGGAATTGTTGCAAGATTTTATTTTAATCCCAAGGAAACACATATGTCTGTTGTAAAAATAATTTTGAGATATCTGAAAGGCACAAAATAATTTGGCTTACTATAAAAAAGGAGGTACTTTTGATCTGAAAGTCTACACTGATGTAGATTGGGCTGGAAATGTTGATGATAGAAAAATTACTAGTGGAGGCGCATTCTTTCTAAGTGAAAGATTGATTACATGGTTGAGCAAGAAACAAAGTTACATTTCGCAGTCTACTATTGAGGCTGAATATGTTACTGCTGCTATGAATTGTGAAAAGATAGTATGGATTAAGCAATTACTTGAAGGTATGTAAGAAGAGATCACAGATCCGGTTACTATTTTTTTTTATAATACAAGTGCTATTAATATATCAAGGAACGCAGTTATGCATTCAAAGACCAAGCACATTTCTATCAAGTATCACTACTTGAAAGAACAAGTTCAAGAGAAGAATGTAAGATTGCAATATGTGAATTAAAAAGAACAATTGGCTAATATCTTTACAAAGCCACTACCTAAAGATGCTTTTGATTATCTCAGTAAATTAGGGGTTCTTCCCCTATCCAATGTTCATTAAAGAGCATGAGGCATGCTGCATCAATTCTATATTTCATTAGAATATCTATTTATTAATTGATGTTAGTATGACACACTTTAGGTGATTCCTGAAGTTGTGAAAAGATTTTTTTATGTAATGATTTATGAGTACATGTCAGGTATAATCCACTACTGGAACAATTTTTCAGGAGTATGACTTTTTGGCATTGTTGTCAAAGAGGTAGAGAATGAATTGATGACATATGTCCTTAAGGGAGATATTGTGAAAGAATGAATCGCTAACATTTACTCATGAAGGAGATTCAGAATGTATGTTAATGAAATGAAGATTTATCCAAGAGGGAGATTTAGATCAAAGATCAAAGTGGAAACAAAAATATCAACTCAGAGCGAGTACATTTATGTATTTGAGAGCTATCATCATCAATTTATATAACATTGTTATAGTGGTTTCCATAAATGCCAAAGAGGGGGATTGTTGAGTAACTAATGAATATATGATGGAGATGATGAAGACCGAGTGATACCGAGTATCATGATTGTATAAATGGTTAGATTTGTTATTGTTTTGTCATTGATGTCAAGCAATTTATTGATTGATTTTTATTATGTTACCATATCTTAAATGGAGAAGTTAAATGGGTGACATATAAAGATCATACAATGATTAAGTAATGATGATATAGTTGTTTTCTACTATATAGTTGATGTTATCAAATTGATACAATTGATTGATCAAATCATAAATTGAAAAGAGTTAAAGTTACGAATGAAAGAGTTACTTTACCGAGATAGATAGAGTCAGTTGGTAGAAAGTTATGTGAGTTAGTTACAGTTACTAAACACCGAGTGAAATTAAAGAACCGAAGATGAGTTAGACACTGTAGTTACTGAGTTGCAAAGCAATTTTTACCGAGTACAGGATATTAATTGTAAATGATGATAAGATTGAATTTAATGCAAAGTGTTGATGAGTTGGATGAGGAAATGAATTAAATGAATATTTTTAGAAGATCTACGAACAGGAAAATAAAATGAGAAGATATAAGGTGAAGATCAAGAGGTTAAACTGAATTGTGAAGAGTTCCAAGAAAACTAAAAGTTCTGAGGTAAAAGTGAAATTGTTTATGGAGATGTGAAATATGAAGAAGATGATTGAACGAATGAGCCCAAATGAAGGAAAATAAAATTAAGGAGATTAAGAGGAAAAAGTATGTCTATATAAAGAATTATAAATTAAGAGAATAAAAAGAGGTTGGTAATTGAACATAGAAGAAGAAGCTGAAGAACAATATTTATCAAGAAAAACAAAGAAATAGAGATTGAAGAATCTACAGTATGAGAAAGAGATCAATGGAGTATGTGACGCTACTATTCAATTAAGCATAAAGGATATGACACAAGAAAAGGTAGTTTCTATATTTACATATCAAATTTTATTGTTGCTTATTAATATTTGTAACAGAGAAATCTCTTAACCGAGTGGATTTAACCATCCTATTTGTAAAACCTAGACTTAGGTGACTTTCCAAAAGAGTGTTTAAAGACCTCTAACAAGGCCACTCCTAGAAGGGTGAAGATCTTAACATATCTGAGGTAAATCCCCTAATAGGGTTACATTTAAAAAATGTATTTTGTAATCTTTAACAGGATAAGTTCTTAACCGAGCGTACTTCAGCAAGGTACATTTTTATTGTGGGTTACAATTACCACAGAGGTTTTTCCCAAATTGGGTTTCCTCGTTAAATATGGTGTCAACTAAGTTAAATTTGGTTTCAACATAGTTAAATCTAGAGTTATAAGAGTTAATCTAATGTTGATAAGTTTGAATGATTGATTTACATATATGAGATGTGTTTTTGTTTAAGTTATTAAGTTATTTGGTGAATTGATTTTTTATTGTATTCAGTATTAATGATTGAATCAGTGAGTTTAGTTTTAAGTGTTAAAGTATTGATTTTTCTGATTCACCCCCACCCCCCCCCTTCTCAATGGAAAAACATTTCCAATGGTCATAAAATAACAATAAATGCTTTACCGATCCCTTTTACTGATTGTCTTTGCTTACTTCTTACCAAATGATGTAAAATATGAATTTAAAAATATGTATCAAAATGCATCTAAATATGCTAATGTGGATCTCTACACATATACTAGGAACTGATTTAAGCTTCAAAGATTTGCTTTGCAATTCCTATAAATACCTTATGATTGATTAGGTAGAGTCTTTTGCACCCGGTCCAAAGGATGTGGTGCCTTCAACTATTCTGAATGATGTTCCATATTCCATGGTCTTTCTCTTCCATTTCCTATTCATCTTCTCTCTAATCTCATCAATATTTTCTTTTGGTTTCTCAAATGTCTCTTCCTTGGTTAGAGTCTTCTCTTGGTACATGCAGTCTTTGGAAAGGTGGCCTATCTTTTGAAAAAGGAAACATGTCATTCCCAAGTTTCTCTAAGTTCTCTTATTGTTGTTGTCATGAAGTAACATAAAATTTTATGTTATGTGTCCATACCTTCCATAGACTAAACATGATATCATTGTATTGTATTCCAATGGTATAGATGTATTCTATTGGTTACTCTACATGTTCTGTTGATTTGGTACCCATTTGTCATTTCTCCTTGGTGATATACATTCTTCAGACTTGTGACCGTATTTTTTGCAAGTACTACAGTATCCATCAAAGTTGGGCTTCCTTGTGTTGTTTATAGTTCTTGATCTGCATTCAAATTCTTAGTGCTCATACTTATTGTAGTTATAGAAAAACCCATCAAACTTAGGTGATCTCAGTGACTTATCCCTTTTTCTTCTACAGAAATTTGTAGTATGTCCAGATTTCAACTCTGTCAACAATCTAAACAACAATATCAAATGTTGTCCAGACTCAGTGTGTTCTATATCTTTGTTACCTTATTTTGCACTCAATAGCTTAGTATCATAATCTCTTCTTCATTCTACATACCTCTCCTCTACTTCACCTTTCAAGATCTTCATCATCTCTTTCAACTCTGTCAACAATCTAAACAAAAATGTCAACCCTCTGTAATGTCAACTCTCTGCAATATCAACTCTCTCTCTCTGTCTCTAACTCTGCTTCAATGTTCAAAATTGATGTCTTATACAATATTCAAATGGTTAACTAGATCTAGGGCATCAAGAATCAATGGTTGAGATTAAGTGGTTAAAATTAGGTTACATCTCCAATGTCATATGCCTTCTAAAACTTCATTGGTTTATTTTCCTCATGATCCTTTCCAATCATGTGTTTGGAGTCCCAATGACTCAAATAAATTTTACCTCAAATTTTATGCAATGCTTCATGCTCAATGTCCAAATCCAATGTATCTAATTTCAAATAAAATTTCATCTCTAGAGTGCTCAGTAAAAATGCTTGTGCTTAATCGGTAATTTTGTACTCTCTTCTTGGTATTTGTGAGTGATCGGTAACTGTCTTTCCATGACTCAGTATATGTAGCTCACTCTGTGCTTGATACCTACTTGGTACCTGGTAATTGATTGGTGCTTTGGTGGCTATCTTAGTTTCCTTTACTGACTATTTCTTCTTAATTGTATGACTTCATTAGTCGATTGCTTTCAGTGATATATGACTTTGTAGAAAACTAATGACAACAATCTCTCTTTAGGAGTAACAATTTAAAGAAAATGTTTAAGACCAGATAGAGGTGGAGAGTTTACTTCAGATTTGTTCAATACCTACCATGAATAGCATGGAATATACAGACAAACATCTGCTCTTAGGACACCACAATAGAATGAGATAGCAGATCAAATAAATGGAATAATATTAGATGTTGCAAGAGATATTTTGTTGGAAGGAAATGTATCGCATGTTCATTGGAGAGAAGTTGTTGGTATTGGTGTTTATACCTTAAAAAAAAATTAAGATCAAAGAAGTTACAAGTTAGAATCCTTATGAATTATAGTTTAATCATACTCCTACTATGAAATGTTCTATAATATTTGGTAGTAAATGATATATCAAAAGAGATGATGAGATAGGAAAGTTTGATGCTAGAAGTGATGAAGTAATCTTCCTTGATTATTCCACTAACAGAAAATCATATAAATGTTTTAATCTGAGATTGAGGAAGATAATTGAAAGTGCTAATGTGAGGGTTGATGAAAATTTCCAAATTTAGGAAAGAATATATGATTGTAACTAGACTACAGAGAACATGGGAGAAAGAAAAAGCTAGAAGACTCCTGATGACCAGACTCATAGAAATAACCTTGGCTCTCGTGAAAAGGTGCAGGAAAACCTATAGGATGAGTATGATGGAAATAACTAGGAAAATCCCTCTCCCTAGTTCTCCAACCCCCACAACTCAAGGAAAGAGAAAGGTCAGGACAACAAATTTTGTTGTTATGTCTCGGCGAAGGGGATGAAGATGATGTAGCACAACTTTGATGTTAAGACTACCAAAATGGGGATTACCAGGGAAGTCATTAACCCCAAGGTTATCAAAGTTAAGGATGGAAGGATTCAAATAGAGGATTTGATTGACCCAAATATGGTGGTTCTTTGTGATAACATGAGGGAATGGAGCTCGACCTTCTCAACAATGTCAAAATAGCATGATGGACAACTACAGTTCTATCAAATGGTTATTCCATGAAATGGGGGAGCTCAAGAATAGAGTTAATGGGATAGACAACAACAATGGTGATAGTGGTGATGAGGATCAGATGGGGCTGGATACTAAGATTAGAAAGATGGAGGAAAAAATGTTGATTTTTGAGGTGACTCTTAAGAGGATCATGGAGCAGAGCTTCAACATCCTGAAAGCTCCAATGACCATATCAAGATTCTCATTGAATAAATGGAAGAAAACCATGAGGGAACAAATGTGACCAAAACAAGTGAGGGAAAAGAGAAGAAGCCTGAAGAGGGAACCAGAAAGAGGAATAGGGCCAGTTCAAAGAAGAAGAAAGAGCATGATGATATGATGCATCTCCACAAGATGAAGGAAGAAGCAGAAAAGATGGAGGTCCTCGAGTCCAAAGTGGCTAGCCTGCTCAAGAATATCTCCTGACTATTTTCCCAGGCTCTTCTAGTTGTCCCTGTTTGTTGTTTTCTTTTTAGTAGTTTAGTTTTTGTTATGTTTTAAGTCATGGCCCTAGTTGTGGCATGTCTCATTTTTTGGTCCTATTGTGTTTTGTCTGGGCGTATGCTCATATCCTATTCTTTGTAATGGGTTTAAGGCACCCTTTAAAACCTGTTTTACTTAATCAAAAATTAGACTATAGAGAACAAGGAGGTTATTTCAAATCAAGAAGAACCTTTTGAGATTGATCATTAGATTGAGGTATGTCAAGATGACTAAAATGATTCTACTAAAATTCCTAAGAATCTGAGGTATGTTAAGAAAATCCATCCTGAAAATCAAATTATTGGTAATGCAAATAAAGGCATGATGATAAGATCAAGATTAAGAGATGAAATTTGTTTGATTTCTCAAGTTGAACAAAAAACTACTGATAAGGCATGTAGAGATGAATCTCAGACTAAGGCTATGCCAGAAGAATTGGAACAAATAAAGAAAAATAAAACTTGGGAACTGGTTCCTAGACCTAAAGATAAGAATGTTATAGGAACTAAATGGGTTTTGAGAAACAAGATGAATGAAGAAGGAATGGTTGTAAGAAATAAGGCAAGAATGGTTTGTAAAGGCTACTCGCAATACAAAGGCATAGACTTTGAAGAAAATTTTCTCATGTTGCTAGGCTTGAGGTTGTAAGATTATTTCTTGCTTATGTTTCACACAAAGACTTCAAAGTATATCAGATGGATGTGAAATTTGCATTTCTGAATGGAGATCTAGAAGAGGAAGTATATATTGAAAAACCTAATGGATTTCCTCTCACAGATGATGAGGACATGGTTTGCAAGTTAAAGAAGGATTTTTATGGAATGAAACAAGCACCAAGAGCATGGTATGATAGATTAGATAGGTATCTACTTCATCTTGGTTTTAGAAAAGGTAATGCAGACAGTAATTTGTACTTAAGAACTAGTGAAGTTGAAATTTTAATAGTTGAAATTTTTGTAGATGATATCATTTTTGGAGGGAATGATGTAATCAATAAAAATTTATCCAAGGAAATGGAAAATGAATTTGAGATGTCAATGATTGGTGAGATTAAATTTTTCCTTGGGCTACAAATCAATCAGAACAAGAATGGTATTTTTATTTCTCAGACCAAGTATATTAAGAAAATTTTGGAAAATTTTGGAATGGAATATTGTAAACCTATTGGAACACCTATGGTTACTAGTCACAAGCTTACTACTACTAATGAATCTTAGAGTGTTTTTCAAACAAAGTACAGATTTATGATTGGAGGCCTACAATATCTGACACACACCAAACCAGATATTGCTAATGTAGTTGGAAATGTGGAAAGATATCAAGCACATCCTAAGGAGACACACCTTGCTTCTGTAAAAAGAATATTTTGATATGTAAAAAGAACACTGGATTATGGCTTATGGTATAAAAAATCTAATGATTCTTCTTTGCATTCTTATACTGATGTTGATTATGCAGGAAATGTTGATGATAGAAAGAGTACAAGTGGTGGTGCATTGTTTCTTGGGAAAAGATTGGTTTCTTGGTTAATTAAAAAGCACAACTGTATAGCTTAGTCTACTATTGAATCAGAGTATGTTGTTGCTGCTATAAATTGTACAGAGATTGTTTGGATGAAGAAAATACTAAAGGACATTGAGATAACTTTTGATGAGCTAGTGGTTATCCATTGCGATAATAGTAGCATAGTGAATATGTCAAAAAATCTAGTTATGCATTTGAATACTAAACATATTTCCATTAAGTATCATTTCTTGAGAGATAAGGTTGCAGAGATGGAGATTAGATTGGAGTATATCAGCACAAAGGAAAAAATAGCAGATATATTTACAAAACCTTTGCCAAAGGATGATTTTGAGTATCTCAGAGGTATGATTTGGGTGAGAACCCCTCCTTTCAAGAATTAAATTGATGCAGGAATGCATCCATCCAGTGGATTTTAAAGCTATATCATTTTTTGGACTTTATGTATGGATCTACTCCTCGGGAGGAGTGATTGCAGGAACAATATAGAACACATCTGGATGATTTTGCACCTGATTATTGTAGGCATGTATATTTGAAAAAGCTACACCTTGCAGGGGAAAAATGGTCAAAAGTAGAGTAATGGCACCCTTTTTCATTGTTGTCAAAGTGGGAGAGATTCAATGTGAAAATTCCTACTATTGTAGGGAGAGATGTGAAGAGGATATTGAGAAAATTGTATTGAGAGGGAGTACTTTTGGGTTGATGGATTTTCTCATATGTTTCCATCAATGCCAAAGGGGGAGATTGTTGGAATTGGATCCTATTGTTTTTTTTGGCATTCATATTTTTTCATTGATGTCAACATATGTTTTTATTGAGATAGAACAGACTGATTATTATTATTGCTTAGATGACTCACAGATGTGTATGTGTACTGTACGGATGATTCAGAACATGCGATGAAGATATGTATAGGGATTTGTTTTTGATCTTATGTCTAAGGTCATGTGGCTTAATATTTCAGATTGAATAAATTACAATTGTTTTAGTGAAGACTGGTATTGGACAGTGACAGTGAACTATGAAAGAGTTAGTCTATGAGTTTTGATAGTAACTTGTGTGCGATATCAATTTATGTTATGCAAGCTTGGGGAATGAAAAAAGACATTTTGAGGAATGTCTATTATGATTCTTGAGTTTCAAGACTCTCTGTGACATTATTTTTGGCATGTATTCTAGAGGAGACCTATTTGGGGCCGACTTCAGAGATGGAGTGTGTGTTATGGAGTGTGGGAGTGGATTACTGATGAAGGAGCATCTTGGGTTCTTGGAAATCCTATATCAACCAAAAATATGTTGGTTTTGGTTTGGTATCTTGTTGGAGACTGCTCAGTAAAGTTCTCGATAACTACTTTATTCACTCGGTTGAAGACTTATTTTTTCCAATCAAGCTCGTTTACTTATTTCTGTCTTTCTTTACCAACGAGTCTCAGTGGTGTGTTTCACCAATGGGTCTCAATGGGTTTTCACCAAGATGTTTTTGTTTCTTGTTTTGATTCTTACCGAGTTGTTTCTATTTCTCAGTTGGCTTCTTACCGAGTTATTTATTTTGATGTTGGATATTCTGGCCAACTTCTACATTTAATTTCTGTAGTGTAATTAATGTGGGATCTCTCATTGGGATTCGTGTGGACCTAAGTCTGGGTCTTTTTTGTTTCCAATGTTGGATCTTTAGGATCTGAGTGTCGACCTCTTCGGTGGACTCTTGTATATATTTTCTTTTATATTCTTAGATTAGGGTATAAATTTGGGATAGAAGATTAAGGTTAGGAGATTTGGATCATAGGTCTGTGACCTCACATGTATGAAGCTTATTTTGTCAAAGATCTAAATGTATATGGCCAAAACTAGGAAGGCCTTACAGCCCGACATGTAATCATTTTGATGAAATAATATATATGTTTTGTTGTTTCTTCTCTCCCTTTTCTATTTTTTGCTTCCATGTGGTATTGCAAGTTGGTTTAGATAGCTTGGAGTGTCTTGGTCTTTGGTCTTCCTACCCTCCTTGTGTTAGGTGGTATCAGAGTGAAGGTGAGATCTAGGTTCCTTCTTGTAAGCCCTAACATGAATTGGTTGATATTATTGTGGCATGGCAGATTGAGATCTGACCTACAATTGAAGAGGGTTTCAAGATGGTTTGTGGGAGAGGATATGTAGATCTATGTCTAGCTAATATGTTAAGATAGATGGATGAAATATTGGAAGTTATTGAGATAGCCCAGCATAGAAGAAGACATCTTGAAGATGTTAGTGATGATGAATTTGAATAAGTGAAAGGTGAAGTTGCACCTGCACCTGTGATGGATCAGGAAGAAGAGAGATTCATGTGAGCTTTAACAAGTTTGAAGTCCACACCTTAATTTAATGCTCCTGAGTATAGTGGAAAGTTGGATTCTGATGAGTTGATAGACTAGATAACCAAGATGAAAAAATACTTTGAGTATGAGAATGTATCAGAGGAGAAAAAGGTAAATATTGCAAGTAAAAAGTTGAAAGGGCATACATCCTTGGGGTGGGAGCATATGCAATTGGATCAGAAGAAGAAGGGTAAAGACAAGATCAAGGTATGGGATAAGATGATAAACAAATCAAAAGGAAAGTTTCTACCTTGTGATTACTAGATTAACCTATAAAGGAGAATGCAAAGTTTGAAGCAAAAAGATAGCTCGGTAAAAGACTACACTAAGGAATTCTATAGATTAGACATTAGATCTGGACATGTTGAAGATGAATTGGAAAGAATAGAAAGATATATGAATGGATTAAAAGTTCTATACAAGATGAGATCAGCTTGGTAAATATCGAAAGCATTGAAGAGGCATATAATTTTTTCCTAAAAGCTGAGGATAAATTGACAAAAGATATGAACAAAGGCAAAGAGGAAGAGCTAGTAGATTCCCTAGAGGAAGAGGAATATCACATGATGAAAATAGTAGATCTGAACAAGACAAGACAAATCCATACACATATCAAGACAAAGGAAAGACATAATGGAAAGGTGGAAGTTCATTTCAAGGAAGAGGCAACTACTCCCGAGGTGGTTATAGAAGAAGAGGGTTCTAAGGAACTTGTTACAATTGTGGTGAAGAAGGAAATAGGTCTTTTTAGTGTACACATGCAAGCAATAAATTAGTAGTAGCATAAATTATTTGGTGCAAGAGGAGTCACTGAATGAACCTAAGAAGGAAGGAAATCTAATGATCAAAAGGATACTTTGGAGTGAGAAAGATAAACAAGATCCTGTCAGGAAAATTTTGTTCAAGACCAGATGCAGAGTTGCAAACAAAGTTTGTAAGGTAATTGTTGATAGTGGAAGCTTAGAGAATCTGGCATCTGAGGAGATGGTCAAAAAATTGCAGTTGGAAAGAATGAACCATCCAAAGCCCTATCATATTTCATGGATCAAGGATGAGCATACATTAATGGTAAGTGAACAATGTTTTGTGAATCTGAAAATTGGAAAGTATTATGATAAGGTTTTGTGTGATATTATGCCAATGGATTGTTGTCATATTTTGTTGGGTAGACCTTGGAAATATGATAGACATTCTATACATGATGGAAGAGTGAATAGATATACTATTTGGGTTGATGGTAAAAGGAAAATCTTGTTACCTTTGATTGAAGAATTTGTTAGTGAGTTATGTATATCTGTGAAAGTTTTTTTAATGGCACGTAGACAGTTTGTTAAGGATTTGAAAAGAAATGATATATGTTATGCTTTGATTCCTAACAAACTGAGTAAGAATACTAAAGATGAAGTTCTTGAAGAAGTTGAGAAATTACTTATCGAGTACAAGGAGATCATTTCAGATAATGTACTTGATGGTTTTCCACTAATGAGAGATATTAGTCATTGTATGGATCTGATTCCTAGATCTATTTTACCAAATAAGGAACCACAATGGATGAAATGAACCATGAATGAAGAAATCAATTGACAAATTCATGGGTTGTTGAACAAAGGTTTAATCAGAAAAAGTTTGAGTCCATGTGTAGTACCAGTTGTATTGGCACCTAAGAAGAATGGAGAATGGTGAATGTGCACTGATTCAAGAGCAATCAATAAGATCATAGTTAAGTATAGGTTTCCTATACCGAGGATGGATGATATAATGGATTTTTTGAGTGGAGAAAAATATTTTACCAAAATTTATTTGAAGATTGGGTATCATCAGATAAAGATTAGAGAAGTTGATGAATGGAAGAATACTTTCAAGACAAAAGAAGGTTTGTATGAGTGGTTGGTTATTCCCTTTGGTTTAAATAATGCACCGAGTACATTTATGAGGTTAATGAATGTATTTTTGAAGAAATTATTGAATAAATGTGTGACTGTATACTTGGATGATATTTTGATATTCAGTAACACTAGAGAAGAGAATTTGATGCATATAAGCCAAGTATTGCAGAGATTGAAAGAGGAAAATTTGTGAATAAATTAGAAAAAGTGTTCTTTCATGAAAGAGGAACTTGTGTATTTAGGTTTTTTGATTTCATTTGATGGTTTGAAGATGGATCCTGAGATGGTTTAAGCTATACTTAGTTTCCATACACCTGATAATGTCAATGAGGTAAGATCATTTCATGGATTGGAAAGGTTTTACAAGAATTTTATCAGAAATTTCAGTTCTATTTGTAATTATAAAAATGAGACAATAAGAGGAGACAAAAGAAAATTCAAATGGACACATGTAGCTAGTAAGAGTTTTGAGACTTTGAAGCAGAAGGTTGTTGAATTTCCTGTATTAGCCTTACCTGATTTCAATAAGGTATTTCAAGTTGAATGTGATGCAAGTGGAAGTGCAATAGGAGCTGTGTTGACTCAAGAAGGTAAACCTATTGCTTTCTTTACTAAAAATTTGAATGATGCAAAAAGGAAATATTATGTCTATGATCAAGAATTCTTTGCTGTTGTTCAAGCTCTTAAGAAATGGAGACATTATTTAATGTCAAATGAATTTGTGTTGAATAGTTATCATAAGGCTTTACAGTATTTGGGTAGTCAAAATAAGTTGAATCAGAGACATATGAAATGGGTAGAGTATTTGTAGAGTTTCACATTTGTGATCATGTATAAGAGTGGATTTTCTAACTGAGTTGTTGATGCATTGAGTAGAAGAAGATATTTGTTGACTGAAATGAGAATTGATTAGGTTCTTAGTTTTTATGACATAAAGCATTTGTATGAAAATGATCCTGATTTTTTTGAGTAGTGGAGAGTGTGCAGAGCACCTATTCCAAATCAACCGAGTAAGTATGAAGATTATTTCATTCAAGAAGATATGTTGTTCAAAGATATTCAGTTGTGTATACCGAGAGGATCAATGAGAACTAATTTAATAAAGTAAAAACATAGTAGTGGTTTGGTTGGACAATTTGGTATTGATAAAACATTAATTTTTCTTAAGAAAAGGTATTTTTAGCCTCAATTATATAAGGATGTTCAGAAATTTGTGAAAATTCATGGAGTTTGTCGAGTTGCAAAAGGAGTAAGTCAGAATACTGGATTGTGTACACCAATTTTTGTTCCTGAGAAAATATGGAGTGGTATCAGTATGGATTTTGTTCTTGGCTTACCGAGGATAGAAAGTGGTAATGATTCCATATTTTTTGTTGTGGATAGATTCTCTAAGATGAAACATTTCATACCATGTAGGAAAACATCAGATGCAATACATATAGTAGATATTTTCTTTAAGGAGATTGTCAGATTGCATGGATTACCGAGCAATATCATCTCTGACTGAGATAGTGCGTTTGTGAGCTATTTTTGTAAAACACTTTGGAAGAAGTTGGACACCGAGTTGAAGTCTAGTTCTACATTTCATCCATAGACTGATGGAAAAATAGAGTTTGTAAACCAAAGTTTGGGTAACTTGTTAAGATGCTTAGTTGGAGACACACTGAGTAATTGGGATGTGATATTGTCACAAGCAGATTTTGAATATAATAATTCAATAAATAGAAGTAGTGGAAAGACACCTTTTGATATTGTTAATGGAACACAACCAAGAGGTATATTAGACATGAGAGATATTGTTGGAGAAGAAAAGAGAAGTGTTGAAGCATAAAATTTTACTGAGTTCATGAAGACATTACATGAGGATGTAAAACATAAATTGGAGCAAAGTAATTAGAAATACAAGGATAATGCAGATAGATCAAGGAGACATAAAACTTTTGAAGTTGGTGATGCAGTTATGGTTCATTTGAAGAAAGGAAGATTTCCTATTGGAACATATAGTAAATTGAAAATGAAGAATTTTGGTCCTTGCAAAATACTAAGAAGATTTGATAGTGGAAATGCTTATGAAGTATAATTACTTGATGACATGGATATATCACCTATATTCAATATTTTAGATTTCTATGAGTATCATGAACTTGATGAAGAAGTGACAGTACCAAGTGATTATCCTGAGAAATAGATAGAGAAAGTTGAGCTAATTTTGAAACAAAGTGTTGGCAGAAGTACAAGAGGAAAGAATTACATGGAATATTTGGTAAAATGGAAGAATAGAATGATTGAGGAATAATCTTAGATTTATCATTCTAAGTTGGATGAAATTCATGTTTTACCTAACTCATGATTCAGAGAATCATTTCTTTCAATCCCAGGTGTCTGATGCAGGAGCATCTTGGGTTCTCTGAAATCCTGTATCAACCAAAAATATGTTGGTTTTGGTTCGGTAGCTTGTTGGAGACTGCTCGATAAAGTGCTCGGTAACTGCTTTGTTCACTCGATTGAAGACTTGTTTTTCCACTTGGTATTGATTACTTATTTATGTCTTTCTTTACCGACAGGTCTCGGTGGCATGTTTTACTGACGGGTCTTGGTGGGTTTTCACCAAGTTGTTTATGTTTCTCGATTGGCTTCTTACCGAGTTGTTTCTATTGCTCGGTTCACTTCTTACCAATTTTTTTATTTTGATGTTGGATCTTTTGGCCAAATTTTGCATTTAATTTTCATAGCTTAATTAATGTGGGATCTCTCATTGGGATGTGTGTGGACCTAAATATGGGTCTTTGTTGTTTCCTATGTTGGATCTTTAGGATGTGAGTGTCGACCTCTTCAATGGACTCTTGTATATATTTGGTTTTCTGTTCTTAGATTAGGGTATCAATTTGGGATAGAAGATTAAGGTTAGGAGATTTGGATCATAGGTCTGTGATCTCGCATGTATGAAGATTATTTTGTCAAAGATCTAAATTTATATGGCCAAAACTGGGAAGGCCTTATAGTCTAGCATGTAATAAGTTTGATGAAGTAATATATATGCTCTGATGTTTCTTCTCTCCCTTTTCTGTGTTGTTTCTTTTGTGTGGTATTGCAAGTTTATTTGGATAGCTAGGAGTGCCTTGGGCCCTAGTCTTCCTACCCTCCTTGCATTAATTATGGATATTGGATTATATTTGATGAGTTTTAATTAATGTTTAATTGTTATAGTTACCTTGTGTATCCTAGAAAATGGTTATGTAATTATTTTTACATTAGGGAAATATTAATTTGCTGACCTAATTGGTTATTTTAAATCTGTATAAAATAAATTTGTCTTCTTTTGTGTAAAGTGTGGGTACAGCGAAGTGTGGAAGTTGCGATCTTGTTTATGCAAAGTCTGTTGGATGTAGAGAAGAGGTTGTGATTAAGAGACTTCATTGGAACTGATCAAGCAAAGACATTTTTTATCAAACAGTTCATTGGATTGTATATTTCATATATACTTTTATTTCAGATAGTAAGTCTTGTAGGTGGATTTAGCCTTCTTTAGGCAGTGTGCCTAGGTAGTGAGCCTACTGTTACTCTTGACTCCTAACAGGGTTTGTCCTTTAACAGAGACTATGTACTGTAGTGCATTAATAAGCTCCTAACAGGACTATATATTTTAGTAGGGATAATATACTCTCAATACAGTATTTGTGGGTGCTAATTCCCACTGGGGTTTTACCTTTAACAGGTTTCCTCGACAACATAGAATTGTGTTATGGTGTTTCAATTACTATGTTATCATTTGGATTAAATTTTTGGTTTATAATGTTTAATGTTTAATAATATGTCTCATAGCTCATTCACCCCCACCCCCTCTCAGTTGTGTTGGTGGATTGTTATTCCTAACAATTATATATTGGACTTATATTTTGATGATACATGGATGCACTTCTATATGGCTATGCATTTACCTTTATATGTTGTGGATGAGTTTTCTTATGTATGAAAATACTTAGATGGATGCAAAAATGTATAATAAATGCTTTTATTTAATTCTCTTAATGATGTTAAAGATGCAATGATATGCAATGAAACTAGATGAAATAATGCTTTATTTATGTTATTTTCTTGTGCAATATAGCTTTTAGTGAAATGCGCCTTAATGATGAAAATGATGAATGATTTAATGCTTTAATGAATAATGCACTTTTTTTAAGAATGATGATTAATGATTAATGATATGAAATGTATTTAATTAAAGTCCAAGATACTCAATTTAAAAGAGAAATTTTTTTTTGATGATATCAACCCTTTGGAAAACTCATTCCCTACCCAAGGAAATCCTTTATGCAAAACTACTTCTAAAAATGAATGCAACTAACTGTCATTCTTGCAAAGAATGCATGGATTAAATTTTCATCATCGAGATTTTTGGTACTTCTAGCATGTACAACCACCACTGGTGAGTTTGACAAACCATGATGATATAAATACTAATATCGTCAGATTTCAACAATGAAGCTGGTACAACTCTCACTAGTTCAACCATGGGAGTATGAATATCACCTTCATTAGATTCAATGTTGTAAGTGGATGTTGGCATTAAGATATGGAAGATCTAAATGACCAAGGTATCCTTTTGCATAAACAAACAAAGATTGAATACCTTCCATATACAAAATATCCTTGTTGACTCTTTGATGGTCATGTCTTTAGACAAAATTTCATACTTCAATGAATCAATCTTAAAACAGTCACACAGTAATCAAGAAAAGGTGTCATGTTTTCATCATTGCTAATCTAGTTGAAAAATCATGGATTAACTAGATAGACATGAATCAAGAAAATTCAATACCTCATCCAAAAAAAATAACTTAGTGCTATTGTTGTATCCATATTTCAAATAGAACTTCCATCCATTTTCGATCTATTGGTTTATGCCTATTTTTAATTCTGATAATAAGATGTCAATGAAGGTCAAGGATTATGTTTGTGTCAAGATCAAATGCAAATCGAATAATGATGTAAATAAAAGGTTCAATTGTCTATTTGTTGTGGTTGGATGCCTTGATTCATGTGAATTGGTTCCTTCTTTGTTGAAATCCACTTATTTTGGATTAATGCCCCCAATTGAAAAGAAATATGTTGGGCATGGGCAAATTTCCGAAGTATGAAAAAAGATCGGTATATGAAAGATGCAGCTCAGAGACTTTATTATGACTTTGTACAAATGATGGATTCAAGGATATACACAATGGTGGTGGAAAGATGAAAATGGACCATGCAACTATGCAAAACCTAAGGATCAAATGACACTTATTTACCAGGTTTTCACCACTTGAATTTATTGTTATTTTTCTCTTTTTTTCTTTTTTTTCTACCAAGGTGCATATTGCTAGGTTTTCACCAAGGCACCTTTTTTTTTTTTTGCTTTTTCCTTTTTTTTGTTTTATTACCAAGGTGCATGTTTGCTAGGTTTTCACCAAGATAAAAAAAATTTCAAGATCCATATTTGATTTTTTTTGCTTTTTTCATACTCAATTTTTCACTTTTTTCTCTTTTCTCAAGACTATTTCCACTATTTTTTGAATTTCTTCAAGGTCTCTTTTCACTATTTTTGAATTTTTTCAAGATCTCTTTTCACTATACCAAGAATGATGCTTTCTTCCATATTATACTTCTCTCATATGATACTCTTTCATCTAATATTTTAGGTATAAAACCTCTTCAAGTGATTGTTATTAATGGGTTCTTGTAACTCATCCCCATCACAATCAACTAGCTTGTATGTTCTCGTGCCAAAATAAGAAGCGATAATGAATGGTCCCAACCAGTTTTCTTCCCACTTTCCTTTATTTTCTCTTTCTGCTTGATTCTTAGGGTTCGCCTGCAACACTAAATCACCAATTTGAAATACCCTAGGTAGGTTTTATCTTCTTGTTGTAGTTCCTTGACATTCTGTTTTGATATACCTTAAGATGTTCATATGCCTGAGTTTGATGTTTTTCTAATAACTCAAGTTGTTGGAGCCTACCAACCCTATAATCCTCATTTGTTATCAAACCTTGTAAGCAGACTCTCAAGGATGGAATCACAACTTCTAAAGGTAATACAACATTTGATCCATAGACCAATGAAAATGGTGTTTCCCTTGTTGATTTCCTTATGCTTTTCCCATATCCCCATAATTTTGGATCCAGTTGTACATGACAATTCCTTCCTGAATTATCAACTGTTCTTTTCAAAATTGTGAGAATGTTCTTGTTTGTTTCTTATGCTTAACCATTCCCTTGAGAATAATAAATAGAAGAAGAAAGATGTATAATATGAAAATTATCACATAGGTCATCCACATCCTTGGTTTTAAATTATTTTCCATTATTAGTTATTTAGCATGAACAATTTTATGTCTAAAAATGATGTGATTTAGGATAAACATTGAGATTTTTTTACCCATTGCAATTTTCAAAGGCATAGCTTCTACCCATTTAGTGAAATACTTCATTGTACTTATGATATATTTATGACCATTGGATGAAGGTGGGTAAATCATTCCTATTAAATCAAACCCCCATTGATAAAAGGGCCAAGGTATGGTCATCGGGTGTAAATCTTGTGTTGGCACATGAATCATGTTCCCATGATATCGGCATTTGATGTAGGAGCATCCTGGGTGTAAGGGCAATCTTGCATCACCCAAAAATATTTCTGTTTGCTTTTCAATAAGGGCTATCTTGTGTAGAGCTGCTATTTATGGAAACTTGCTATTTTGAGTAATTTGGTCATACAGTCTTAGAATGTTCTAATTTCACATGTGGACGTTCATCTCAATCTTATCATCCTGCCAGTAAAGTTTCATGGCTAGATCAGGTCTAGTTTTGAAGATATTAAAGATTTTTAGTATTGGCAGCAGGGTACAGAAACTTTGAACTTAGTTTTGAAGGCTTTAGAGGCCCCAAATGATGTCAAAAATTTGGGTGATGGGCACTTGCACTGGCTAGGCTTGTAGAGAACTTCATGGCCTTTCTAGATTGGGGTCATAATAGTCAATTGGGTCAACTGGTGATGACTTATGGTCTTCGGAAGTTGGGTCACCTGAAATGGCAAAAAATATTTTTTCTTCAAAATTTTTGTTCGTGTTTCAAAAGTTATTTTGAGCCGACTATGATGTAATAAATTGTAAAATAAAATAATTCTAAGTTTGGTTGGCCCTATGAGCTAAATTTCTGGAACCTTCTCGGGCGGTGGAAATTGCCTATATAAAGAAGGCCCGTAGTGTTGTCTAGGGCAGTTCTGGGTAGATCTGGGTAATAATTCAAGGCTTTGTCCTACAGAATATTGTAAGGGGAATGCCCATGTGGCTTTGCATATTGTAATTCTAAAAGTTTGTAATTCCACATTTGTGGAGATAATAAGAAGCCCATTTTCTGATCTTGCAAATTGTTGTTGCTTCTCTGTTTCTGTTATGTGTTTGTGGCATCAAGGGGAGCACCCTTCATCAGCATTTTTGACATATCTTGACAAACTGACAAGTATCCTTCTCTAGAGTTGGCCAAAAGTATCTCATGCGAAGGATTTTCTTAGCTAATTTTGACCCACTAGAATGAGACCCACACATCCCCTCATGAATATCTCATGAAGCTAATTTTGATTCCTCATCCTCTAGACACATAAGAAGCATTTTTTCAAGACTCTTGTGATACAATGTGTTGGAAAGGATGGTATAATAGGAAGCTTGGCATATGAAGTGTCTCTTTTGATTACAGGTTTAGTTCAAGGGTAAATTTTGGTCTTTTAGGTAGGTAAAAAAGGTCCATACCAAGGTGAGTCATGTCCAATTAACAAGAAAATGATTTGGGAGTCAGGAAGGTCAAATGCGGGTTTCACCAACTCTTCCACCAACAAATCTAACATTTTGTTTTGGTAATTGAAGAAGAGAGGCTAAGGTCGCCATGGCATCTGCTGCTCTACTTTTGTCTCTTGGAATTTTCTCATAAGTACTTTTTCCAATCATCTATCATTATTTTATAGGGTATCAACTTGTAATCATTTTTTGGTATTCATCATTAATCTAATTCATGACTAGTTGGGAATAACCATATACTTGTAGTTTTATCACTTTCCATTCTAAAGACATTTTGATGCCTATGACTAGGGTTTCATATTCTGCAATATTGTTGGTACATAGAAAGATAATTTTATATGACTTGGGAATTGTGTAACCTTAAGGGTTAATCAAAAGAATGCATGCTCTCGATCCATGTTGTGTGTATGATCCATCAAAGTAAAGTTTCCATGATTTTGCCTCAACATTAGTTATTTCTGAATCTATAAATTTAACTTGAATAGGATGGTTATCAGCTAGAGGATCCTCCATCAATTGATCCTCTATAACTTGTCCCTTGATGGCTTTTCTATCCACTCATTCTATATCAAACTCACTCAATACCATCACCCATTTGTCCAATCTCCCTGTGAGAGTTGTTTTGCTAAGTAGATACCTGAGAGGATTGATTTTAGAAATGAGTTTAACCTTGTGCACTAACATATAATGACATAGCTTTTGGGAGGAAAAAACTACTATGAAACATGCTTGTTCAATGAAGCTATAATCAAATTCATAGTTGACCAAGGTTCTGCTGAGATAATAGATTGTCTTTTCTTTTCCATCTTTATCTTCTTGAGCCAATAAAACTCCTAAAGAGCGATCTTTTGTTGAAATATACAAGGGTAAATGATTTTATTTTATGTGTGGCATAAGTATAGGTGGATTCACCAAGTATGACTTTAATAATGAGAAAGCTTCCTCACATTGTGCATCCCACTTGAAAACTATGTCTTTATGTAGAATTTTAGTGAAAGAATGGAATTTTCTGCCAATTGAGATATAAATCTTCTTGTGTATTGAAACCTTCCTTGAAATGATCTCATTTGACTTATGTTCTTTGGTGCATCCATATCCATGATAGCTTGAACTTTCTCAGGATCAACCTCTATTCCTTTTGCTAACACTATATAGCCCAATAATTTTCCCAATTGTACCCCAAGTGCAAACTTTTTAGGATTTAACCTATCTTTAAATTGTTCCATCCTTGTGAAAATATTTTCTATAATGGGTATATTATCTTTCCTTTCATTTTCTTTGTATAAGATATCATCTACATAGTCTTCCAGAAATGTATGCATCATATCATGAAAAATTGTGGTCACTTCCCTTTGATAGGTAGCTCCAACATTTTTAAGGCCAAAGGGAATGAGGTTCCAATAAAATGTACCCCAAGGGAATGTGAAATTTTTTTTCTCTTGATCCTCTAGTGCAATATTAATCTGGTTATATCTGCTAAATCCATCCATAAGGGAGAACATAGAATGTCATGTTGTTAAATCCACTATAGCATCAATGCTAGGTAATGGAAATTCATCCTTTGGGAATGCTAAGTTGAGATCTCTAAAATTTGTGCATACTCTAATTGATTTATCATGCTTTGAAACCAGCACAATATTGGATATCCATTCAGCATAGGCTATAACCCTTATGAACCTCACTTTTAACAACTTTTCCAATTCTACCTTTACTAGAAAATCTATATGAGGATGCATTTTTCTTAGCTTTTGTTTCACCAGCTTAGCCCCTGGTCTTTCATTTAAGTGGTGCATAATGAAACTTGGATCTAACCCTGGTATATTTGAATAAGACCATGCAAAATTAACTTGCATTTCTTTGAAGAATTGGATAAAATCATACCTTTCTATCAGAGTTAATGAAACTGCAAGATGTATGAATCTTGGTTCTGATTCGGTGCCAATGTTTACCTTTTCCATAGGTTCAATAAGGATGGGATACTTTTACTCACCATGCTCTAGAAAAGTGTACAATATCTCTTCCTTAGGTTTCACAGTTGGGTTTTCACCTTCAAAAACATTCTTTATTTTTACTTTTTGGGGGTCTAGTACTACCACATTGTGGTTCTCACTACTAAACCTTTTCATTTTTTTATTTCTTTTATTTTTTATTTTGGATTGATATTTTTTACCCTTGCTTCCATTTCTATACATTGATTGAATTCATTAGTGAAAGAGGGTTCAACCTCATTTAGGTATAGAGCCAAAAAATTATCATTGGCAAAATAAAGTATGTCATTTAGCTCAGATAGGTCCCAATCAATAAGTTCAAGATGGATAAGAGATACAGGTTCATTGGGTAAATTTATCTATATGGGGTTTAAGTACATGAATTTTTTATAAGGTTCATACAATGTATCGCTCAAATTTATAAAATGAGCTTGCTCAAGGTGCTCCATAGAACTTAGATCAAAATTGTCCTTACTTGAGTCCTCTCAGATTTCTAGTGGATTAAACCTAACATTAGACTCTCCTAACCATGAAGGTACCCATGGTTCACCCACCCAAGGAGTTCCATTTTATCCTTGTCTTAAATCTAATTCTTGATTATTGTTTGGCTCTTGATCAGAACTTGATCCTTGATCAACACTTGGTTGTTTATTTGTAATAGATGTAGGATCATAGGTATGAATTACATCCACTTCCTTGTCATGAAAAGAAGCCTCGGATAAGGAATCCAACTCATGTTTAGTGGATTCATCTTCACTTTTGGAATATAGCATATGAATGTGGTCATAGGATTCAAAGAAGTTGTTTAAAGAATTTCCTTGTTCTTGGTATCCTATTCTTGATTTTTCATCTTTAGATTTCCAAGGAGGATGTATGGGTTCTAACATTCTGATATTCCTTATTCCCAAAGTTCCTCTTCCTTTATATCCCATTTTTTGCATGATTTGAAAACCTTTTCCATATTTATGTGTTTGAATACACACATTTTGGACCCTTTCTACATGAGAACTTGAAGCCTCATCATCCTTGTACAACCATTTCAAAACATCATTATCCTCTTCTTCCCTTGGTTAATGGTCACTTTATCTCACAAAATGGGCATTATAATTTTCATTTGAATGAGTACTAGCTTTCCTACCATGTGACTTTGGAGAAGTAGGTTAATCAAACAATGGCACGGAATACTCTCTTGTGCCCTTTTGATGGATTTTGCATCATTTCTCAAATTTATTCATTAACTTATCCATTTTACGATAATGTGTTTCTTGTACTCTTTCATTTTCAACTATAGGAGATTTATAATCTTCCTCATTTTTATTTGAAACACTTAATTTATTATTCTTGCTACTTTCATCTAGAAAACTAACTTTCTCTTTACCCTTAGTTGATGTGGATAAATTAGTTTTGCTCTAATTTGAGTTGGTGATCAAAGTTGAACTAGGACTATCTTCTTGATTTTATTCTTTAGGAGCACTTGATGTAGCCCCTTCACTATTTTGTGGAATGAATCTCTCATTCATAGGTTTAATAGTATTATATTATTGGAATGGATTCACATCTCCACTTATGTAATTTCTTCTCCCATGTATGGATACTTGATACATTGATGGTATGTGGAAGGTACCGCTTGCATTTCATGGATCCATGGTCTCCCTAGAAAGATGTTGTAAGTTAATTTTATTTCAAGGACTTGTAAAATGGTATCTTTTTTAATTGGCCCCACTTGAATCGGAAAAACCACCATTCCTTTAGAAGACCTTTCTTCATCATCATAGGCCTTAATGGTTATCTTCTTCTTTGGATCAACGGCCCCTTTTTAGAGCCCTAGGTATTTTACTAGACTCAATGTGCAGATGTTTAGACCAGATCCCCCATCAATAAGGACTCTTTTGACATGGTTTTTATGTATCAAAACCTCTATATGCAGTGGAAGAGTTTGGGGATGGTTAATAGATATATCATCTTGTTCAGAAAAGGATAAATAATGAGGTGCAATAAGATGACCCACTGTAACCACCTGAATTTGGTCTGTTGCAACTATGGACCCTATTTTCCCTAAGTGTAATCATACCCCCAATTATGTCCAAACGACCATGTTACTGCTTGGCATAATTCTTTGGAAATCAATTTAATCTCCTAAAGTGATCAAATCACTAAATTATTTACTTTTTAGCCAAAATAAAAATCAATCAAATACATGGCTAAAAATGATTAATTTTCTAGGAATTAAATAAATCCCTAAATCAATTTCCCATTTGCAAAGTAACCCATTCCCCTAGCCTATTTAATTTAATTAAAATGGCTATAGATCCCTTAATTATTAAAAAATAATAAAATGCTTAAATAATTAATTCCTATATTTTAAATGAATTAAATAAGTTTAATTCATTTCATTTATATTCCCTTAAACCCAAACCTAACCTATCTCAACCCCTTCTACCCTGGGTTCTAACCCATCTCAACCCATTCCACCCTTGCTAATCTAATCCTAATTCTAATTATACCCCTAACACACCTCCTAATGTTGTCACATTCCATTAAGGAATGATTAACAATTCCACCCACTTGAGAAAGTCAAGGAATCTCAAGATTCCTTCCTCAAGTCCACCTTCTCAAGCCACCCTCTTACACCCTTTCCATGCTTCTTTAAGGCTTTCATTAATTCCTCATTAATGAAGATGCCTTAAGCCCATATCTCCTCCATGCCTCATTAATGCTCAAAACATTAATGACTCTTACACCACCATTAATGAGTCCCTCAACTCATTAATGAACCTTGTCTCCCCTCTCTCTCTCTCATTCTTCTATAAATAGAATCCATTTTTGAGAGCAAAGAAGCCTTCATCTCATATTAGAAAATACATTGTTATGCTGCTAAGATTTAGATAGCTTCATTTTCATCTCATAGTTCCATTACCATGCATTGTTATAATGTCCATTTTTTTAGACTAATATGCATTGCTCATTGAATAATAGCTTGTTTTAAATCAAATCTTTCATGAAAGGTTTTTTGTGTCACTGGTATTTAGCATAAATCTAAGGGCTTTTATGTTATTTTCTACACTCATCCTAGTTAGAAAGCAATAAGTTTAAGTTGTGGTTTATATACTCATTAACCCTTGTTTTTCACTAAGTACAGAATGACTTATTGAAGTGTTGTGTTGTAGATAACAGCTGCACAAATATACACACACACCCACCATATTTCTAAATCTATCCACATCTAGGTTGTTGGGAATGGTAGTCTCCATAAGAGCCTTTTCCAAAATCTCCTTGTGATTTGGTGAGAGCTTTAACAATTCAAGAATTGAAATTTGGGCTGGAGTCTTTTTCAATTGATCCAAAATATTGTATTTCCTTTGAGAAGAAGATGGTTTTAGGGATGGTTCCTTATAAGGTTATCTTTGATGATTTCCCCCTAGTAAAAAAATTGGAAGTTTATTTTGATGATTGATCTTTTACAACAACAAAATTGATAGTATTATCCTGATAAGGAATTCATTACATTATCATAGCTATGTGCAAAATTGACTTTTTTATTTCCTCCATTTTTATTTTTATTACTATTTGAAGATTCCCCTTTCTCACGATTAAAGAAATGAGTTTTAAAGGCCACGTAATCTTGTTTTTTTTTAGGCCCCTCCACCTTCGTCACACCATTATCTATTAAGTCTTTCACCTCATGCTTTAATCTCGTGCATTCATTTATCTTATGCCATTTATTCTGATGATAATCAAAATAATGATTATCATTCCACCATGAAGGTTATACTTGTGGTTCATAGGGCCTTGATTCTGGTAGGAAAATAATCTTATTAGAAATAATATTTCTTAAAGAATTCTCAAGTGGTTCACCCAAGGGTGTGAACTTCCTTCTTGGTGATGGGATAAAGAACAGTTTTGGCTTGTTAGCTTCTTGCTTGTTCAAAAAATGTTTGTTGTTGAATGGGATATTTGTTGATTAATTTATATTATTCGCTTGGTTAGATCCTCTTGTAAGATTGGAAGGAGTAGCTTTTAAGTTGTTTTCTTCAACAACTCCATCATTGACAAGGCCTTTGTTAGTGTTCTTGAACCAAAATTGATTATTATTGTTAGAATCCCAATTGTTGTTGTTGGAATTATTGTGATTATTATGAAAAATCTTATTTTCCTTAAAAATATTAATCTCTCAACTCTTTACCAAAACTTCCTCTATGGTAACTCCATTTTCAATGATCTTCTCAAAAGTAGGTGGGCATTGGAGTTGTAGCCGATAGTTCATTGTCTGTTCAAACTATTTAGGAAGATATCCATTTTCTTTGTTTTAGGCATACTTCTAAGAGATCGATTAAATACCATTCTCCACCTTTTTAGGAAGACTAGGAATGCTTCCCCTTCTTTTTTCTTAGTGTTGGATAAATTTATCCTTGTGACCTCATGTTTGATGTTATATGAGTAATGAGTCACAAACTTAGATGCCAACTCTTCAAATGTTTGAACATTTTAGGGTAATTTTGAAAACCATTCCATCACAGGTCCTCCAAGACTTCTTGGAAATAGTTGTGTTAAATAAGTGGTATCATGCATAAACTCTAAGATTAATGCAAAAAAATCTCTCAAGTGGTCTTGTGGGTCGGATACTCCTATGTATTTATCGTATTTAGGAAAGACCACATTCAGAGGAAATGGTACCATAATTAAAGTCTGATTGAAAGGGAATGTGTTGGATGATATCAGATTTGGATACTATTCATGATGTTGATATTCATGTTTTGTCACTAATGTCAATACATGTCTCTGTGAAGAGGACAGACTGGTTAATTGACTGACAGAAGTGTACATACATTGTATATATGTTTCAGAATGATTGAAGAAAGGGATATAAATATAAATGTGTGATGACCTTATTCCTAAGGTCTCTTGACTTGAGGTTACATATTGATGATATTACAGATGATTTAGTGAAGAGTGGTTTATGGATTGTGACAGTAATGCTTGACAGAGAAGGTCTATGTATTTTGTGTATATCTTACAGATAAAGATTTTTTGGCGCATGCAAGCTTATGGTATGACTAAGGACACATTAAATAATTTTCATTATTGATCAATTATTGTGAAAGTACTAGTGACATCATCTATTGCATGTATTTTGGAGGAGACCTATTCTGGTGGCCGACTTCAGACATGTAGCGTGTATTATGAATTGTGAGTATGAATTGTGAATCTTGGAGTATAACTGATGGATTGTAATTGATGTTTACTTGTTATAGCTACCATGTGTATCTTATCAAGGGGTTCAACAATTATTTGTATATAGGGAAATCCTAATTGGCTGACCTAATTAATTATTTCTATATTTGGAAAGCTTAATTAGCTGACCTAATGAAATATTGTAATAGGGTATATATGAGTGATATTTTCTTTTGGAAAGATGTGGCGGAGATTGTAAAGGAAGAGAAGTGTAAGATGTGAGGCTTCCTTTTTTGCTGGTTGATGTAGAGAAGAGTTTGTGATAAGAATACTTCATTGGAACTCACCAAGCAAAGACAATTTCTATCAGACAACTCACTGGATTGTATATTTCCTATATACACTTGTTCAGATTGTGAATCCTTGAGGTTGGCTTTAACCTTCTTTGGGAAGTGAGCCTACTAATTTTCTTGACTCCTAACAGGGTTTATCTCCTAACAGGAACTATGTACTGTAATGTTGTAATAAGATCCTAACAGGGCTAAATATTTTAACAGGGATACTATACTCTCAGTACATTATTTGTGGGTGCTAATTACCACTGGGGTTTTACCTTTAACAGGGTTTCCTTGACAACAAGTATTGTGTTATTGTGTTGGCATTTACTGTGTTATTATATGCAGTGTAGTTTTGGTTTATAAAGTTTAAATTTTAATATTCTATATCACAACTGATTCACCCCCCGCCCCCTCTCAGTTGTGTTTGTGGACTATTATTCCTAACAATTGGTATTAGAGGTACTAGTCCTTATAGAGAAAGCTTAACAACTTAAGGTGATCCTAAAGATGACTTACTATAGGAAGGATAGTCCAAAATTTGATCCTGAAAACTTTGGCAGTTGGAAGAACAAGATGAGAACACATTTACTATGTTTGGGAATTGACTATTGGATGATCACAAAGAAGAATTAGAATATAGCGACTGAGGATGAACCAGATAAATCTACTGAAGATCAAAAAAAGCTATTTTCATGTAATATGGTTGCAAGGGAATCATTGATCAGTGCACTTTCTGATGGTGAATTCACATAAGTAAAAGACTTGGACTCTGCACATGAGATTTGGACAAGATTGGAGGCACTATATGAAGGAGATAAGTTTACAAAATAGGAAAAGCTAAAAATTTTGAAAACAAAGATGGAACCACTAAAAATGAGATAAGATGAGAAAATTAGGGCATATGGATGGAGAATTACTAAAGTGATTAGTGGCATTAGAAATTTTGGAGGTACTTACAGTGAGGAAGAAGTGATTGCAAAGATTCTCAGATATTTGACACATGCATATAGAACTAAAGTACAAGGTATAGAGGAGATTATACCTTTGAGAGCAAAATTCACTAGAGAGATGTTGATTGGAAATCTACCTACTTTTGAGGCCACAGAATTGGGAGATAATTTACCTAAAGTTGAGTCAGCAGTTAAGGCAACCATGCATAGAAACAAAAATACCTTATCAGGAATTGTGAGCACTAGCAATAGTGACGTGAAAGAAGAGCTTGGAGACTATGTTGAGGAATAGGAATAGATTCAGGAGGAACAAAGAAAGCTAGATGAAGTGGTAGCATTGATCGCTAGAAGAGAAAAGAGAGGTAAGGGTAAATTTGAAGGAAAACTACCTTTGAAATTTTTTTCATGTAACAAGATTGGTCATTTTGCATCTCGATGTCCTACAAGGGTTCCTAAGCATAAACCTAAGTTTTATAAATCAAAGTATCCTAAATACAAGGAATGTTATTATGCTAGTGAGATTGTTTCTGATGGTGGTGGTGACTATGATGAAATTGGATTTATTGCTATAAAGGATGATGAACCTATACATGAGGAAAAATCTTTAGTATCTCGTGTTGAAAATAAATCTAAATGGGTTATAGATAGTGGTTGTTCACATAATATGAATAGAGATAAAAATAATTTTTTGAATTTGAAAAGATATGATGGTGGTGTTGTTAGATTTGGTGACAATACTCCTAAACTTATCATTGGTGTTGGATCTATTTCTCTGGATGGAAAGACTAATACTGATAATATATTACTTGTTGATGGACTTAAGCATAATCTGTTGAGTGTTGGGTAGTTAGTGGACAGAGGTTATCAATTGAAATTAATTAATGGTAATTGATCTAGTGCTCTATCAGAATTAAATTAGGAGATTTGATCACATCTGGTACTAAATCTAAAGGTAATGTATTTGAATTGAATACATCTAAATCTTCTTGTTTTATTGTGAAGATTGATGACAGTTGGCTGTGGCATAGAATATTTTTTCATATTAACTTTTATAACATTCTGAAGGAAAGTATGACTAATGTTGTAATAGATATACCTAAGATTGCAAATCCATATAACACTATATGTAGAGAGTGTGTTATGGGGAAGCAGACCAGAAGCAGTTTTAGAAGAAAATATTATTTAGCAAAAGGGAAGTTGGATCTGATGCATACATATCTCTGTGGTCCTACAAGAATAAGATCTTATTATGCTGAAAGGTACTTTATACTTTTTGTTGATGACTTTTCTAGAATGATGTGGGTTACATGAGAGAGAAATCTGAATCATTTGACAAATTCAAGTTATTTAAAGAAAAAGTTGAGAATGAATCTGGTTTGAAGATAAAATGTTTGAGATCAAACAAAGGTGGAGAGTTTACATTAGATTTATTCAATACCTACTATGAAGAACATGGAATATACAGACAGACATCAGCGCCTAGAACTCCACAACAGAATGGGATAGCAGAGTGAAGAAATAGAACTATATTAGATGTTGCAAGGACTATGTCAATAGAAGGAAATGTGTCACACATTCATTGGAGAGAAGTAGTTGGCATTGTTGTGTACACCTTAAACATAATTCAGATCAGAGAAGGTACAAGTAAGACTCCTTATAAATTATGGTTTGATCATACACCTACTGTAAAATATTTTAGAATATTTGGAAGTAAATGTTATATCAAAAGAGATGATGAGATAGGGAACTTTGATGCTAGAAGTGATGAAGGAATTTTTCTTGGATATTCTACTAAGATAAAAGCGTATAAATGTTTCAATCTAAGGTTGAGAAAGTTAATTGAAAGTGCTAATGTGAGGATGGATGAAAATTTTTAGATTCAGGAAAGAATATATGACTGTGGTTAGATTACAGAGATGAAAGAGGTCACTATTGAACCTGAAGAACCTTTGATGATTGAAAATGAAATTGAAGATGAATTGATTGAGGTTACTGAGACTCTAAAGACTCTGAGGTATGTTAAGAAGAACCATCCTGAAGATCAAATTATTAATGATGCAAGTAAAGGTATGATGACTAGATCTAGATTTAGAGATGAAATTTGTTTGATTTCTCAAGTTGAACCGAAAACTATTGATGAATATTGTAGAGATGAATCATGGACTAAAGCTATGGAAAAAGAACTTGAACAGATAAAGAAAAATAATACTTGGGAATTGGTTCCAAGACCTAAGAACAAAATTGTGATAAGAACTAAATGGGTTTTCAAAAATAAGATAAATGAGGAAAGAACGGTGGTAAGAAACAAGGCTAGATTGTTGTGTAAAGGCTACTCGCAACAAGAAAGTATAAGCTATGAAGAAACATTTGCTCTTGTTACTAGGTTGGAAGCTGTGAGATTATTTCTTTCATATGATACACATAAATACTTTAAAGTATATCAGACGGATGTGAAATTAGCACTATTGAATGGTGATTTAGAAGAAGAAGTATACATCGAGAAACTTGATGGATTTCCTTTGACAGAAGATGAAGAAATGGTTTGTAAGTTGAAGAAAGAACTGTATGGAATGAAACAAGCACTGAGAGCATGGTATGAAAGACTGGACAAGTATCTACTTTGTCTTGGTTTTAGAAAAGGTAATGCAGATAGTAATTTATATTTAAGAACTGATGAAGATGGAATCTTAAACATAGAAGTTTTTGTTGATGATATCATTTTTGGAGGCAATGATAAGATGAGTAAGAAGTTCTCTAAAGAAATGGAAAATGAATTTGAGATGTCAATGATTGGTGAGATGAAATTTTTTCTTGGTTTGCAAATTAATCAAAGTAAAAATGGCATTTTTCATATCTCAGACCAAGTATCTTAAGGAAATGTTGATAAACTTTGGAATGGAAGATTTTAAACCTGTTGGAACACCTATGGTGGCTGGATACAAACTGACTAGTAATGATGAGACTCAAAGTGTTTTTCAGACAAAATATAGATCTATGATTGGTGGTCTACAATATCTAACTCACACTAGACCAAACATCATCAATGCAGTTGGAATTGTGGCAAGCTATCGGGCAGATCCTAAAGAGACACACCTTGCTGCTGTGAAAAGAATTTTTAGATACTTGAAAGGAAAAATAGAATATGGATTATGGTATGAAAAATCAGATGACTTTATTTTGTAGGCTTATACTGATGTTGATTGGGAAGGTAATGTGGATGATAGAAAGAGTACAAGTGGTGGGGCATTTTTCCTTGGGAAAAGCCTGGTTTCTTGGTTAAGAAAGAAGCGGAACTGTATTTCTCAATCTACTGTTGAATCAAAGTATGTTGATGCTGCAATAAATTACACACAAGTTGTTTGGATGAAACAAATGTTGAAAGAAATTGGAATAATTTTTAAAGATCCAATAGTTATCCATTATGATAACACTAGCATAGTGAATATATCAAAGAATCATGTAATGCATTCAAAGACTAAACATATTTCTATTAAGTATCATTTATTGAGGGAGAAGATAACAGAGAAAGAGATTAAACTGGACTATATTAGCACAAAGGAATAGATAGCAGATATATTTACAAAACCTTTGCCAAAAGATGCTTTTGAGTATCTCAGAAGCATGCTTGGGGTCAGAGCCCCTCCATGTGATAATTAATTGATGCAGATATGCATCAGTCTAGTGGATTTCAGAGCTATATCATTTTCAAGACTAGATGTATGGATCTACTCCTTAGGGGGAGTGATCGCAGAAACACTAGAGCACATTTGGGTGATCTTGCACCTAGTTTTTGGACATGAAGATTTGAAAAAGATACACCTTATAGAAGATTACAGTTGAGTTATGGCACCCTTTTCCATTTCTGCCAAAGGGGGAAGGATTCTAGTGAAAACCCCTACTATTTTGGGGAGATTTGTGTTGAGGATATTGAGAAGATTGTATTGAGAGAAAGTACTTTTGGGTTGATGGATTTCCCCATATGTTTCCATCAATGCCAAAGGGGGAGATTGTTGGATGATATCAAATTTGGATACTATTCATGTTGTTGATATTCATGTTTTGTCACTGATGTCAACATATATTTTTGTGAAGAGGACAGACTGGTTAATTGATTGACATAAGTGTACTGACACTGTATGGATGTTTCAAAATGATCAAAGAGATGGATATAAAGAAAGATGTGTGATGACCTTATTCCTAAGGTCACTTGACTTGAGATTACATATTGATGATGTTACAGATGATTTAGTGAAGATTGGTTTCTAGACTATGACAGTAATGCTTGAGAGAGTGGGTCTCTATATTTTGTGTATATCTTATAGATAAAGATGTTTTAGTGCATGTGAGCTTATGGGATGTGTAATACCCACCCCTTAGTTTTATTTTCAATATCAGTTGTCGAACTCTTTTAGGCCTTTTTCATGTATGTGTTGGTTATTTCAGTTGGTTTTGAGGATGTTCATGTATTACTTTTATTATATTATTGATCCATTAGATAGTTATGTATATTATGTGTTGCAGATAGATTTATGGTTGTTTCATGATGGTTATTTATATGTTACAATATCATTTTGATTATGGATTTACTGACAATATTGACATTATATTGTATGCACATAGATCATTTGTATGTTTTACATTTCTGTTTGGCGTGTTTGATATGGTATGGAATAGAGTCATATTAACTTATTTCGGCGAGATCCACATAATAAACTGATCTCAACCATTGTTTGTTATATTATATGTATGTATGTGCATCTTTATGATGGCAGGTTTGTAGGTACTGGGAAATGTCTTCCCTGAATTGGAAAGAGTGAGCGTGCCCTATTGCAATATCTCAATGGTAAAAGAGGGGAGATAATATTCAGGCCTAAATCCCTACCCTAAACCCTTATTTTGTCTTATAATTTGATGAAGGGCAAGGCAGGAGAATCCCCGATGGAGATGTCCTAGCCCCCAGCAAATAACCACACAATGGAAGATAATAACAATACAGATATTTAGAACCACACAATGCAAATACTCATAATAGAATTATCATATTTTCATCCAACATGCCTGGCTGTAAGGCCTTTCGGGTTACGGCCAAATACAATGCAATTAAAATAGAAACTCCATAAGATCTCGCAAGATCCAAATGAAACCCTAGCTAGCCCAGATCCACACACTGGTAGGAACACCCAAGGAAGATCTAAACTTGTGCTCGCAAGCCAACCAAGCAATCTCCTTGTTTCCCAAGCCGCAGCCACTAGCTCTTCTCAAAACTCGCTCCTCTACTTCTTTCTCTTCTCCAGGATGAATGAATAATCCTAGCTAGTCCAGATCCACACACTGGTAGGAGCCCCCAAGGAAGATCTAAACTTGTGCTCGCAAGTCCACCAAGCAATCCCCTTGTCCCCCAAGCCGTAACCACTAGCTCTTCTCAAAACTCGCTCCTCTACCTCTTCCTCTTCTCTAGGATGAATGAATGATGACTAAAGACTTCCCCCACAACCCCTACTTATACCAATCTAAGCCATAGGTCGGCCCTAAACATAAATTAAATACAAATACCGAAATTAAATGCCACAAGTCGGCCAACAACAACAATTAAATGCCCAAAAATAGATGTCTTAGTAAAATCGTGATATCTCCTAGCTCCAGATGAATTAGGACTCGTGCTTCGAACCGTAGGTAGAAATCTAGGCCCTCTTCAATCCTTGAAATTTGCATCCTCTAAATCTTTGTGGAAAATTACTTATATGGCTTGTAATAGGAACCAAATTCCTAAGCAAGGCCAATCTCCTCCTGGTCCATGCCAAGCAACCAAGATCATGCCAAGTTCCATCAAAACCAATTACCCAAGACCCAAGTAGGTTCAAAAAACTCTACCAAATCCCTCACACATGAAAATAAGTCCACACAACTCCATCAAATCTCCCAAACATGCAGGATAGCCAACTACCCTGGGATGCTCCTGCATCAGACTCCCCAGGTGCGAAAAGA
>MU224254.1:4770316-4822130 GCA_018584345.1 Thuja plicata | reverse complement strand
AAATACAAATACCGAAATTAAATGCCACAAGTCGGCCAACAACAACAATTAAATGCCCAAAATAGATGTCTTAGTAAAATCGCGATATCTCCTAGCTCTGGATGAATTAGGACTCGTGCTTCGAACCATAGGTAGAAATCTAGGCCCTCTTCAATCCTTGAAATGTTCATCCTCTAACTCTTTGTGGAAAATTACTTATATGGCTTGTAATAGGAACCAAATTCCTAAGCAAGGCCGATCTCCTCCTGGTCCATGCCAAGCAACCAAGATCATGCCAAGTTCCATCAAAACCAATTACCCAAGACCCAAGTAGGTTCAAACAACTCTACCAAATCCCTCACACATGAAAAAAAGTCCACACAACTCCATCAAATCTCCCAAACATGCAGGATAGCCAACTACCCTGGGATGCTCCTGCATCATAATTGGACAAGAATCTAACTGATTATCCTATTTGAATCTGTCAAAGTGATGTGGATTCGTGAACCTTTCTATGTGTGTTTGTATTTCTATTTCAATTGTTTTTCTAGTTGGATTTATGATGCTTTTACCTTGCGTGTTTAATGATTAATTTATGGTAATTACTAATGTTAATAATTACACCTTTGATAAGGTTTAAATATTAAATATATGGCTATTTAATAATTAAATATTATTTAAATGCCTATATTTAATTAAATAATTTAATTATTAAGCCTTAATTTAATAATTGAGATTTAATAAATATTAAATCTAAAAATTATAATTAATTGTGCAAATTAAATTATTAAATATTATTTTAAATTGCATGATTAATTTATTTAATTTAATTAAAATATTCTCATGCTTTTTTATTTATGACTTTGACTTTTGATTTTAAAGTTAAGTTGTGCATTGTTTTAAGTGAAATTGAAAATTAATTTTTTTTTAATTAATAATTAATATTCCTTTAGGGTTGCACTTTTTGTAAACCTGCTTACCTGGTTTTCTATATCTCTGAATTGAAAGCCATTTGGAGGCAATTCAATCAGGTGGAAGGAGAATTCAAGTGGTTAGAGATTTGTGGAAAGCTTAGGAGTATTTTGGATTCGTGAATGCTTTGGATTTAAATTGGATCTTCTCATCAGTTACTAAGGTAGGACTTTGAAACTTGTTAATTACAGCCTTCCAGATTCCTGTCTTATATGCATCTGGATTGTTGGGATCCTGTGTCTGAAACTTCCTTGTTTGACATTGTGTGTTTAAATTGCTTAAAATTTGAGAAATAGGTTATTGGATAATTTATGTGGTTTTTCCTTCATGTTTGTATGGCAGATCTATTTTCTGGGCTTAAGACTTTTCATTAAATTATCTTGGTTGTAAAATGGGCATTAGGGTTTCATTTGATATGTATTAGGTTTCAAAATTACCATTAGGGTTTCATATTTGTAAAAATCCCTTACATGTAATTGAAAACCATACCTTTACCAGGTTCATATTCAAAACCCCAGAACTAGGTCTGCATGGAAAATAAAGAATAGTGGGTTAAGTTTTACATGCTAGAATAATAAATCAATGTAATTGAATATTTGCATATTTCCCTATTTTTAGTAACTTGCATGGTCCTTAAAGATTTCATTATCTTTCCCTTTGAAAAATCTTTTTTTTTGTAAAATAACAATAATTAATATATTGCCTATATGCATTGATTATGTTCCTTGTGATATATATATATATATATATATATATATATATATATATATATACTTTTACCTTAGAAATACATTATTTTTATTTAAAAATAATAATAATAATTAAGTTTGTTTTTTTAAACATTTAATAAATATACTTTCTATTTTTAAAAAAACAAAAACAAGAACAAAACAATGTTTTAAAAAAATTAATTAAAGTATTTTTTAAAGTTGTTTTCTTTAAAATTAATTTAAATTTGTTTTTTATTTATTTATTAATTTTTAATTAGAATTTTTTTCTAAAGTAAAGTTTTACTTATTAAAGTAATTTAGTTTTTTTAAGTATTTTAATTAAAGTTAATATTATTAATATTAATATGCTTTCTTTTATAGTTTTAATAATGTGGTATTATTAATTGATTAATAATTTTATTAATAGGTATTAATATTAACAAGTTAATATTAATATTTATTTAATAATATTAATTTTAGATTATTACATGTTGAGTTATATTGTGCTTTTAGTAATTTATTTAAATAGATTAATTTATATACATGTGTTTTATAAATTAGTCTATAGGAGATTTAATTTACTTTTTTTTTTAGATTTAATTATAATGTTATTAGTTATTTTATTGGATAAACTAATTTGTATAATGCTTATTATAAATTGGTTTACCATTATGCTTTATTAATTCTTTTGGAAATTGAGTTTTTCATGCAATGATGTGTTTCTAGGTGACTACTAATGGATTAGGTACTTCTCTTTTATGGATCTGTATTATTTTGGGTATCTGTTGGGACTAGTAGACCCTTAGGATGTTGTACCAGGGCTTGTTGGAATTTTTATTGCCAGTTGTTTATGTAAGATTATTTGGGGTGTTTGAGATTAGTTGTTCGGTCTTTTTACTGAACCTAGTATGTCTGAACTCATGTTATGTGATCTTTTGAGAGTTCCTCATGTTGTTATGGTTAATAGAGAACCAACAGTTCTTGTATGGGAAAGAACCAATTTATGAGTCTTATGTGTTTATTTATGACCTTGAGATTAGGGGAAGTTAATTAGGTGAATCTTAGGTGAGTAGCTTACAATAGGGGTCTGGGGCCCAAAGAGGCCAGATCTAGGGTAACCTATCATAAGTTGTTAATAAGTGATAATCTAATAATAAAAGTTGGGGTTAGCATTAAATACAATATTGTTCATGATGCCTCACTCATGCCTTGAGCACTTGTACAAGCTAAGGATGAGAATGGGATGATACCTAGAGAGTAGGTATGATTAGATTCCTCTTCTTCATGAGAGGGTATTCTAGTTTCGCATGAGCCATGTTGAGGGTTCGGGGTCCAGAGTGACCAGTCTAGGGTAACTCAAGTGATTGACCATGTGATGACACTCCCATAGAATGTAGCCTAAGTCTACTCCATAGGTCTTGTTTTACCTTTGATGATTGTTTTTTTTACTTTTGGCTTTTTTTGTTTCAATAGTTGGTTCATGTTGGTGTTTTGGTTGATTTTTGTATGTCTTTTATCTTAGCATGTGTTATCCAATTTTTCATGACTTCAAATTTGGACGGATGGGGTTAAATGAGGCTCCCACAAGGGTAGAGCCCAGCCTATGCCAAAGATTTGGTAATTTTTATGGTCCTTTTTGTGTATTGGATATCTTTTTTCAGTCTTGTTGTTTGCCTCTTTCCATGCAATTATGTCTAAAATGTCTAGATTTGATTAAGTTTTAGGGTTTCCTATTTGGCCCTATGTATCTACCATGACCCCTGTGAAAGTGTGGAGAAAATTTCATGTCTTTATGACCTTTCCTCCTTTCTTTGTGTCCTTTATGTCTCTGCTCTGAGAAACCCTTAAAATTTGGAAGGGATGACTGTTATAATTTGAAAAAGTGACCATTGTAATGAAAACCCTAGCTATCTTATGTTTTGTCATTACCTTTTTTGGTCACTTAAAATGTTGAGTTTCCCATGTGCCTTTTATCCCATTGGTCAGTCGCGGTATCACTTCATGTTTTGTGTTTACTCTTTTACTTCACGTGATTAAGTGACTAATACCTCAGTTGGGTTATCGCTAGATTAAACCTTGAGTTGGAAAATCTTCATGAGATCCCACGGCCCTTTATACTTCCTAAACCATAGTAAAGCTTCAGTGTATGATAGGTTAGTGTTTCCCCTTTGGTCGCCAAGTCTCGATGTAAATTAGGGTTTACCCCAAATATCATAAGATTAAGGGAGGGTCATCGAATGAAAGAATGAAGGGATCAACAATGGTCAGGTGAATGCCTGATCTCAGTCAAAGGTCAAACAAGTCTCCCGATTACACGACTGAAGGGATAGTCATGTAGTCTCTTGATTCAAAAGTAAAGGAAACCTAAAGTGGCAATACAGTTAACGCATTGTCTGAGATGATCAAAGCAAACAAAATCTGGTGCAAGGTTGACAAGTGGCAGCATGGACCCAAGCCTTCATGGTCAATCAGGAGATCACCAGACAAGGTGCGAATGTGCCAAATGTTCATGTGATAAGGAGATTGCCTTAGTTGCTAGGTCTCAAAGATAAAGGGTATATTTTGTAGTGATTGTGAGATCTAGCGACCATCATTTTATCAAAGCCAAGATCTATGACAGTCACAGAGTCGCTAGATCTAAGCTGCGGTTAATGAAAACTCAGGAGACCTAGTGACTTAAAAGGAAACGATAACTGTGGTCGGCTAGCGGTTAAGGGTAGGGACACAGCACAGGCTAAGCATGTCAAAGACAAAGAAAATATGATCTGATGGTTCTCATTTAAAAGGAAACAAGGCCTCAACCTTGGTCGCCCAATAAAGAAAAGGATGGCGCCAAAATAACCATTTTTATTTTTTAAATTCAAAATATCTTTGTAGATAAAATTTGAATAGTAATGGCAGCTGACTAGCAGAAGTTAGATGGATAAGGGGTGACCTTTCAGGAGGAGTAATGGATAAGTCATCTTTTTTTGAAGGGGCAGTCTGATTTCTGGCAATATTCTCTACAAATAGTGAAGGCCAAATTGACCCAAATAGGGCTTCCTAATCAGATCTCATTACATGTATTTTGACTGGTCTTCTTTCATATCAGATTCACCAGCCTTTCTCAGAGATTTTCATTATAACAAAGTTGCTTTTCAAAGATGTATCTGATCTTTCATAGATAATCTTAGAGTTTCTTCTCATAGATGGGACAATTAGGGTTTCTATTGTTCAAAGTGAACATATTGTATTGTAACCCTAATATGATCAGATTGACTCCAAGCCTGCATGCTGGGGAGTATATATATCAATTTTGGGAGCTTTTAGAGGAGAGAGTTTTTTCTGGCTTAGAAGTTATCTGTGGCATTTTTTCTTCCCTCTAACTTTTACAGTCTATAATCTTTCATTGATATTCAGATATTGCAAAGGATTTTTGTGACATTTTCTCTAACTCTGGGCTTTCTTGTCTAAATTTATCTTACTGAATTAGAATATATTGAATGATTTTTCAGAGAAATATTGGAGTTCCTGAGCCCTCTTTCTTTTTTCAATAGTGTGTACTACTGTGGATGATCTAATTTAGATGAGTTTGAGGATATTCTTCAGTCCCCTATCATTTTGTCTTATTCCTGTGCCTGATTGAAAAAGTGGATGTTTATTTGTAGGTCATAGTCCGTGTCTACTTATAGTGAATATGCTATTTTTTGTGAAATTACTTCTTTCCCTGAATAGCCTTTGTTTATCTCAGACCTCTATATGAAATACTTATGCAAGCCTATTAGAAGGTTGTATTATATTAGATCCAAGGTTTCATGCCGAGATTAGTTAATGTGTTATGATTCAAGTTACCTTCGATGTATCACCTAGTAGGATAAGTTTCTTTCATTTATTTCCCTTTCATGTATTCCTTCTATCCCTTTTCCCTCAAGAATTTACTTTTATGTTAGGAATAAAATTTTGGTGATTATCCAAGAGGAACCAGCCTAGAACCTAGAGGTCTCATTTCAGTTAGCAAAGGTCCCACACTTGGAAATGATTCCCATGTTAAACTAGATTATCAAGACTATGAGAGCTTAAATAGGGCATAAATTTAGTGTATAACAATTATGGCATGCATGGTGGGACTGGAGATAAAAGAAATAAGTTTATCTCTCTAAGAGCATACTAGTTTTCAAGATCAAATACAGACCAGGAAGTGGTCATTTTCAGCATACCCCACCTTGTCTACCAGATAACAATTCTGGCACGCCCGGTGGGACTCCATAAAGAATTTTATTTTTCAAGTCATGCTATCACTTGTTGATGACATGATTTAGGCCTAGAAGAGGTCATTCTACTGCATATCTGGCTACTCCAAAGGTCTACTGGTTTCAAAGATCAAAGTGCTGGTATGTTCCAAGTTTTTACATATTTTAAAATTCCAGCTAAACTATATGAGTAGACATGTCAAGTTACTATGGATAGTTAGGTTACTCTCCTTCTTTTTATGATAATAGTATTCAGTGGGCTAGACATCATCCATACCAAAGCCCTCCAAGGCTTACTTTTACCCCAATCTTCCATATTATACAAGGCCACCAATATATCCAACATGACCCAAATGATTATTCTCTTGTGAGAGATTATGAGAAAGCCCTCCAAAGAGAAAACCAATGGGTACTAAAGGCACAACAAGAGATGCTAATGAATATGCATTTAACTCACCATGCTTACCTCNNCCCTCCCCCCCCCCCCCCCTTCTCAGCCCATTTGACAGCTGCCTTAGACCTCAGATTTTATGAAAGAACAAGAAAAGATAAAGGCTAAAATGCTTGAGATGATCAAGCAAATATCTGAGATAAAGAATTCGCAGTAAGATATGGAAACTCAGGCCTATGAGTAGAAAGATATGGAAACTCAATGCTATTTTCAAGTGTCAACCCCCTACCATGAATCAATCACCTCGCAAGCATATATCCCTAAGATTGGGATGCTTCTAGGGAAGCAATTTCAAGAGGAGCTCAATCGCCAAGCTAAAATTATGTCAGCAAAGTTGAAAGCTCAAATTTATGAAAGGGAAGCCCTTAGGCCTGAGATTCCAAGTTGGAGGGATCATTTGCTTCAAAATCCCATGCATGAGGAACCTGCAAGGAATTCATTTCCAAGCTTCAAGGATCTTCTTGAAGCACAGAAGCCAACAGAGCACTTGTAGCTGCCTCTTGAGCATCAATAGCCTAGAGAAGTGGTTACAACAAGGGTGGCCATAAAGGAGCAGCACCAAGGTGGTGTAGGCTTTGACTTACCAAGTCTTAGGTTAGATATTCCTTCTATGTCTTTCCTTAAGCCTCTTCAACTGCATATTCCAAGCTTCAAGGCAAAGGCTTTTATCCAAGAACCTATGATTGAAAATCAGTCCACTAATCTACAGGGGCAGTTTGTCTAAGGAAATGATCCATCCCAAGAGACCTCTATTGTCTCTTAAGGTGATGAAATCCTATGGAAATGGCCATCTCTACCTCCTAGTTATCAAATTCCAAGCCTTTTCAAGGGTACTAGCTTAGTATCCGGGCAGGAGCTTGTGGTAGATGAGCTTCTCAGTGATGATGTGGAAGAGATGAGGTCAGATACTTCAGAGCTCAATGAGGACTATGATGAACTTAGATAGAAAACTAAGAAGGTGGAGATGGATATTCAAGCTGATATCTTGGTGAACCTATTTGAGGAGCTTCCCATATTTTTTGGTTAGGAAGAAGAGACTATATCATTTCTTATGACTAAAAATCAATCAGGGCAAAAGGCACAACATCAGAAAATGGTGGATATCAAAAATGGTGATATGACCTTGGTGGATGAGCTGCCTAATTTCATTGAGAAATATGATGAATTTATTTCATAACTACCACTGCAAATTTGCAGCAGTAAGAGGAGAACATTGACAAAGGCTTTGAAGAGTATGGTTTTTCAGAGATCATAGAGATTTTTTATGAAGGGCTTAATGATGAACCCCTATTCCTTGGAGTGGGAGTTTAGAGTTGTGTGCCGACTATAGAAGATCCATTTTTGGATTACTCTCTTTCAAGGAATCTTCCACCTAAGCAAAATTTTGAGCCAATTTCAGATCTTCAGGATCTTGACAGCTTTGATGAGATTTTGGTCAGTTTGAAGGAAGAAGATGATAGTTTTTTTACCATTAAGGAGGAGATGACATGGCTTTCCATAGTGAAAGAGGAAAATCATGAAGAAAAGGAAGATGCCAGCAAGAAGGTTTCTACCTTCAAAATCTCAAGGGGCTTCCCTATCAGATACCTAGCCCAAATGGAGTTTGTTGAGGTACCTTCACATGATTAGATTGAGGTAAGTGAATCTGATCTCATTTTTGTAGAGGCAGATTATTATTGTTTGACAATCTATACATGCCTCATATACTTGTAATTGTCCTTATGCATGTACTACAAAGTATTTTAATCAGAAAAGGTAGCTACTTTAACAATCCAGTGAATGGTTTTGTTTTACCAAGTTTGTTTCACTGGTTAGCTTAGGGTAGATTAGATTTCTTGCTTTCTTTCAAAGATTTCTAGTCTAACTTCCCAGCTTTTCAAGAGTGCATGTGCACATAAGTTTTTCTTCAGATCTATTTCTCTATCAGAGGAAGGTTTTGTTTGCAGAAATGACTCCATATCCAATGGAATGTTTCAGAGGCCACTAGTTTCTATGTTTAGCAGGCAAACATCCAGCAGAAATTGCCAAAATGTTATCCAATTTTTCATGACTATTCAAATTTGGACAGGTGGGGTTAAATGAGGCTCCCACAAGGGTAGAGCCCATCCTGTTCCAAATATTTGGTAATATTTCTAGTCCTTGTTGTGTATTGGATATCTTTTTCAATCTTGTCGTTTGCCTCTTTCCATGCAATTATGTCTGGAATGTCTAGATTTGATTAAGTTTTAGGGTTTCCTATTTGGCCCTATGTATCTTCCATGACCCCTGTGAAAGTGTAGAGAAAATTTCATGTCTTTATGACCTTTCCTCCTTTCTCTGTGTCCTTTATGTCTCTGCTCTAAGAAACCCTTAAAATTTGGAAGGGATGACTATTATAATTTGAAAAAGTGACTGTTGTAATGAAAACCCTAGCTATCTTATGTTTTGTCATTACCTTTTTCGGTCACTTAAAATGTAGAGTTTCCCATGTGCCTTTTATCCCATTGGTCAGTCGTAGTATCACTTCATGTTTTGTGTTTACTCTTTTACTTCACGCGATTAAGCGACTAATACCTCAGTCGGTTTATCGCTAGTTTAAACCTTGAGTTGGAAAATCTTTATGAGATCCCGTGACCCTTTATACTTCCTAAACCATGGTCAAGCTTCAGTCTATGATAGGTTAGTGTTTCCCCTTTGGTCACCAAATCTTGATATAAATTAGGTTTTACCCCAAAAATCATGAGATTAAGGGAGGGCCATCGGATGAAAGAATGAAGGGATCAACGATGGTCGGGTGATCTCTTGATCTCAGTCAAAGGTCAAACATGTCTTCTGATTATGCGACTGAATGGATAGTCGCGTAGTCTCTTGATTCAAAAGTAAAGGAAGTCTGATGTGGAAATATAGTTGGCACATTGTCAGAGTTTATCAAAGCAAACAGAAGCCAGTGCAAGGTTGACAAGTGGCAGCATGGACCCGAGCCTTCATGGTCAGTTGGGAGATCGCTAGAGAAGGTGTGAATGTGCCAAATGTTCATGTGATAAGGAGATTGCCTTAGTCGGTAGGTCTCAAAGATAAAGGGTATATTTTGTAGTGATTGGGAGATCTAGCGACCACCATTTTATCAAAGCCAAGATCTATGACGGTCGTGGAGTCGCTAGATCTAAGCTACGGTTAATGAAAACTCAAGAGACCTGGCAACTTAAAAGGCAAAGATAACTATGGTCGGCTGGCGGTTAAGGGTAGGGACACAGCGCAGGCTAAGCAGGTCAAAGACAAAGAAAAGATGATTCGATGATTCTCATTTAAAAGGAAACGAGGCCTCAACCTCAGTCGCCCAATAAAAGAAAAGGATGGCACCACAATGACCATTTTTATTTATTAAATTCAAAATATCCTTGCAGATCAAATTTGAATAGTAATGACGGTCAACTGGAAGAAATTAGATGGATAAGGGGTGACCTTTCAGAAGGAGTAATGGCTAAGTCTTTTTTTTTTGAAGGGGCAATTTGATTTCTGGCAATATTCTCTGTGAATAGTAAAGGCCAAATTGACCCAAACAGGGCTTCCTAATTAGATCTCGTTACATGTATTTTGACTGGTCTTCTTTCATATCAGATTCACTAGCCTTTCTCAGAGATTTTTAATATAACAAAGATGCTTTTCAAATATGTATCTGATCTTTCATAGATAATCTCACAGTTTCTTCTCACAGATAGGATAGATAGGGTTTCTATTGTTCAAAATGAACATATTGTATTGTAAACCTGATATGATCAGATTGACTCCAAGCCTGCGTGCTAGGGAGTATATATATCAATTTTGAGAGCTTTTAGAGGAGAGATTTTTTTCTGGCTTAGAAGTTATCCGTGGAATTTTTTCTACCCTCTGACTTTTACCGTCTGTAATCTTTCATTGATATTCAGATATTACAAAGTCTTTTTGTGACATTTTCTCTTTCCCTAGGATTTCTTGTCTGAATTTCTCTTACTGAATTAGAATATATTGAATGATTTTTCAGAGAAATATTGGAGTTCCTGAGCCCTCTTTATTTTTGCAATAGTGTGTACTACTATGGATGATCTGATTTAGATGAGTTTGAGGATATTCTTCAGTCCCCTGTCATTTTGTCTCATTCATGTGCCTGATTGCAAAAGTGGATGTTTATTTGTAGGTCATAGTTCATGTCTACTTATAGTGAATATGCTATTGTTTGTGAAATTACTTCTTTCCCTGAATAGCCTCTATTTATCTCATACCTCTCTATGAAATACTTATGCAAGCCTATCTAGAAGGTTGTGTTCTATTAGATCCAAGGTTTCATGCTGAGATTAGTTAATGTGTTATGATTCAAGTTACCTTCGGTGTATCACCTAGTAGGATAATTTGCTTTCAGGTATTTCCCTTTTATGTAGTCCTTCTATCCCTTTTCCCTCAAGAATTTACTTTTATGTTAGGAAGCAAATTTTGGTGATTATCCAAGAGGAACCAACCTAGAACCTGGAGGTCTCATTTTAGTTAGCAAAGGTCCCACACCTGGAAATAATTCCCATGTTATACTAGATTATCAAGACTACAAGAGCTTGAATAGGGTGCAAATTTAGTGTATAACAGGATGGTGTACCTTTGTTTTGACCTTTGATCTAAAGTGTGTCTTGATCTTTCCTATCCTTGTACTTCTTCTTTAGTTTGTCTTTTTATGTACTTGTGTGTGTGGGCCTGATGTTATCTCCTTAGCACAGTGGGAGTGGACCTTTGGTTCCACATGGTTGAGTGGTAGTGATTCTTTTACCATTTGAGATTCGACGCTCTTATTCTTGCTTGGATGATTCTTATTGTAGTTCTACCTTCTTATTCTTCTGGAGACTTGTTCAGTTTTGTGAGTTGTACTTGTACCATATATGTATATTGGTCGACATCCTTTTAGAGGATGTGTTGTATTGTTATTTATTATTACATACCATGTGACTTATGTAGTGGATGTTGATTCATTTATGTATACATTGGGTATTAGTTATATATTTAATCTTATTATATAGGATGGATATTCGATTCATTTGATGTATCTTTTATGCTAGTTCTTTATATTTGTTCTTCATAGATTAGTTTTCTTAAGTAATTCTATGTCAAGTAACCCTCGAGATTTATAACCTTTGTTGATTTGTATATATGTATATTTTTTGTATCTCATTGTATTGCTTCCGCATTGTTATCATTATTGTTTGTCCACATTTTAAAAAAATATATCTTGTTAACTTAGTTGCAATTTTAGGTTAGTTCTCCTGAGTTCCCTGGTGGAGCATTACATTGTTTGAGTGGAGAAAAATATTTTACCAAAATAAATTTGAAGAGTGGATATCATCATATCAAAATCAGAGAAGGTGATGCATGGAAGACTGCTTTCAAGACAAAACAAGGTTTGTATCAATGGTATACTTGGATGATATTATGTTTTAGTAAGACTAGAGAAGAGAATTTGATGCATATAAGACAAGTATTGCAGAGATTGAAAGAGGAAAAGTCACTGATAAATTTGAAAAAGTGTTCTTTCATGAAAGAGGAACTTGTGTATTTAGGTTTTGTGATTTCAGATGATGGTTTGAAGATAGATCCTGAGAAGGTTGAAGCTATACTTAGTTGGCCTACACCTAAGAATGTCAGTGAGGTAAGATCATTTCATGGATTAGCAAGTTTTTATAGGAATTTTATCATAAATTTTAGTTCTATTTGTAATGCTATGACTGGGACAATGAGAGGAGACAAAAGAGAATTCAAATGGACACATGGAGCTGATAAGAGTTTTGAGACTTTGAAGCAGAAGGTTGTTGAATTGACTGTATTATTCTTTCCTGATTTCAATAAGGTATTTCAAGTTGAATGTGACGCAAGTGGAAGTGTAATAGGAGCTATGTTGGCTCAAGGAGGTAAACCTATTGCTTTCTTTAGTAAAAATTTTAATGATGCTAAAAGGAAATATTTTGTCTATGATCAATAATTCTATGCTATTATTCAAGCTTTGAAGAAATGGAGACATTATTTGATGCCAAGTGAATTTGTGTTGTATACTGAACACAAGGCTTTTTTAGTATTTAGGTAGTCAGAATAAGTTGAACCAGAGACATATGAAATGGGTAGATTATTTGCATAGTTTCACATTTTTGATCAAGCATAAGAGTGGATTTTCTAACCAAGTTGTTGATGCATTGAGTAGAAGAAGATCTTTGGTGATTGAAATAAGAATTGAGGTTCTTGGTTTTGATGACATGAAGCATTTGTATGAAAATGATCCTGATTTTTTTGAGAAGTGGAGAGTGTGCAAAACACCGAGTGTGCAAAACACCTACTTTAAATCAACCAAGTAAGTATGAATATTATTTCATTTAAGAAGATATGTTGTTCAAAGGTATTCAATTGTGTATACCAAGAGGATCAATGAGAACTAATTTGATAAAGGAAAAACATAGTATTGGTTTGGTTGGACACTTTGGTATTGATCTAACATTAAATTCTCTTAAGGAAATGTATTTTTGGCCTCAATTGTATAAGGATGTACATTAATTTGTGAAAATTTGTAGGGTTTGTCAAGTTACAAAAGGAGTAAGTTAGAATACTAGATTGTATACACTAATTTTTGTTCCTGAGAAACCTTGGGGTGATATCAGCATGGATTTTGTTCTTGGCTTACCGAGGACAGCAAGAGGTAATGATTCCATATTTGTTATTGTGGATAGATTCTCAAAAATGACACATTTCATACCATGTAAGAAAATATTAGATGCAATACATATTGAAGATCTTTTCTTTAAGGAGATTGTCATATTGCATGGATTACCAAGGAGTGTCATCTCTGACCAAGACAGTAAGTTTTTCATCTATTTTTGGAAAACACTTTGGAAGAAGTTGGACACCGAGTTGAAGTATAGTTCTACATTTCATCCACAAATTGATGGACAAACAGAGGTTGTAAACTAAAGTTTTGGTAACTTGTTAAGATGCTTAGTTGGAGACACACTGATTAATTAATTGGGATTTGATATTGGCACAAGTAGAGTTTGCATATAATAATTCAGTAAATAGAATTACTAGAAAGACACATTTTGATATTGTTAATGGCACACAACCAAGAGGTATATCAGACTTGAGATATATTTTTGGAGAAGAAAAGATAAGTGATGAAGGAGAGAAATTTTCTGAGTTGATGAAGAAATTGTGTGAGGAAGTGAAACATAAGTTGGAGAAAATTAATCATAAATATAAGGATATTGCAGATAAATCAAGGAGACATAAAACTTTTGAATTTGGTGATGCAGTTATGGTTCATCTGAAGAAAGGCAGATTTCCTATTGGAACATATGATAAATTTAAAATGAATAAATTTGGTCCTTGCAGAATATTGAGAAGATTTGACAGTGGAAATGCTTATGAAGTAGAATTACCTGATGACATGGATATATCACCTATATTCAATATTTTAGATTTGTATGAGTATCATGAACCTAATGAAGAAGCATTAGTACTGAGTGAATATCCCAAGAAACAGATAGAGAAAGTTGAGAAGATTTTGAAATAGAGAGTTGGTATAAGTATAAGAGGAAGGGATTACATGGAATACCTGGTAAAATGGAAGAATAGATCAATTAAGGACTCATCTTGGATTTCTTAATCTAAATTGGATTCAATTCAGGTTGTACCTAACTCATGATTCAGAGAATCATTTCTTTTAACCCCACATGTTTGATAGAGGAGCATCTTGGGTTCTTGGTAATCCTATATCAACCAAAATTATGTTGGTTTTGGTTCAGTAGCTTATTGGAGAATACTCGGTAAAGTGCTTGGTAACTTCTTTGTTCGCTCAGTTGAAGACTTTTTTTTCCACTTAGGCTCGATTACTTGTTTATGTCTTGCTTTATCGATGGGTCTTGGTGGCGTGCTTTACCGATGGGTCTCGGTGGTTTTTCACTGAGTTCTCTCTATGCTCAGTTGGTTCTTATCGACTTGTCTTTGTGCTTGGTTGGTTCTTACCAAGTTGTTTTTGTGTCTAGGTGGCTTTCTTACCAAGTTGTGTATTTTGAAGTTGGATCTTCTAGCTGACTTCTGCATTTAATTTCCATAATGTAATTAATGTTACGATCTCTCATTGGGAGGTGAGTGGACCTAAATCTAGGTATTTTCTATTTCCTATGTTGGATCTCTAAGATTTGAGTGCCGACCTCTTCGGTGGACTCCTATATATATTTGGTTTTATGTTCTTAGATTAGAGGTGATTTTTGGGGGATAGAAGATTAGGTGTTAGCATATTTGGATTGTAGGTTTGTGACCTCATATGTATCAAGATTATTCTTTAAACATCTAAATGTATATGGCCAAAACTGGGAAGGCCTTACAGCCCAGCATGTAATAATTTTGATGAAATAATATAAAGTACTATGGTTTTCTTCTCTCCCTTTCTATGTTGATTGCTTCTGAGTTGGTTTGGATAGCTGGGAGTGCACTAGGCCCTGGTCTTCCTACCCTCCTTGCATCAACAAGGCACTAGTAAGATACCTTATGAACTTTGGTATGGTCATGTTCCTATAGTTAAATACTTTATAATTTTTGGAAGAAAATTTTATATCATAACAGATGAAGACTTAGGAAAATTTGATCCTCGATGTGATGAAGGAATTTTTCTTTGTTATTCTACAAAAAGGAAAGCATACAAGTGTTATAAAAAAATATTGAAGAAGGTAATTGAAAGTGAAAATGTTAAAGTGGATGATAATTTTCATTAAAAAATCATATCTTGTATATATGAATTAGATGATGAAGAAGACAATCAGATAGTGCAAGGACAGAATCAGAATCACAGTCAGAATGGTTCGGTAGAGTAGAATGAAGAAGTTTCAAATAATGAAGAAGTGGAAATACAAGAGTCTACTATAAGTGCTAATCCAAAGACTCCAAGGTATATGTTAATGTTTGTAGCTTCGGTCGTATGATCATTTAGAATACATATAATACTTTAATATTGATTAATAATATATATATATATATATATATATATATATATATATATTGTGTGTGTGTGTTATATTATATATATGAAATTATTAAGTATATATTATGTAAACTTATATTATTCTAATATATAATTGATTAATGAAACATTAACAATGATAATGAATAGACATGTCCCTTCATGGGACATGTCTCTCCTGGCCTCTTTCTCAATATAAATACAAGAAAGATTGTTGCATTTGAAAAATAAAGAAAATGAAGAGAGTGATATTACATTTGCAGCTATCCTAAAGTTCAACAAGGTATCAGAGCCAGCACGATTAGAGGGATTATAGATCACAAATGTTGGGGCAATCTAAATGTAGAGGAGATTATGATAAAATCACATAGTTTTAAAAAATATAATATCCAGAGGTTGCTAAAAACAACAGAAAGAGAATAGTGCCCAGGATGGAATTTTCACGCAATTCTCTAAAAGTCTTGGGTGATGAAATTTACAAATACTTGGTGGACTTATGGAAGGATACCAACAATGCATTCAATGTGGAGAGGTAGGCTTGGAAAGAGTTTGAAGAATATGTGAGATGCCTTGCACGAGGACACCCATCCTATGCATGTCAACAAAATATAATGGATCTCTTTGAACACTTTATTAATTTTTACATGGAGGGATATGGCTTTTCTATTATGGTCGAAATGTGTTTGGGGGAAATGTAGATATGTATGATTCCCTTCATTGCAAAATTTTAGTCAAGGAAAAGTAGGACTAGAAAGATAAGGAAGGTCAGGTTTTGTGCCACTATGCAGTATGTCGTGAGAAAAAAAATGAATCCCTTGTTCGATGGTGTATTAGTTATCTAGGAGATGAGTTCTTGGATGAGAAGTACAATGATGAAAAGATGCCTTTGGATTCTACTATTTAAAACAACACCAATGAGAATTTAGTGGTGTAGTGTTGTCAGAGTCCCAGCAATGACAATCTCATTTCAAGAAGCTGTGTCACCCACTGCAATTGTATCTATGAGAGTCTTCACTAATGGGCTATAAGGATCTACTTAATGATTTGGTCTACGAAGGAGTCGATCCTTTTGAGCTGAATGATGAAGTATAGATAGCCACAGATCTAATCATGAGGAAGGAGATTTAAGAAGGGATTTTCTTCCATGGACAATACTGGACTATGTTTTCATATGGGAGGCTTCTCTGCTGACTAGCAATAATTGCTCGAGTATGTCTTTCCGACATTGAGATCAAGATTATTATCTCTTCGATATAAAGAAATAAAATGATAAATTCATAGCAAAAGTGATGGCCAACTCTATATGGTATCCAACTATGTCTACATGAAAGGTTGTCACTATGTTAATGTTGATAAACATTAAGGTGGTGTTTCATGTTTAAGTTAATAAATATTAACGTGGTGGTTCATGTTTAAGTTAATAAACATTAAGGTGGTGGTCAACTTATATACAAAGAGGTGTGATTTCATTATTTATCATTTTAAAGAGACAACTCTCTATGTTAAACATGTGGGGTAGTGAATAATAAGACAACACTTCTTCTAAGAATGACTATTCCAAAAGACATGAACTCTAAAAGATACATATAAAGAGATTGGAAATGAAAGTGAAAGGTGTTAGGTGTTGAGTTATAACACCATCAAGTAAATACACCAAGGGCATTCATATACAATAATGTAATTGCATATTTATGTGGTGTATCATAGTGCATATTTCTTCTACAACATGTTAAGGATCTTTGTGTATGCACAATTATTTTGATGGGTACGTGTTGTGACTTCATTAACTAATGGCAGTCAACGATAATATTTAGAATGATTGCAACATTAAATAAATTGGAGGGTTGATTTTAATTGCTTCATGATATGAAGATAAGAGGATGTGAATATTATTTCATAAATTATAAAGTTTGCATATTGGTGAAGGGTCCCATTTTTAGGAACAAACTTGTCACAAGCGTTGTCAGCTTGCATTTACAATGGTGTGAGCTGGTACATTGCTTGGGTGTGAGGTCATTTAAGTAAACATGGAATCTCCCTACTATTTGTATTGAAATGGTCTCTTCAAAAGTACTTGATTCTCCCTAGAGGACCATGGCCTCTAAAGGTCAAGTTTGTACATGATATTTCATATTTTGGATCACCTTACGAAAGGAAACACCTAAGATCTATTAAATAAAAGATAAGTATTTCATGGTTGATTAATGCACATGAATCTTTGAGCTATAACATTGGAATAATAAATATTGTATGCTTCTATCATTACTATTTCCCTTCAGGATAGTTTGGTTTTAGGAATTATTGGTAATCTCTTTGAAATGCTTTCAGGATGGATCAAGAAGCATAAGAGATTACATTCAAAAAAAACTTGATGCTTGCAGTTATGGGACTGAGTTGAATATGGACCTCAATTTTAGAGGGAGTGTGAAAATCTATTAGAGGCAACCTTGGATGAGAAGGTTAGTAGTTTGATATCATACTCAGAAGAAGTCTGACATTTTAGGCAACCTTATACGTGAAAGTCAAGAGGTTGATGCATGTACTTGGAGCTTTAGATAGAAGCCAGATTATTATAAATATTTAGTGCTACCAAGCCTAGGGATAAATCCATGGTTTATTACATTCACTCATGTTTCTATGAAATCAGACACGTACATTTATGTATGAGAAACTAATCCTATGAATAATGTTATGATAAAAATTTCAACATGGTATCAGATGATGAGTCTCTTGGAGAAAGATATTTTCATGATTGGGGCCATGTATGTTTTGTAACAGAGGGAGCTACTAGAGGATCTCCAAAATTTTATTTTCAAGGATCTTAATCATTCTGATTTAGAAGGGCAGACCATATCAAAATGCTTTCCCTAGTGACCAGGAAACTATAAAAATCCAAAGGATTGTGATTCAAATGATTTAGTTCCATGTATGTGGGCTAGAAGGCTTTTATGCAGATATTTGGGTCATGATATTCCCAGATAGATGGATAAGTTGTCGGATCAAAGGGCATTCAAGAAAAGAGCTTGATGTAGACTAAAGAACAAAGACATGACTTGAAGGTTGATATTATATTCAGAGGGATTCTGATAGTTCATCTAAAAGAAACCTTGGACAAGGAGGTTAGGAGGTTGTTGCAAGACCTTAAAATTTAAAAGGGAGTATCCAAAGGATCTGATTCATTTTGATTTCCAAGGAATTTGATCATATTACTTTAGAGGGAGTCAACAATAAAGATGGTTTTTTTAGTCAAAGGACTATGATTATGAGATTGAGTTCTATGTGTGCTGGCAGAAATGCCCTTATGCTAACTCCTACATAACTTGGGTTTCACCAAGAGTGATGCAAACTATATAAGAGATATAGTGCATAAGTATGCTATTCAAGGTACATTATCACTACATAATAGATTGCTTATATTCTCACCAAGTCTCTTTCTAGAGAGAAGGTTGTATACTTTGAGATAAACTTGGTATGTTGGGGAAGAAGCCTTAGATGAAAATGAGGTTCACCGTCTGTGATCTATTATTTTATATATGATATTGCATTCTTCTCTTTGAGAGAGAAGTCTAAGGTGAAATCCCTTTTTTCCACTCTCTAAGATGAGTCAAGTTGGATTTCATGTGTGTGACTCCATGACTTTATGTGCCCACCCATCCTGTGTACATTTCTGAGAGGTGATGACTTCTTAGAAAATGAACACTTGTATTTAATGTTACAAGGTGATGATCTTGTAATGGAGATTCATTATGTTAGACATTTTAATATGTCAGTTAACATACCATAATAGGGTTATATGTAAGGGGAATGTAATTTTCTCTAATTACTATATCATGGTATCATGATCTGAGGTGATATGAAAATTAGGTATCACATTCTAAGGTGATTCCTCATATGGAGATTCGTTATGGTAGACATTTTGATATGTCAGTGCACATACCATAATAGGGTTATATGTAAGGGGAATGTAATGTTCTCTAATTACTATATCCTGGTATCACAATCTGAGCTGATATGAAAATTAGGTATCACATTCTAAGGTGATTCCTCATATCACGATCTAAGGTGATGTGAAAACTAGGTATCACAATCTAAGGTGATTCCTTATATTATGATCTAAGGTAATATATAAAATCAGGTATCACATGTTCGATGATTCCACATATCACATGTTAGGTGATATGTAAAAATTGGAATCACGTGTTAGGAGATTCCTCATATCACGTGTCAGGTGATATGTAAAACTTGTTATCACATGTTAGGTGATCCTTCATATCACAAATTATGTAATTTATTTGTATCCATATGGATCGTATTAGGATCCTTCTAAACTTAGTATTACACATTGACCGGACCATATGAGAAATGTCACGTAGCAGCATATCTCTATGTAAACTTAGTATTAGTATGGAAGACATCATGAGACATAATTTCATTACACATATCATAGATATTTATGAGCTATGGTGAGCATCATGTGACTTGATATTCTTGCATAAACTATATATCATGATATCAGAGTGAGGTGATATCTTCTCTCTTTCAAAATTAATGGATTGATTTCTTTGATGGATTTTATCTTCTCCAGTTAAGATGGAGTGTTGATGTTTTGTGTAGCTATTATGAAGGTCATAAGTGTTGACAAGGGAGACCACTACACATTTTGTTTGAGCATCCTCCCTAGCTAAGAGGGAGTGTTAGTGTTTGTAGCTTCAGTAGTATGATCATTTAGAATACATATAATACTTTAATAGTGCTTTATATATATATATATAATGCAAACTTATATTATTCTAATATATAATTGATTAATGAAACATTAACAATGATAATGAATAGACATGTCCCTTCATGGGACATGTCTCTCCTAGCCTCTTTCTCAATATAAATACAAGAAAGATTGTTGCATTTAAAAAACATGTAAAATGAAGAGAGTGCTATTACATTTGCAACTATCCTAAGTTCAACAATATGTAAAGCTAAATCATTCAAAAAAATAGATTTTTGGTGATAAGAATCCTGGTGTTTAGACTAGAGGAAGAATGTCTACAAATGAGATCTAATTGATTTCTAAGACTTAACCTAAGGATGTTGATGAAGCATGCAAAGATGAAAGTTGGGTTGAAGCAATGGAAGAAGAGTTGGAACAAATTGAGAAAAATAAGACATGGATTCTTTTTCCCAGACCTAAAGACAAGAATGTGATTAGTACTAAATGGGTATTCAGAAACAAATTGAATGAAGAAGGTGAAGTGATTCAAAACAAAGATAGGCTTGTTTGCACGGGATACTCACAAATGGAAGGTGTTTATTTTGAGACCTTTTCTCCTGTAGCTAGAATTAAATTTGTTATGATTTTTCTTGCATATGCTACTTAAAAATATTTTAAGGTATATCAAATAGATGTTAAGTCTGCATTCTTGAATGGAGAGTTGGAAGAGGAAGTCTACATTCAGCAGGTAGATGGTTTTCCTTTGACTCATGAAGATGACAGTTTTCCAATTGAATATATCATTATATGGATTAAAACAAGCACCTAGAGGCTGATAGGAAAGGTTAGATAAATATTTATAGAGACTTGGTTTCAGTAAAGGTACTAATGATAGTAACTTAAACTTCAAATTTGATCATGATAATATTTTGATTGTTGAAGTCTTTGTGGATGATATTATTTTTGGTGGAAATGACAAGTTGAGTAAGGAATTTTTTGATGAAATGTAGAAAGTGTTTGAGATGTCCATGATAGGTGAGATGAAATTATTTATTGGCCTACAAATTACACAAAGAGATAAAGTTATTTTCATATCTTAGTCCAAGTATGTTAAATAACTTTGAATAAATTTGGTATGGGTTATTCAAAACCTATTGGTACTCCTATGATTATTAGTTGAAAATTAACAAAGGATGATGATTCACCTAAGGAAAATCAGATAAGATATAGATTAATGATTGATTGTTTACTATACTTGACCCAAACTAGACTAGATATTATGAATGTTGTTTACATTATTTCAATATTTCAAGCATAACCAAAGGAATCACATGTTGTTGTTAAAAGGATATTCAGATACTTGAAAGGGACGGTTGATTATGGATTTTGGTATGAAAAGGATGAATATTTTATATTGAATGCTTATATTGATGTGTATTGGGAAGGTAATGTGGATGAAAGAAAGAGAACAAGTGGTGGATCATTATTTTTGGGTAAGAGATTAGTTTCTTGGGCAAGTAAGAAACAAAATTGTATTTCACAATATATTGTTTAAGCTAAATATGTTTTTGTTGTTGTTGTCAATTATATACAAGTGATTTGGATGAAGAAAATGTTGAAAGTGATCAGAGTATATATTGATGAACCTATTGTTATCTATTATGAAAATTCAAGTGCTATCAATATTTCAAATAATATTGTGTTAAATTCAAAGACAAATCATATTTATATCAAATATCATTTCTTGAGAGACAAGGTCAGTGAGAAATAAGTCAAATTGAAATATGTATCTATAAAAGAGAAGATTGCAGATATTTTCATGATGCCCTTACCAAAGGATACTTTTGAGTATCTCTGAGGTAAGCTTGGGGTGATTTCCCCTCCTAATCAGAGCTATAGATGCATTAATTTGCATCATTCCAATGTACTTACAGTGATCATCATTATTTTGGATTAATGTTTCTGGTGGCTACTACTCAGGGGGAGTAGTTAGATTGGGGAATTAGATCTTTAGATTTTTGGTATCTGTGACTTAGTGTATACTTGTTCGTTTGTCATTGATGTCAAAGGGGGAGAGAAAGTAATGTGAAAAAAAGTATGAGACTAAGGGGGAGAGATGGAAAAAAAAGGTATATGAAAAATGAGAGAGATTTTGTATGTGTGAGATTGTTTACTAATTGAGAAGGTTTGTTAGAGAGGATTTGAAAGATATTGTGGAGATTGTTGGTAGTATTGTTGATATGATTTCTCTGTGCATTTATTTCATTTTTTATATCATATGTTGTCAACAATGCAAAAGGGCGATATTTTGGGGATATTAGTTTATATTGTGCTTATATGTGCTAGCATTGATGGTTTTTCATTAATGTCAATATATTCCTACTATTGGTGACAGTGTTCCTATGTGTACCTAAGTTGTTTAGTGAGAAGATCACTTTGGTATGTCTATTTTATTGAATATCAGATGTTGCAAAGGCATAGATGGTTTCATTGATATTTTTAGTTGATCTATGTCAACTTATATATGTTTGCATGATGATTTGAGTGAGTTATGAATGATTTACCAGAGACTGATATTTTGATTGTTTAGGAAGAGATAGTGTTTCAGTTATTGGATCGGTGTGGGTCTGTTATGTAATATACTTGGTTTCTAAACTAGTGGTGAGTTCTATTGGAAATAATAGGTACTGAGAGGAGGGGGTGAATCAGGACTAATAAAAATTTAAAACTTTTACATATACCTTTCAATAGCAGCAAAAGAAACTTCCAAACTATGAAGCATATAACAGTAAGTGTAAATTAAAAGTGCAACGAATGAAATGGAAACACATCCACACACATAAAAATCATATTTTTATCATGGAAACCCACCCTTGATCAGAGGGTAAAACCACAGTGTGGATGAAACCCACAATCTTCTCACTGCAATAGAAAAGAGTGCTCTATTAGAAGCTTACAATATGTAACTTTATAGGTGACTCACCCTATTAGGAGTGACTAATACCTTGTTATAAGTATCTATAGTCCTATTACAGACTACCTTGTTAGAGGATTTAATCTCACTATTACAGTATCCACCCTGTTAAGGGATTTACAATAAATTCTTGTGAGAGACTACCTTGTTAAGGGATTTAACTTGTTGAAACCATTAGGTATACAAAAATAAAATTTGAACTATTAAATGAACTCCTTAATGATAATCAGATCCTTGATGCTATTTTCTTGTTCTAACCCTGATCTTGAATCTTCTCTGAACATGGCTCTGCAATCATTGTCCAAGATCTTACTTTCAACAACACTTCAACCGTTCTTCAGCTCTGTTTCTCAACAACATAACTATGTTAGCAGCTATCATCTTATATAATTTTACCTTTAATTGTAAACCTAATTAGGGTTTCTATTTCCCTCCAAAATAGATTTTTCAACCATAACTAACTCATTAAAACATTAGATCCTTACCGTGTCGTCCATAAAAAACATCATTTTTTTTAATCTCCAATGTAAAATATTCCCTCAATATTATTGGTCAGAATATGCCTTGGATTCATAATCAAATCTAGGTACAACAACCTAAGATTTGACTTATTCAACTTTTATACAATGTACTACATTTTTCATGTTGTCCATATTCAATGAATTGTCCACCATCTAACCGATTTGGCCTTGTAATCAAAATTGTTCAATAACCTTTGGTTTTACCTATTCATTGAACTAAATGATTGGTGGCATCTTCACTTATGCCTTTACTGGTGTGACCTTTGTGGTGCGATCATAAATATTAGTATAAATTTTATCTTTATACCTTCCAATGTACAGATAACATACTTTTCTTCCTTAACCAATTTTACTTTCACATGTTCTCCTGCTCATGGGTTACCTTTCTGACTTGACTTCTCATTACTAATTAGATATTACTGTGTACTAGTTGGTAAAAATTCATTTACTTGCACAAAAATTTCTTACCTATGTAATGTTTTTCCATGAATGATAACCATACTCTGTAATATCATCATCAATGACATCTATCAACATTTTGATATCAACATTCTCCCGCTTTGGCATTGATGGCAAAAAATTGTGAAAATTTAAGAAATATAACTCCATGTCTGATTACATACTCTCCCTGAATCTGTAACTCCCCTTTTGTACCATATACTACATACTCATGTATACTTTCTCCTTTTTTATATACTATATACTCCCACTTTTTATCTACTTATATACTCCCCCTTTTGACAATAATGCAAAAAACTATGATCAAAAATGTGTGTATAAGAGTGTTCATAACTTAAAGTTTGTCAAATATAGTCTTCAAATGTACCTTTGAAATGGAAAGAAAATTCTCCCATGACTCTTTAAGTGTTGTCAGGGCAATGTGATGGCCATTTAATCCTGAAGCCAGATCTTCCATACTATCAATTGTACTCATATCTATAGTACCTATCAGTACTTCAGCTTTCTTAAGATATGCTTCAATAATATTCATGTGTGGAGTCGTAAATCCTTGTAATTATAGAAATTTCATCCTTATTTTTTTCCTCTTCTACCTTAAGTTTCATTTCCTTGTGTGTCAATGCTTTCAGTTTTCCAGTATGATTCATCATGGAACTATTTAAGGGGTGAAATTGGTTGACAAGTGTAGCCAACTCTTTTTCCAATTCTTCCTTCTTTGTCTTAATCTATGAAATGGAGTTGATCAAAATAGATACCTTATTGAATATTTTTCCAACTTCAAGTAATGATTCCTTAAGTTATTTGACCAATTTAAATAATGAAACTTTCTCAAGTGCAATCTTCTATAGTAGTTTCTCCATGATCTCCTTTTCCAATCTCTTCTATGCTCACTTGATCATCTCCTCTTCCATTTCATGATCTAAATTGGTAATTGCATCAAAAAAGGTTTTGAACTTATCAATCATATATGCTTATTCATCAAGTTCTACATCAAAAAATAGATCTCTAAGTATAGAAACTTATTTCCTTAGTATTTTCTTCTTGAACTTCTTCTGCTTTACTCTATTCTTCTCAGCCTTTTCTACTAGCTTCTTTGAAAATAGTATTTGTTATTTTGGTTTTAACTAATTAACATCCTTATTAATAATGGAAAATTCTGGATTATCTTATTCCTCTTCTTCTTCCCCATATTCTTCTTCATCTTCTTCTATTCTCTTTCTCTTCTTCTTCTCACCGGTATCCTCTGTGTTAGTTTGTGAGTCACTGGGGGTGTTATCCTTTGGTGTCTCAACTCCATCTTTATTTCTTTGTTCACCTATACCAATGTTACTTGTTTCCTTTTTTGTCTCTACGTCATGTTCTTCATCTTTCTATTGCTCATCTTTTTTCTTGAGGTTTCACCTTTTTTTGTATCCTTTACCTATTCTATTGTGTCCTTGGGTTGATTTGTGGTCTCAGTCACCTATTTTGTTTCCTTACTCTTTTCTGTCTCATCGGCATTTTTTTTCTTTTGTATCAACTATATCATCATTGATCTCAATAGGATTTATATCAAGTGGATACTAAAGTGTAATATCTTCAACTTCATCTCCAACCATAGGAGAGTTGGTATTTTTAGTGATATCTTCAACCATAACATCATCAACTAAATCTTTTGTTATCTCTATATGAGTAACCATAATTGGAATGCTACCTAACACATATACCATTAACTCATTCAAAGTAAAATTATCATCTACTTGAGATGTACCTGTAGTATCTATTACCTATGGTTAATCCATGTTGAATATTCTTTTCCATATCACCATTGTCTCATCTTCAACTTCTTTCTCCTTCCCAGCTAGTAGTTTTGCAGTCCTATGACCAATACTAAGTCTGAATTCATCTATTTCCTTTATTTTCAAATGTGTCATTGTATAGAGAAGTGTCCTTTCTCTTATTTCATTTTCATTCTCTAGTGCAGACTCCCATCTAACATTAACTTCTTCATATAGTTCATCATCAATATTATTTTTGATTTGACTCGATGTTCTAACGAATTTGTGAAAGTGAAATACAATAGCATCTTCAATAGTTTTCTTGTCTTCATCAGATAACTTAGAGAATTTAAAATTAATAGTATTACCTATCATTATGTGTTCTTTTATTGCATTAGCAACTTCTGTTGCACTCTTAGGAATGTTGAATTTTTTCTTTCTAGACTTCCCCATGTCAGTGATTTCCTTCTCTGAATCAGTTTTCTTGTTGTCTAATTCTATCTTCTTCTTCTTCTTTCTAGGAGAGGCCTTTGACTGTCATCTAGTTTTCCTCTTTACATATGTTTTTGTTTTGATAGGTCAAGATGCCTCAGGTGGCATAGGGTCAAAATATTTACCTTCATCACTCTTCTTCATACCAGACTCTTCTACTGATGGTAATTATAGAGTCTTAATATGAGTTTCTCATTGCTTCCTTTTCCTCTTAGAAAAATCTTATGGAATGCTTTTTGGTTTCTCACTTGTGGAACTGCTACCTTCAATAGTTACAAACTTTTCTTCTAACTGACTAATGATCTTCTTTTCTTTTCTTTCTATCCTTGGCTTTTTGAGTTGCAAGGTGATTCTTTCATAAGCCTCCTCAAAAGTATCATACCTCTTTTCTTTTCTATTAACCAGTAGCTTTAATAAAGATTCAAGGTTCAAAGTTTAAAAAAATTCATCAATCTCATATCCCATCTCAAGTATCCATGAAATTATGGGATCTATCATTTGTATCTTGCAAGTGTCAGTGTCAACTAGAAAACAAATAGTATCTTTGTACTTCTCCACAATGTGTGGAGGTATCCTTTACCTCTTGTGCATTTATCATGAAATTCTTTGAAGTATCCCCACTAACCTTGTTTAGGTTATCACCTAGTTCACCTGTGTATTTAATGATTTGGTATAAATTTGGTCTATCTATTTTCCAAGTTACCACTCCTTTACCATGGAAAACATTTTTCACATAGAAGAACATACATACCAAAATTGATCCAAACTTTAGTGAATGCCTCTTATCGGTTTGAATCCTTTTAGATTTTTCTGAGAGTTGTGATCTCACCTTCTTAGCTAGGTCATACCAGGTTCCTTCCTTTACTATCTAGTAAGCGGTGTGAATGGCTCCACAGGGAAAAATATTCAACCGACTCGATTATCAGACTTTGTAACCAAAAATCATCACTACAAATTGAACTTCTTGATCTTCAATGTCATCTCTTGTCATCACTCTATGATATTTCTTAGAATTAGAAAGTTTTCCAACATTCTTTGTGGATATTTTCCTTAGGGTGCAGGTTTCCCTGTCTGCTGAGAAACTTTTTATCTGTTGAATAAACTCCTTGGTGATCTTGATTGGTTCCTCCAGCCATATGAATTGATCATGAAAATGACTCAATACATATCAAATCCATTCCTCCTTCAATATATTTGGTAAGTCCAAAATCTGTTTCAGACCCTTCATTTGAAGATACTTGAACTTATCTTTAAGTTCATCATTGTTGCACATCGTTATGTACTCATTTTTTATTTTTTCATTACCTAAATAATATTATAGTGAATAAATGTTCTTACATCTTCAATCAACATAACATGAGGTGGAATTAGGGATAGGGAAACAATTTTTTCAAATTTTGTTTCCTTCAACGGGTGTAGCTTATGTTCTGGTTATGTCTCCTTTATTATCTCGATCAATTTAGGTGTTTCTACCCTTGACGCCATAGTGATTCAATATATTTCTACTACAACTAAAATACACCAAATTCCTTCACAATTGACCATCACTCTAAAAAATATCTCAGTTAGGGATTTCAAATTTGCAATTCAAATCTTTGTAGGTGATTAGCTCAAATAGATCTCACAATTGATCACAATATGAAATCTCACTCTGCTCCTATAAAATCTCTTTGAAATGCAAGGTGTCTAATGAATAGGTTTGCCTATAATTTATTTGCCCAAACAAATCTCTAGTGGCTAGTTGGTACAAAACATTAAATGCAGTTCACCGATATCACCCTATCGATTGAAACTTCCACTGATTAATGCCAAATGTAGCATTAATACATAAATTTTTGTAAATGATAAACTCAGTGATTCATAAAAATTCATCTCTATGTATTTCATCAAAATTAACATCAATGTATCTCACTATGCAAATAGATATTACCGCTCATCAATATAAGGGACCGGTTAGATATAACAATGAAATTCAGTCCCTAACAAAAACTTACTTGCATCCTATTTACTTTCTTCCTTCTTCACCCATACCTTTTTCATCTCATTCCTCACTTCTTCAACATTAACAGTCTTTTTACCTTTCTCATCTTCATTTCTTGGTGACTTGTTCATGTACCTACAATCTCTTGTTATATGTCCAATATTACTATGATAAAATCATTACATACGTCTTGTGTTTTAGGGTCCATCATTACCTTAGGGATTCCTAAATCGATAATTCATAGCCACTTGTCCATAGTTTCCACAAATAGTGCATGTGACCTTCATGTTTCCTTCTCTTCTTAGAACACTCGCCGGTTTGTTAGGTATCCTTGATCTGCAATGTTCTGCCTTGTGTCCAAATTTTTTGCATGTATAACAGTATCTATTGAAAATCCTTGCAAATGATCTAATATTGGTCCTTTATTTGCGCTCATAAGATCGATGACCATACTTATTGCAATTGTAACAATAACCATCAAAACAAGTAGTTCTTGGAACATTCACCGGTTGGCTTCTACATAAATTAGTAGTATTTCCAGACATTCCACAATTGTATAAAGTGGTTTTAGTAGGTTTCTTACCATGTGGACTTGTATAAACCATAGGAATCTTTGATTGTTGTTCAACACAAGATGTGGATGATTCTCCTTTTCCAAATTTTTTGTTACTGGTATAGCCTAGACCAAATGTATCTCTAGGTCACATTTGATTCTTCAATTTCTCATTGATATTTTGTAGGATTTATTCATATTTCTTAAGGTTTCCATTTGTCTCTCTCTCAATATTCAAGTCTTCTTCCTGTTGTTCATTCTCCTGTCTCAGTGATTCATTTTCAGCATGCATTTGTATGTTTTCATCACCGGTGTCACTTAGTTGTTCATTTAGTGCATAGTCCTCATGATTCAACCTTTGAAGTATAATGTCCTTTTCTCTGATTAGTTCTTCAGCATTCTTCTTTGCAGTTTCAGTAGTTCTTTTTGCATCTTCAGTAGCTCTCATGCCTTCAAGCACTTCACACATTCTTATAGCTCAACTTTCTTGTTCTCTTTTCATCTTGGTCGTTTCTTCAATTAGGATATTGTTCTTTTCCATCATATCTTCTATTGTTACCTCAGCTTCTTCAGAGTTAACACTTCCTTTAGATAATTCATCAATACAGTCTAGACTATCTTTTAGTTGTTTAAACAATTATTTGTTTTTTTCCAATCAAGCCTTAAGCTTGTTCTTCAACTCCTCAATCATCTTGTTGGCTGCCTCAAAATTGTCTTTCATACCTATATCTTTTCATCTCCTAGGATCTACTCCCCAAGTTGTCAAACTTCTCCTCTAGAGAGTCTGAGCTCTAATACTAATTATTGGAAATAATAGGCACTGAGAGGGGGGTGAATCGGGACTAATATAAATTTCAGACTTTTACATATACCTTTCAACAGCAATAAAAGAAACTTCCAAACTATGAAACATTAAGGAGTTCTATAATTATCACATCTCGCATGGTTTTAGAGAAGCTAATGCAGATACCGATGGGTTTGAAAATGTTGTTGTGAATTTGTGTGACATTGTGAAATGGCAGAGTGAACTGGATATCTTGCATGAGATTAAAATATTGTTAATATATCATTGTACCCATGGAGGATTTGCAACTCAACTTAATGATGGAAGTTAACATGAGGAGGAGTACTAATTGTAAGATTATTTATGTCATGTGTACTTTCAACACCTCAAGACATTATGGGTTGCTAGCAAGGCATTCTTTTTGGGTGTTTTTCTATAACTATGGTTTTAAATTGGAAGTTAGTGTTAATCCCTAACTCCACTTCTAAGCTTAAGCTCACTAATTCTCTGGTAGGCGTTTGGAGTCTTGAGATGGGAGGTAATAGGAAGAGGATGAAGCCCTTCTCCTATAATAAGTAGAAAAAAAAAGGAGAAATTCTAGAATCTGATCAAGAAGGGAGGCTTGGCTGGGTATATGGAAAAGCTTCACAGAAGGGATATTTTTGTCACTTATTTATTCATCAAGAATTTGAGAAATGGGAAGATTTATCTGGGAAGCACTATTGTTAAAATCACTGAGGAGATCATTGTGGAGGTTACGAGCCTCAATGATAGGTGTCTCAATGATATTGTGATTAAGAGATTTTTGAAGGAGGAGGATGAGAATGATAGGATGGTCAAATGCAAGAAGAAAACCTACTACTCTCCTAAACTCATAAAAAAGGTTTGGCGTAGAGTTCTCTTTGCTATTATGTAGTATATTACTTTAGATAGAAGATTCTCTAGGGTATACAGGTACTATTTTGTAATCCTTATTCATTTCCATTATGGTGAGAAGATCTCCCTCATGTATTACCTTTTGCATTCCCTGAATTTTAGCATTAAAGATGATCATGATAATACTCAAGGGAACCCCTCTATCCATGAGGGCCTTATGCTCCTCATCTATGAACATTTTTTGCCCAACATTCATGATTCTCAAAATTTGAATCCTTTATACTCTGGTGATGATGACTATGAGGAAGATGAAGAGGATGGGGAGGAATATGACATGGATGTAGATTATGACATTGAGTCATCACAAGAGAATGACAGGAGCCATGATAAAAAGGGAAAAGGCTTTGTCAAGGGCATTGATTCTTCATCTAAGAAAGCCATGGGATGGAAAAGAAAATATTTTATTCTTGAGGACTCATCCTCTAAGGCAGGTGATAATATGGCAAAGGACTGGGAGAATGTGGAGGAGAAGTTGTTTGAGGACCACAAGAAGGGCGAGAAGAAATGCATTGCCCATAAAACCCTTTTGGGTAACCCTTCTCCCAGGCCTTTTAAATATTACTAGAATTGTGCTCCCGGTTCTTGTCGTAAGGACAATTCCTCTGGTAAAGGTGAGCATCAAAATCTAGATAATGGGAAAGATAGCTCTTCTAAAAAATACAAAAGTGGTTTGGGTCAAGCTAAAGAATCCCTTAACTAGATATTCACATATCTGACTAGTCTGAAATATAATAACACAAGGATGGCTGCTAGAATCAAGATTCTGGAATCTTTGGGGTTGGGTGATAAACCTTTCCCAGAGTTCCTAAATGACCTTACTAAGGCCATGAATAAAGAGGATGAGATTGTTGAATCTTTTGATTCCAAACATGCCTCGATAAATAGAAAAATTTCCAATTGTGGTATGGCTATGGTGTCTATGGATGCTAGAATGGTTGTTATGGATCATAAAATCTCATCCATTGAGGCTACTCTCAGATTGATTAGGGAACAAAGTTGTAAGATCCTCTGGGCCTCAAATGATCAATTCGATATCCTTATCAACTACTTAGAGAAGGTCATAGAGTATGATAACGAGCTGAGTCAAAACATGGTCAATGATCCTAGCACTAACCCTAGGAGAACTAGTAAAGATGTTGACAACCTTAAGGCCTCCACCACCAATATGGACCTTCTGGCATCTAAAGTGCAGACCTTCTCAATAGTATTCAGTGACTCTACCTTCTCTAGTTTGTGGGTCTTTATGTTGGTCTATTTCTTGGTTGTTGGCCTTAGCTCCTTTCTAGCTGTCCTTTTTGTATTTTCCCTCTCTTTTTTGCTATCCCTATGTGTGTCCTTTTTGGATTTTCAGTTATCTTTTTGTTGAAGCACAATGTTTAATATTTTTGGTCTTTTGTAAAACATTTCAGGACCTTTCAAATCCTATTTTCCTCTTAATCAAAATAGTAAGTGTAAAGTAAAAGTGCAATGAATGAAATAACAACACATCCACACAAACAACACTCTAATTTTTATCCTAGAAACCCTTGGTTAGAGGTAAAAACCACAGTGGGGATGAAACTTGTTGGTGTTTGAAAATGTTTATGCTATTTAAAGCTACCAGTATACCTTGAGACTGATGTTAGGAGTGGTTATATCCAAGTATGAAAGCTCTGTAAGACAACTAGACCAACTATAGGGACAAGACTGCCCTCTACACTTCTGGCTCTACAAAACCAAGGTGGGTACACCTAATCTAGATAGAAACTCAAATCTTTACAATAATTTATATTCTAGATTCAAACAACAGATAATATTAAGAAAGTACTAAAGGCTAACCAGGCATTCGCTGACTCTCCATTACCATGTGGGAAATACAAACAACAACCACAAAACATATAGGACTTGGATATGGTTTTGATGTATAAGATTATAGAATATGGCCCAAAACCAATCAAACATGTATCTCAATAGAATTTACTAATCCTTGATTAGTTCCTTATCCATTGGGTATATCTCAAATGCAAATATAGAAAACATGAACCAACTACTGTCAAACACTCAAATCCATATACACAATCAATCCAGGCCAACCAGAACTTATAAGATCCTTCTGTAGACAAGCCAAATGATTCTATGCCCTATCCAAAGTATGTTTCATTTTATCCTAGATCAAAAACTATGGAATAAAGCATATACATAGGTAACCCTATGCAATGAATTAGAAAAACAAAAACTCACAAGATTGACACCAAGGAGAGACTTGAAAGTGGAATAATTGCATTAAGTATGATGAATCATGTACATGTTCTAATCCAATCTAAAACATACCACTTTAATAATATGCAAAAGATTACAAGAAAATTTCTATTCTATCTAAATACAAAATGATACAGTCTGCTATATCCTTCTGGGACTAAAGCTTAGAACCAAAACTTGGAAATAGAAACTTATGACCCTTACAAAAGAGAAAAGAAGAGATTTTTTAGGAGGAACCCTAGGAGAGGGTTATTTGGAAATAGTCCTTCTCAGCAATGAATGTATTCCTTCTTCTCTTCCTGATCTTTCTCCAAAAGAGCATCAAAAAGATCTGGTCTAAGATATCACCTATCACACCATAGAGAACAATCAACATCATTAATGCAAAATAAACATGACATGGGTAGAGAAATCCCAAAATAGGAATTAGACCAAGAACCTTACAAGACCTCCATGCTGCAATGAATACTTACAGGACCATAGAAAACATCCCCAACCACTCAAACAATATCATTAAAGTCAATCCAAGGACAAGAAAGACCTCGAGCCACTCCCTTGCAAGTATGAGAACATGAAACCATGACTAGAAACCCCAGAAAGCAATTAAATATTCAAATTTTAGTTACAATGGCTAGTCCCTGCCACAAAATCCTCATCAATGGATGAAATCAAATCCTTGGTTCGATCAGATCTTGCCAGGTGTCAGCATGGCACAATGCCTTGAACACTAGATCTCGATCATCTTTCCTTTCAGGAAAAGCTTTCTCTGTGATATCTTCACAAAATTTTTTGATCTTTAACTTTACTCATAATGCTAAGCCAGTCCCACCTATGGTTTTGCAACTGTAGATCCCACAAAATTGCCAAGATACATGGCTGTCAGGTGCAATGCCTTAAAGGTTAGATCTTGCGCATATTCTTCATAAGGTTTCATGCCCGCCACACAATCTAACTATACATTCTTTATCATTAACTCATCCTTCATTCAAGCCCCATGATCATAGGAAGACAGGTGTCATTCAAGCGCAATGCCTCAAACATTAGATCTCAAGCAACTTATTTCTGAGGCTTCATGTCATCAACATGATCAAATAAGACTTGATCAATATTTACTTTACCCCTTCTAACTTTAGCCTGGTCCCGCCATCTGACACATGTCAGCTAAGCACAATGCCTTGAAGGTTAAATAACTTCATCTTGCATATTTAGGATCCGCGCTGGCCGTCTGATCAATATGTCATTTTTCCGTTGCCACTTAATTACCCTTTGACTCAGAGCACATCATTTCCCTTTATCTTTGAATCTCACAATAAACCTAACCTGACTTAGATCAACCATGATTAGATCTGTAGATTCATAGATAAGGCAGTCTCTAAGTCACTAAATAAAATCTTGACTCATGGTTAGATCTAGAGATCACGCGCAGGTCACAAGATCAAAACTGCATCAACAACTATTGCTAGATATCTGAATAGGAACATTGACCTTGACCCTATCTAGAAATTTAGCACAATCCCTAGATCACTAACTTGATCAAAGGCCTAGATTTTGTCCATGCAAACTCCATCCTTGACCTAGAGTAACTTTTCTTGACCATGATCAAATCTGGAGATTCAAAGATAATTGTATCTCTGAATCACTAAATACTTTTGCTAACTCTGGTTCCATCATGAGATCTAGTGCCAGCCCTCTGATATATCTCATCATCTACAATTCTCATTTAACCTTGTCTAGCCCACCTTGACTTTACCTAAGTCAAGCATCAATCTAGAGATTCAGGGACTGAAGGAAAATCTTGACCATGGTAAGTTAACATTAACTCGGGTCAAATCTAGAGATCACATGCCAGCAAACCCATCTATGAGTCACTGAATAAACTTAACCATCCTTGACGTAACTTGAGTTGATTTTGAGATTCAAAGATAAAGGCCACTCCAAGTCGCTGAAACAATTCATAACCCCAGAGTCTATCTCAAGATTGAGCACAGACCACACGATCAAAACAAGGACATGACAAGATCAACAACCCTCGCTAGATTACTTAATAGAAACTTGACTTTGACTTTTATCTGGAGATTTAGCACCAGCCACAAGATCAAAATAGGATTGATGGCCTATGCATAATCTTGGAACAATTAACTTGACCTCAAGTCCATTCAGAGATCTAGCGACCAAAGAGAAAAAGTAACCCTGTCTCGACCTTGGTTAAATTATGAGATTTAGAGATAAAGGTATCTTTGAACCTCCTAATGCTTGTCTTAGCCAGGGTTACATTACGGGATTTAGCACCATCCATAGGATTAGATCATGATCGATGGTCTACGCTGAATCTCCCAATAAAAGAGTTGGCCTTGACCTCGTCCAGCAATCTAGCACCAACCACACGATCAAGACCAAGATCTATGACGTGCGCGCAATCTCTGAATGAAAAGAGCATATTCCATATCGTCTGGAGATTATGAGATAACAAGAAGCACAAAATAAATAATATTCCTTGGCTGAGTAAATATAAAACATATTGGGACTTAGGAAAAGTAGGAAAAATTAAAACAGTACCATGACAAGTCTGGGAAAATAAAGATGGCCCCGCCTAGACATAAGATACATGACTTAAGATAGATATTTAAGTTACAAAAGTAAATTCAAATTAGATAATAGTCATGAGGGTTTAGGTTTTAGGGTTTAAGACATATTTTCATGGTGAATACAAAACCCTAAGGGCCAAAGACCTAAAACAATTGTGAAATAGGAGCAAATCACAGAACCAGGCAAAAATTTGAAATAGGTCTAACAAAACCCACAATCTTCTCACTACAGTAGAAAAGAGTGAACTGTTAGGAGATTACAATATGTCACTTTCTAGTTGACTCACCCTATTAGGAGTGACTAATACCTTGTTAGAAGTATCTACAATCCTATTACAAACTACCTTGTTAGAGGATATAATCCCACAATTACAGTGTTCACTATGTTAAGGGATTTACAATAAAGTCTTGTGAGAGACTACCCTGTTAAAGGATTTAACTTGTTAAAAATATTAGGAATACAAAAATAAAAATTGACCTATGAAATTCACTCTTGAATTCTAATCATATCCTTGATGTTTTTTTCTTGTTCTCAACCTGATCTTGAATCTTCTCTAGACTTGGCTCTATAATCATTGTCCAAGATCTTACTTTTCAACAACACTTCAATTGTTCTTAACCTTTGTTTCTCAACAACATAACTCTGTCAACATCTATCATCTTATATCCTTTTACCTAAAATTGTAAACCTAATTAGGGTTTATGTCTCCCTCCAAAATAGATTTTTCAACCATAAATAACTCGTCAAAACATTAAATCCTTATTGTGTCGTCCATAACAAAATTCTTGTTATCTCTAATGTAAAATATTCCTTTAATATTATTGGTCAGAATATGCCTTGGATTCATAATAAAATCAAGGCACAACTACCTAAGAATTGACTTATTCATCTCTTTAAACAATGTACTACATTTTTAATGTTGTCCAAATTCATTGAATCATCCACCGTCATAACTGATTTGTCCTTGTAATCAAAATTGTTCAATAACCTTTGGTTTTACTTGTTCACTGAACTGACTGGCTGGTGGTTTCTTCACTTATTCCTTTATCGGTGTGACCTATTTGGCATGGTCACAAATATTCATATACATGTTTTCATTATAACTTCCAATGTACTGATAGCAGACTTTTCTTCCTTAACTAATTTTCCCTCCACCTGTTCTCATGTTCACTGGTTACCTTTCTGACTTGACTTCTCATTGTCAATTGGATATTATTGTGTACCCGTTGGTATAAATTCATTTACTTACACAAAAATTTCTTACCTATGTAATGGTTTTCCAAAAATGACAACCATACTCTGTAAGATCACCATTAATGACATCTATCAGCATTCTGATATCAACAAGTTCAAGACTTGGATGTTTTTCCTCAACTTGATTAGTTCGTGGTTTGGATGATGGAAAGTTATTTTTATTTAATTATAGGGGTTTTTGATTATTTTTCCTAGTGAACAGCGTAGAGATGAGCATGAATTATGAGTCAGATTTGTTCCTATTGATGTTGTGGAATTTCATATCATTTTCTAGTATTTCTAGATCATGTCCTATTTGTGTTGTTGGATAACATTGGGTTATGTGATCATATTTGGTAAATTTCATGTGGTATGTTTTTTTTTTCTTGGACAACTTGGTTTCATGGCACATTGTGAAGGATCCTGGCATGATTAATGGATCTTGAACATGTTTCAGGATGTTTTTATTGAGCATTTTTGTATCTTAGCTGACATTTAATGGATCACATTGTTTATTGAGTTGCAATGATTTAATATTTTGTAATTAAGTCCTTGACTAACCTAGTTGAAATAAATTTTATGTAATGTACAAAAGATATAATCATTTGTGAATGTGAAAGTGTAGAAAAGTGTGCAAATGGAATGGGAAGAGGTATGAGTGGAATCTGAAATTGAGGTAGATATTTGATGCGCTTCATTGGAACTGTATTGGCATAATTAGAGATTGTTTTAGTCAATTCATGAGATATGGATTTTTTTCCATTATGAATTGTAATCAGAGATTAGTGTAAGGTAGTGATCCTTCTTGGGGTTGAAGCCCTTGTAGTATTTGAGTAGTGAGCTCTAGGAAGTATTCCTAAATGCATGTGTATTCCCCTTTTTAATACTCCTAATAGGGTATAGTGCTTCTAATAGAGTACATTCATCTTGTGGGTTTGATCCCCACTTTATTTTTTCCCTTAACCAATTTTACAGGTCAAAAATCTTGGTGTTATGTGTTGATTATTGTTATATGATCTTGCATTCATGATTATCATTTATATCTGAGTTTAAGTTCATAATTTGGCTAATGATTTGAAGTTTTTGGACACAAATGATTCAACCCCACCCCACCCCTCCCCCTCTCATTTGTATGTTCTTCCTTTATTATAACAATTGGTATCAAAGCTAAGTCCTCATTTAAGTTTGACTAATTAAGGAGATCCTGATGACAACCTTTAAGAAGGATAGTTCAAGATTTGACGATACAAACTATGCTATATGGAAGGACCAAATGATTACACACTTGAGATTCATTGGAGAAGAATATTGGGATATCACTAAGAAGAGTTACACCCCTCCTACTGATATTTCTACTTCTATTCCTGATGAGAAGAATATTTTTTAATACAATATGAGATTAAAAGAAGTCTTGTTGAGCACCTTATCAAATGGTCAAGTACACTAATGTTATGGAAATAGAGACTGCAAATGAGATATGGGTAAAATTAGAGACATTACATGAAGAAGATAGATTTATGAAGCAAGCTAGAAATCATGAAATGGAAATATGAAGCATTGAAGATGAGCAGAGATGAGAACATTACTTCCTTTGTGCAGAAGGTGATCAAATTAGTTTGTGCAATCAGATGTGTTGGTGGAACATTGGATGAGAATGAGATTATTTGTAAGATACTGATATCCTTGCCCCTGCCTACAATTACAAACCTTTTTCTATTGAAGAAATATGAATATTGACAACTTCAATAAGAGACACATTGATTGGTAAGTTATCTGCTTTTGAAATGAGATAATTTGGAGATAGTCTTCCTAAAGTTGAATTAGCATTTAAAGATACTAATTCTAAGGATAAGAAAAGATATGAACCTGAAGAAAGTTCATCTAAGTATGTATCTATATATGCTAATTAATGGGAAGAAATTGAAGAAGAAGAAACAAATCTTGAAGAACTTGAATCCCTAATTGAAAAGAGACTACTTAAGGGATCTAGTAAGTATCAAGGAAAATTACCTTTGAAATGTTTTCCATGCAATAAGATTGGTCATATTTCTTAAAAATGTCCATATGAAGAATCTAATTATAGGCCTAATAAATTCAAGTCTAAATAACAGAATAAATGTTAATATGTTGTTGATAAAGGTGTAACTAATGATGATTCTGAAAAGAGTGAAGATGAGATTGTGTTTATTGTTATCAAAGATGAAGATCCTAGTTTATTGAATGATGAAAAATCTTTGGTATCACATGTAGATAAAATGGATGAATGGTTTATTGAGAGTGGTTATTCACAACACATGACCATAGACAAAAAAACAAATTTGTGAAAATGTTAAACTATGATAGAAGTGTTATCAGATTCGGTGATGACACTCCTTGTATAATCAAAGGTAGAGGTTCCATTACACTTGATGGTAAGAATAATACTAATGATGTTTAATATGTTGAAGGTTTGAAGTACAATATTTTGAGTGTGGATAGCTAGTTGATAAAGGTTACAACTTACAATTCAAGGATGGAATGTGAAAGTTTATTGGAAGTTCTAGAATTGAGATTGCATCGGGGAGAAAGACTAAAGGTAATGTATTTCATTTAAACAATTATGAGAATAGATGCCTATTTCATAAGATTGATGATTGTTTCTTGTGGCACAATATATTTTGTCATGTGAATTTTGATAATATTGTGAAGATAAGCATTACAAGAGTAGTAAGAGATCTTCCTAAATTATTAAAGTATTCTATTGCGATGTGTATGGAATGTCAATTGGGTAAGTGATGTAGTCAAGGATGGAGAAACCTAAAAAGATCAGTTTGATCCTTGTAGCCAATACAACACAACAAAAATAACAAGACCAATAAACCAACAATAAGAAACTAAGAGATCAACCTTCGATTATGATCGATGAATCAATTACAATAGATCTGCAACATGAAGTCTCACATACATGACATACATGATTGATTAGATTATAAATATATTACAAACCCTAACCAAGATGAGCTACATAATCTTATGAAAACTCTCTTATCCCATAGGAAAAATTCCATAAGCTTAAATAGAAATTACAATCATTGGTCACCCTAGTAAAGATCACTTTTTCCAAGAATAATAAAATGTGTTACACAAATTAGGTCAGGACCCAAAACAACTAGATCAACCTCCAATGCAAATAATAAGAGATGCAATCAAATTAATAAGTCAACCTCAAACATAAAACTAAGATGGCATGACCATGCTCAGAAAAACAAACCAAAAGATTGGGAAAAAGATCAAAAACCCAACCACTGATCGGTAACAGGAAGAAGAGTACATTCCTACAAAGAAACTACAATAGCTCTTGTGTGATGAAACCAAATTAGGTGATATCATATAAAATGATCCAACATGAAGCCAAAAACACATACACACAACCACAATGAAAAAGAACAAGTACAGATCTATCACCAATAGAAATACCAGGCTGAAAGCATAATAGACTAAGAACTAAAAGGAAATATTTTTGGTGATGCAAGATCACGATGATTTGAAGATGCTCCTGCATCAAACACCCAGGGTAATTGAAAATTGAGTCCCTCACTTTTCTGGGGCCAAAGGAAAACCAAATAGGTCAACCTTAGCCTGAGAAATCCATGATGAATCTTCAAGTGGTTTGCCCTTCCACTTGACTAGATATTCAATATATTGCTTACCTCTTGTAACTCGATCAAATTTTCTATCCAAGATCTACTCTATCTCATCCATCTTCTTCTTAGGATATTGTTTTCCAACACCTGATCCTCCACTGCTACTACAATATGATCCATGATAATCATACAAATCAACAACATTGAAAACTGGTGATATATCCATATCCTTCGGTAATTCCACTTCATATGCATTCCCTCAATCAAATATGTTCAAGATCTTACAAGTGTTTCAAAGAATAAATTAATTTTGATTTAGAGAATAGTTTGATTTAGAGCGATGAAACTACTCGTGATTTGATGATTGAAAATTTTGGTCTTTATTGAATGAAACTCAATTTTGATTAAAGGTGTACAGATATTGATTTAGAACTTGATATGAAAATAATCAACCATACTGATTCCAAGATTGAATGAATGAAATACAATTAATGAAATCAGCTTTGAACTTGATTGAACAAAGACTGGTAGTACTAACTCTAAACTTGATTGAACGAAGGTCAATAAGAATCAACTCAGTATATTCAATTTGATGTGATCAAATTGAATACTTGGTAGATCATTTAAAATCTTAAGGTTAACCCACAAGCATAGATAATTGGCTTGATATGATTTGTGATGAAGTCTATTATTCAAAAGTCCCAACTTGATAGAAGAAAACTAACATGCCCCTATTTGTTTGATGGTGTTGATTTATATAGTTCCTGGTGAAGTTAATTTCATAAGCAATTATTATTTGGAATCCCTAATTGTATTTAGGTAAGATACTAATTGATTTAGGTATGATCATGCCCCCTCGGGATTGAAATTGAAATGAATGTTGATGAAATCCCTACTTCAAGTGTTGACATTGATGAGAAAGTGATATTAGATATGATTGGATCAATAAGAATAGATGAAGGATCAATTAGGATCTTAATTGGAGTGAATATGTGTTGATAGGAGCATAGTTTGACAAATTTTGACTATATTAAAAGCCATATTTGACCATATTTAAATGATATTGACCAATATTTTGATGAGTTGACTTGATTTTGTTAAACAAAGACATGTTCATGTTGCTTCTGATAAGCTTACGTAGGTTGGTTGACTAACTTTGACTATCTTTGAACCTTGTTTGACCAAGGGTTGACCAAATTTATACACTAGTCATTTTTAGTTCACTTATATCTACTGCCAACATTTTGTATCATTTTCTAAATATTCTGATCAATTTTACATTCTCTACTTCATTTTTGACTAGTTTTGACCACTGAATTAGGTCAGTTGACTCTTCAAAGTTATTATTGTATTTGAATTACTTGACGTCCCTAGGTTTAATTTTTGTCTTGACATGTCAGTGAGGTACTGATTCTGTAGGACTGTTCTGCTCAGTGATTTGGGTCAAAAATAACCCTAAGGGATTAAAATAAGCCCAAAAAGGTTAATCTACCATTTCATTTTAAGTTTTACCTTGGTAATTTCTGAGTTCTAGAGAGAAGATGGTAGTCCCTGTGGAGAGATATAGATTCGATCTTGGTCATCGACATCACAGACCCGCACATTACGCACCTCTAGTGAGCACATGATGAAGTTTTATTTCATGATATTCATTCTAATTTTTAACACATGGTTAAACAATTATAGCCCTTTCAATTTTGTATTGTATCATGTTTTTTGTGTCATCTTGTCAATCCTGAGTCACATCTAGTTTTACCAAATTTATTTTTCTACATCGTATATCACAACTTTCACATCTAGTGTAATGATCAGTGTTGTGTCTAGTGAGTTTGCCCTATATGTTTACTAAACAATTTGTCTCGCATCCTGTGAAAATAGGATCGCATGCAGTCATAATATTACATCCTGTTAGAACATGATCACATCCAATTAATTTTAGGTCACATTTGGATAAATTCTCACATCTGAGAAATCCTGAATCGTATTTGGTAGAGAATTCATTTTGATTCCATCTTGTCTCAGTTCCAGTAAACCAGTCAATTTGTCTTTCCATTTTGCTAATTTGGATTGCATGTTTGATCTGTCAGTTGCCTCTATAGGTTGTCTTTATCCAAGACTAATTCATTACTTGATTTATATTTTGTAGACTAGATTAGGATTTGTTTCCTTTTGTATCCCAAGACTGACTCATGTCCTAAGCTTAGAAGACCAGCTTACTAATGATGAGTGGCATGTTGTGGGCCATCTTGGTCTTAGTAGTTTGATAGATTTACCTGACATTAGGGTATATTGAGGTTTGTTTACTACTCTTGTTGAGAGATGTAATTCAGAGCACAACACCTTCCATTTTTCAACAACAGAGATGAATGACACTCTGGAGCATGTATGGAGGATTTTACATATACCATTTATGGATATTTGGGTATAATTTGAGTCACGACCATCAGTAGTCATTGAAAACACATAGATTTTTTTAGTGATCCTTCTATTGCTTGCTAATCCCTGACATGGGACTATATGCAGTCTCGTTATGAGCAACTTCTTGTTTTTCTTTATGGATTGATTGGAGGGATTTTGATGCTAGACCGAGGGCAATATGGATTCATGTGTGGATGGGTCCTCTTGTTAGAGGATATGATCGGTACATCTCATCAATTTTAATGGGGTAGTTGTATTTTAGTCCATATGTATAGAGAGATTCATGACATTGTATATGAGTCTTCTAGGAGCGTGACAGTAGGTATTCTTATTCTTCATATATGGGCCTGGGAACATATTCTAGTCACTCATCCCATAGTTTCTAGATAGTGGGATCCAGAGGATCCATATGTTTATATGTATTCAGGATATGTCCAGAAGCCCCATCTGGGTAACCTAGAATAATAGAGAGGATTGTTGGATGATGTCACTTAGGTCGAGTGGCAACCTTATCTTAATTGTAAGGAGTGGGCTACTGACCGGAGGTAGGTGCCTTATTTTTTCAGAGAAGATTCTTGATTGGTCATACTCAATACATTGTGGAGCAATTTTTTGTTACCTGTATATTCAAATAGTTTGGCAGGGTGCAGGGTATTCCACATGATCTTTCTATATATGCTCTCGTATCAAAGATGAGGAGGCACAATGGGGTTCTAGATTATCTTATGAGACTTTCATCCATGATATTTCCCAGATGGTTCCTATTATTTGGGATTATTTTCCAGAGGTAGTTGATGGTGGTATGACATATGAGTACTGGGAGTATTTGGAATAGCACCCTTTTCTGCATTTCACTGCACCTGATGAGATAGCTCTGAGGATAGAGGAGGAGCTAGAATATAATCCTTTCTATGATGGTCCTCCTAGAGGTAGAGGTAGGGAAGAAAAATATGGTCGAGGGAGAGATTTAGGAGGTCAGGGTGACTGAGGCGGTAGATCCCATCCTTCAGGCAGGGCTTAGGGACATGGTGGAGATGAAGGAGGAGAGGAAGAAGGTGATGGAGATGATAGAGGTGGTGGGGAAATTTTTATGGTAGGCACACCCATCAGAGATTTATTCCACCCCACTGAGATCTTGGTCCTTTATTACCTAGGTAGCAGAAGAGACCGACTGGACAGAGACATACTGGTGAGAGCAGTGGCAATGGAAAACAACCACTACAGGATCCTCCCAAAGATAGGGGTAGAGATATAGATCCTTTATCTAAGTTAGAGAGGGAGAGGGAGTGGTTGAGAGCTCAGGTTACTACATTGGAGACCCTTTTGGAAGATTGGGATAGACAGTTGGATATTATGAGATCTAAGAGAGACCACCAGGCTCACACTACTACACATAAGGGATAGAGAGTGGCATATTAATTTTCTTTATGTTGTGCAGTCATTCTTGAAGATCTGAGAGCACCATTGTATTCAACTATTTTTCAACTTTTAGAAGGAGCCATGCAACCACCAATTCCTACATGACCAGATGCTCCACCTCCTCTCCCTTGTGAGAAGGCCGAGGGTGGTAGTCATAGTTGATACTTGTAGGAATTATATTGAGATGAATTACGGAGAGGGGAGGGGTGAATCAGTACCTCTAAAAATTTTCTTGGTTAGCCCATTAACCCTTAGTCATAAGTTTGTAATTTATCTTATCTAACTGTTCATCTTTCTTTATGCTTATGAAATCGTATCATACATTATTTTGATATGTAACAATAATAGAAACATTCATGAAAATAGATAACACATGACACAAGATATGATATCGCAGAAAACTCCTGTTAAGGAAGTAAAAACTACGGTGGGGATTGTTACCCACAAACTTCACTATCTGCAGATAAGAAGAGTCAATTAAGGCTTATAATTTTGGTCACTTCTGATGACCTACCCTGTTAGGAGTATTACAATGGTGACATGTTAGGATCTACTTCATTTGAAGCTTTTAAAAACACTTTTAAGTGTGCACTTTGTTAAGAGATTTACAAAGGATGGTTAATTTCACCTTCTACAAAAGGATTTTAGATGTGATGCACTTGTTAGAGTGCAACTACATAAGTCTTTGATCTAATGATAAATGCAATCTTCAATTGTTGATATCAGACCCTATAAAGCTCCAAAAATATTGTTAATCATCCTTCCATGATTAAGTATTACCTTTATCTGCTCGTCGGTAGCCTCTGTGTGTTCTTGATAACTGATGTATTATGTTTCTGATCTTTTGCATGAATTCTGCATTCTACTCCTTAGATGCTCTTCATGGCTATCAATTACAAAGAATTCATGTACTCACAATTGAGTATGAACATCTATTTATACTAGCTTAGGTTCAATTCTTGATTCATGCATTCACACGTTAACTCTAGATTCAAGATATACAACTTGATCTTGATCTGTAGTTAGATATGCTTCAGATCTGTTAGGATGCTTTAAAGCATTTACATAAAGCTTGAATGACCATTTAATATTTTTTAAAACAAAATAAAACTCTATAAATAGAATTACATTGCTTTAATTGTTGTGTAAAACTCAGATCCACAATTTGCGGGTTCTTGATCTGTCTGTCGGTTTTGATGGTCGATGTTCTTGGTCATTGGTGTTCCTTTCTTTGAACATGTCATCGGGTATTCCTTTTCTATTCCTGTCAGGTATGCTTGCAATTCACCGGTACTGCTTGTGGTTCACCGATGATGCTTGATGTCTGTCAGTAATGCTTTATGTCTGTGTTTTTATTTGAGTATACTAATGGAAAAATAATGTCATCAATCTCCCCCTTTGACATTAGTATCAAAAATATGATATGTGCAACATACTAAGTGTATTAGTATGTACACCTATGTATACTTCTGCCTTAGTCATTTGAATGACTCCCCCTATGTATGTGCCATTGAGTGTAAGTATATATATACATATCCTTTATCTTTTTATTTTTGTTACCTGATATATGTATTGTTCATAGCTATATACATTTCCTTTCCTCCTTTTTTGATGCTAAGGACAAAGGTACTTACAACTTTCCAAAAATATGGGAATGTGAGGACTTCACTTCCTCCATCATCTTCTCCCATTTTTCTTTCATCATTTCTAGAGCCATATGCTCTAGTGAAATCCTTACATGAATATCATAGATGTTGTCTACTACAGACATCTCTGGGGTTTCTATTAGATTTCTAGCTTCTAAAATATGTTGTTGAAGTATTGTGAGATTTGGTAAGATATGAGCTTGGAGTTCTGTGATCTCACCTCTAAATTGGGTCTCAGCATCCCATATTTTCTGTCTTAGCTTGTTTTCCTCAATGACTATGTCATGATGTGCCTTTATGCTGTTGGCATGTGAGGTTAGACTTTGTGCACTTTTAGTGACATTTGAATCAATTTCTGCTAGTTGGTCACTGTTTTCTTTTCCATATTTCTCTAGTGTGCACATTTTCTGAACTAAGGTTATTTCCTCAGTAATCATTGGCTCCATTTCATCACTAAGTTTGGAGAGCTTGATCTTGTTCAATGCCACATCTTGGCTGATTTTATCAATTAACTTGAATTGATATTTCTTTTATGCTTGCTCTTCCATTGCTTGATCTGACTCTATCCCTTGTTCTGTAATAGCGTCGGTAAGAACAACAATCTGTTCCTTAAGTGAAGTATTTTCATTAATTTTCACTTCAGGAACCAGTTTTTGGAGTATCTCCTTAGCCTTTTCAAGTGCCATGTTTTCTCTGTGTTCTTTTATCATTTTTTTCTTTATGGATTTCCGTTGACAGAGCACTCCAAACTCTTGAAGTTTGTCACTGTCCAAAGTGGTAATGTCCCAGTTTGGAACTTCAATGATTTCATCAAGTGTTACAGCCAATATGTCCTTCTTTACTATTTTCTTCTTCTTCTTCTTTGGCTAGTTTGTAGTGGCAGATTGATGTAATACCATTTGCAAGGCTTGAGATTGTGTAGAATTAGTTGGTGAGTGTATAGAGGCTGAGGTATCCTTTTGTACCTGTTCTGTAATCACCGGCCAGTTTTGTGAAGATGTCTCCTCACATTCCTTAGGTGTTTCAACAGATGAGTCTTCCTTTTGTTTCAATTCCTTATTTCTCTTTACACTCTCATTCTTTTCCCATTCTACTACCTTCTTTGAGGTATCCTCTGCAATTTTCTCTGCCTCTAGTTGTTGTTCCTTTGGTGTATCTTTCTACTCATCGGTGGCATCCTTCATTTCTTTGTCGGTATCCTTTGGAGTGTTGGATACACCTTGATTTTCATCTATACCCATATCCTTGGGTATATCATCATCTTTCTTAGATGATTTTTCCTAGCTAGACTGTATATCGATAGCATCTATCAATATATTCATATTTGTAGGCGTATTGATAGTTGCAGTATCAATAGTCTTGTCTAGTTCGTCGGTACTAATCCTTGTAGCAGTGATATCTTCATCTTTTTGCATATCTGTCGCAGGGTCTTTTCCTGTAATGGTGTTGACAATGTTGTCTAACGATGTGTCATCATTCATATCTATATCTAAGTTACCTTTAATTGTGAGTTCCTCTTTGGCAACTTCTTCTTCCTCCAAGTTAATGTGGATGGGGCTATCCAGTACTTGATCATCTTTACCATCTGTTGGCCATTCTTCATCTATAATATCAGTTTGTTTTTGGCCTGTGATCAGTACCTCTTCATTTTCCAACTCAGTTGTTGAGTGACATGTTGTTTTGATAGTTTCCCTTTCAGGACTGCTCTCTTCATGAGGATTTAGTATATCACTCCATATTTTGTGAGTGTCTTCTTCCAGCTCAATGAGTTTTTGTTGAAGAAATTTGTAAGCTCTCATTTTTGGTGAGAATTTCTTTGTATATTTCTCCATGACTTCCATGATTTCTTCTTTTGGGGATTCAGGCATAAGAGAAACCAATACTCTTTCTCTAATCCTTTTCTCTTCATGAAGTGCATAAGTGAATCTAGAAGAAATCTTATTTAACAGTTCTTGTGGAACATCTTGTGAATGGTATTGTATAGGAACATAATAGTGTCTGCACATTTTTGCAATTAGTGCATCTTCTATCTTATCTTGGTCTACTGTATTCCATTGTAACCATTTCTTAATTTTTGGATGTCTAATAGATGCATCTTCATAAATAGACTTACATATGTCATCAATGTCTTCAGATGTTGATGTTACGTTCACCTTTTCCTTTGCTAGTCTGACAGCGTCGGGTTCATCCATTGTTGTATCTTCTATGTCTTCATCAGTCTGAACAAATTTCCTCCTCTTTGTGGGTACCCTAGGTGGTTGTTTAGTCTTTGTAGGTGTAGGTTTCCTCTTTTACACCTTCCCTTTTACCATAGTCGAAGGACTGGTGTCCTTATCCATTTGGCTTCTTGTTCTAGAATTTTTGGTTAGAGGTGGAGGTGGTGAATCAGATTTCTCTTCCTCTGATTCTGGTTGTTCTTATGTTTCACCGATGGGAAGTTGTTCCTCGGTGTCTTCCTCCTTACCTTGTTCTTCCTCCTTACCCTATTCTTCCTCCTCTCCATTAGAGGATATGTTCAAGTTCTTCTTTATGTTTTTCACCATTCTCTTAGACTGCTTTACAGCCTTCTTAACAACAAGTGTTGACTTAATTTTTTGTTTGGCTTCCTCATAAGTACCAAACCTTAGTTGTTTGTTGTCAATGGGTTCATTCAATAATGCCTTTATTGCTTCTATTGTTAACCTAGTTTCGATTTCATAATCAAGATTTTCTAGCCAAGATTTCCTTGGGACTACTACTTGAATGTAGGTGAAGTCAGTGTCCACCATGAAACAAATGTCATATTTGTATTCCTCAATTAGACTTTCAGGAATTATACTCTTTGCTTGTAGCATATCCTTAATTGTCTTAAAGTACTAATGCATAACATTGTCAAAATATGTGCCTAGTGTTTTAATGAATTCACTAATCTGCATGGTAATGGGTCTGCTGGTGTCCCATGTTACTTTTCCAATTGAAGGAAAGTACTCTTTGAAGTAGAAGAATATACATAATATGAGGAAACCAAACTTACATGTGTTTGTCCGGGAAGACCTTATGGTGCACATGTTCTCCTCAAATTGATGCAATAGGATCTCTGCTAGATCCATCTTTTTCCCCTGTTTGATGATTTTGTAGGCTATGCTCATTGTTGTGCTAGAGATGTTGTTCATTCTACTAGCTTGAAATATCTTATATCCAACTACGCAAGCACCAAATTTTAGCTCTACATCAGTGATAGTGTTTACTTTCAATGCCCTTTTGTCTGATTTTGCACCGGTTAACCTTTCCACTTCTGCAAGAGGTGGATGTTTTTGAGCCTAAGGTTTGTCAGTTGTTGGATAACCTATTACTACGTGTATAAAATCTTTTGTTATAGCCTTTGGTTTGTTCAACCACAAAGTGTTGTCATGTACTCTGCTTAGAATAATCTTAATCCATTCTATTTTAAAAACCTTCAGAAATGAAGTGCATTTGTAAAACCTTTCACTTTTAAGTGTTTATGCTCTTCTTTGATCTTGCCACCATCATCACAAAGTTCCTTATAGGCGATTTCTAGGTCTAGATCTCTTATCTCTGAGATCTTGCAGTGTATATAGGACCTAACGTCCTCGACCAATAAAACCCTAGCTGGGATTCGGGAGAATGCTCCTGAATCGTCTGGTTGAGAGGAAATCTCAGGATGTAACTTGTAATTTGGTTCAACACATGCCCCTCTTTTAACAAGGTTAAACAGTTTCTTCTTATCGTCCTTAAGTTTCTCTACCCTAGATGTCGATACCATCATTTTCAAGATTTTAGGGCTTTTTTGTAAATCAAAATAGTGCTTATCGGTGAGTGAATGAACTTACTAAATGTCTATGATCTCCTTCGAATCTATATGCTCAGTGAATGACTTCTACTGGGTCACTTCTCAAACTGCTCAAAATCACTCTGCTCTTCTTTGCTCTGCTCAAAAATTGCAGGTGCAAAAATGAGCTTACCCGTCGGGCCTTTATTCCCTCTTTGGTGACCTAAGTTGTCATTAATGCTTACCAACTTCATCAGTTTATGAAGACTACCTTCATCGGTAAATAAATTCATAACTCCTCCGGTGTCTTTGCAAAGTTTTGGGGTAGCTTAGTGGTGTTGGAGACTTCACCGATGATCATCTGTGATATTGCGACAATAGCTTTTGTAGATTCAGTGTATACCGATACTCGTTGGGTTACACACAACTTGTGTAATGACCGATACATTCCGGTAAGTATTGCATGTCTTTTCTATGTGTGTTCACCGATGCAGATTGTGCCCAATAACCGATGGTTGCCTCATAGTAGATTATTAAGTAACAATATATTGCATCTTTATTCATGCCTATATAACAATATGAACTGTGTGTAATGGAACTGATGCATAATAAAACTTGTGATAATGCAGTTCCATACTTACTTGTGTAATCTAGTTAGATGTAGTGATGTCACCGGATCCAGCGGATGGGGTGTCATCATTTGCATTGCTTGTACTAGCACCTTCAGTGTTTGTGGCTTTTACCCACATCTTGTTTCTCATCCTTTTGATGTCATCAATGGTATTTACATTGGGATGTGTATTTGTGTTTGTCAGTCAGTCTTTGCAATCTTTTATCACATGTCCAACTTCATGACAATGTAAACATGCCATACCTGGATTGGTCCATCCTCTTGACCTTTTGGTCCATTTTCTCATACAGTTGGCAGCAATATGACCATACCTTCCACATGTTGTGCAATTTACCCATGTGTTATAGTCCCAAACATATGAGTTACCTTTTCTTGCTAGTTTGTAGCTTTTATTATTCTCCTTTGGAGTCCATGCTTTGTTATTCTTTTTCAAGAATTCCTTATGTTTATGCCCATTCATCTTGCATGTAGGACAGTATTTTTCCATGTAGGTTTTTCTCTTTGGATTTATTACTTTGGACCTGCACTCATGTTCCTTGTGTCCTTTCTTTTGACATTTATAACAATTACCAATAAAAGTAGATTGTGCTTGAGAAATACCTTTCATTTTTCTTCTACAGATGTCTAAGGTGTGGCCTAGTTTTCCACAGTGATTGCATGATAGCTTCTTGGATCTTGGGGTTGTGAAAGCATTCCTCTTATCATATTGATTAGAGGATTCTCCATTCTCATTGTACCCTAATCCTGCGTAGTTGTTGACTCTTCTTTGTCCATCAAGAAAGTCATCCATCCGTTTGTTTCTATCCTCAGCCGTTTTGATTAGTTCATTGTGTTCAATCTGAACTCTGATTTCATGCTTCAATTTTTCATTCTCTTCTCTCATCTCACCAATGATCTATATTCTTTCAATGAGTTTTGTATTTAATCTGTTTGCTTCTTGGCTCATAAGAATAATCTGATTGGTAACCTCATGGTGATGCTCAGTGAGTCTCAGAATTTTTGATTCTTTCTCTTGTAGTTTCTCTGTAATTTTCCTCCTATCATCAATGGAAAGTGTTCTTTCATTTTCATCTTTTCTTGCATCATTCATAACATCAATCATTTTTACCATTTGAGTTTCTTGGCCAATTTGCAGCATCTTGATTTGATCTGTCAAATGTAGATTGATCTCCTGCATACTTGTAATTTCTTCAACTGATGCATTTGAAGCTTTGCTCAATGATGATTATGATGCTTCAAAGTACTCTTGTATTTCCATTTCTTTGTAGTCTTTCTCATTCAGCCTGGTTGCCATAATTTGTCTTTCATCAAGAATTTTTCTTAGTTTTATCTTCACCTCCTTATACTGCTCATAGTTTATTTGCATCTGTAACTGCTCATTCTCAATAGCCATGTCCAATCTAAACTTGTCCATTGCTCTGATCTTTTCTCTCAAGTCTTTAATATTTTCAAGACAGAGACTTAGCTCTAATACCAATTGTTGGAATTATATTGAGATGAGGTACTGAGAGGGGAGGGGTGAATCAGTACCTCTAAAACTTTTTTTGGTTAGCCCATTAACCCTTAGTCATCAGTTTGTAATTTATCTTATCTAACTGTTCATCTTTCTTTATGCTTATGAATTCATATCATACATTCTTTTGATATGTAACAATAATAGAAACATTCATGAAAATAGATAACACATGACACAAGATATGATATCGCAGAAAACTCCTGTTAAGGAAGTAAAAACTACGGTGGGGATTGT
>MU224254.1:4747493-4764483 GCA_018584345.1 Thuja plicata | reverse complement strand
TGCTGCCATTTTCATGCTAGGATTATAAGCTATTTCATTTCAATACTAATTGTTAGTGTTATTTCATCTTTCATAGTTTATATGCATGCTTGTTCCATCATTTAGTTTGTTTTCAACTAAATCCTTCATACATAGGTTGTATTGGTCACTGTTTCATCAACATATTCTGAGGGCTGATATGTTGGTGGTCATACTCTTCCTACGTTAGAAGGCAATAGATCGGTTTTAGAGGGTTTCATGTGTTTTTCATGTTTTCACTAACCCCATATTGCTAATATAATGATCTATTGATTGTTTGTGTATGTTCCGACAGGTACCCATTTACACACGAACACATCCAAGACATTAATTCCCTCAAGTGTGCATCCCCTATGTAAAGTAGAGGGTTCCACTCAGTTTCTACAGGGATAATGAAGCTATGTATATATAGTTCACAAAGTAAGTTATGTTGCCATGAGGGTAGGGTCTAGTATAGGCCATAAAATTCTTGTGCTATTTTAAACTCAGAGTTTGTCTTTAAGGGTCATTATTAATTGTAATAAGAGGAATTGTTCTTTCAAATAGATGTCATAAACCCTAGGTGGTGGCCTATAAGTAATTATTTGATAAGCCAACTTAAGGGCATGATCCATCTTTTATTTTTTTCTTACCAATTGCTCTTTTAAATCTACAACATCCTCCCCTTGCTCGATTATTACCTTCTTCATTTTCTTTTTCTCTTCTCCCCATATGGTTGTTGTCAAAACATACTTATTATATAATCCAAAGAGAAGTGTCTGCAAAGTGATTGGGCCACAATCTTCTACCTGGTTATTTTGCCTCCTCTGTTCCTTCCATGATTGTTCTAAGAAACTTGTTAACCAGGTTCTTTTATAGGGAACTAGGGAAGTCTCTGAGCAAGCTGACTGATGAGTTATTGAGGCATCCTCCTCATTACTGTCTGTGATATCCTGATGACTTTCTTGGTGGTTATTTTGGCATACATCAGGTTTAGCTTCACATGTCTCTTTTGGATTTTGAGAAATGTCTGGAATTTCAGACTAATTTGGGTAACCATCTTGAATAATTTTTACATGAGGCTCTTCATCATATTGCTTGGGGGATATAGATTGGATTTCTGAGGATACTTTAGGGAGTTGTCCTCTCATTCTAGGGCTTCTTTGCAAAGGGGTTTCTTCAATCTCCATAGCCTTTTTCTTAATAACCTTCTTTGGTTTCTCTGTTGTAGGAGTAACTGCTACAGGAATCGACTTTCTTTTCTTCCCCTTTGAGGTTGTAGGGTTTTATGGCTTGGCTGCAGGAATGGAAGTGTAAGAAAACTCTGGTGCAGAAATAGCTTCCTACACTAATCTCTATAGGAAAGTATTGTGCAAATTCTTTTAAATCCTTACAATTTCATATTCGTTAACTACTTTAACAAAGATATTGTAGCCACCTACCATGCATACAGAAAATAGAGAATGACACAATGATTTTCCCTGGAGAAAACCTTTCGGTAAAAAACCCCAGCACTCCAAAACCTGCACAATGTATTATCTTCAACACAATGGTTACAACACACTTGCAATGCAAGTTCTTTTCAGGAGACAATCAACACACATACACAAATCTAGCAGCACCAGATTATACCAACAATACACTCTTTTTGTATCCTTTCCTGTAACCCTAAAAAATGCTTATATCATTGCACTTTCCTTTTTAGGGCAAGTTCCAAGGATAGCTGGATAGCCGTGGAAGAGTGCAAAGTACTCAACTTTATCATTTTCCACATGTCTTTACCTGTCATTGAAATCTCCTAGAAATAGCTCTTACGTGTCATAGGAAACTGTCATAACCGTTTCAGCCATGATCTCCTTACACACAATTCAAGATGCCAACACATCAAGTGGAGTGACACATCAACATGCCATCTAGACATGTACACTCACACTTAATTACATTATTTGCAAGAAATACATTTTACAAAACAAATAATAAGAATATGAATTATCCAAGGTTGAGACACCTTATTCCTAATAGGAAGTCTCTCCCTCTAATTTATGTTTTCCTTTTGTTTGGGTAGAAGTAGGTACATTTCTCATGTGAGTAGGAAAAGGCATACTTTCTTGCAGATTTTCAGTTTCTATCCCATGGGTGTCTTGCTCAATAGCTGGGCCAATGGGTATTGCATCATCATGGCTAGATTGCACACTAGGGTCAGCCTGAGGTTGTAGGGTTTTATGCTCGAAAAATTCTTACCATACCAAAGGAGAGACGTCCCTAAGATATTTCTCTATTAGCAATTTGATTAGGGCATGGTGGGTGAAAGAATTCATATTCCCTTTCTGGGTTTCCTCAACACTGATGCATAGCATATTGTACAAGAAATCGAGAACATTCATTGGAATATTATGCCTTATGTAACTAAGTAATTTAAAGTGATGTGCATGAAAATTATAAAATCTTCCTTCACAAGTAAAATACCTGATAATATGCATGGCCAATTAATTATATGGTGGAGGGATAGACATTCTTTTGCATCCTTGCTTGGTAATCTCCAGAGGAGGGTCACTCGGTAGGGTAAACTGGGCCCTAGTTGATCTGGCATCGTGCACATTGGGGTAGTGCTCCCCAACCATTGGTAACCTAGTTAATTTTGCTATCCATTCTTTGTGGCAACCATTGTCAATCCCCATACTTTTGCTTTCCCTTCCTCAAATGTATTTGCAAATTCAGCTCATGCGTCTTCATCAAACTCTGTTAATTTCAAGAAATATCCTAACCAGCCACGTGCATTAAACCTCCTTAATTCTTCAACATATAAAATTAAAACATCATGTACTACCAGCTCATGTCTCTGCAACTTCCCTCCCATCTATGCTTGCCATTTTTTTTCAATTTGTCTGTTCTGTAATGCCTTATTCCTTCTTGATTTTCATACTACTCATTTTAAAACTATGGACCTTCTTTTGCAGTCCTCTATTATCCTTAACATGAACAATGATGATGTGGTTTAATAGGAGAAATTATAGCTCTTACTACAAGTTTCCACATAATTTAATTGTAGGTCACATCAAGTATAACAATCAGGGATAATTTGGGACTAAAGGTACGACAGCTATGTGATATAACAACGAGATTTTAATGAGACAAGGGAAAAGTATAGATTTAAGGTGATGTTAAATCTTTTAGGAGTAAATAGAAATGACATTTTAGGAATTAGTACACTTCTATGCCCCCTAAAAAACATTGACAAGTGTCCCCACTTGGCATACTTGGCACGAGGTATGGAACTGGCTTAATGTTGTAATGATACATTTATTGCAGTACTGGATATAATCATCAAAATCTATATGCTAAAAATAGAAAGAATTTAAAAAGATTATACCTATCATTTGATCATTTCACATGCCAGAAAAATGTGGCGAGAGTGGAACAATGGTGGCGGTGGCATGCATCAGCATACTTGGCTCTTATTTGAAGCAAAGAAGGAGAAAATGGTGATGACGTGGAAGGTGGATGGGTGGAAGATAAAGAAATGAAATGAGTTGGAAAGAAGAATTTAGAAAGTGAGTGGAGAAGTGAACTTCATGTAAATATAAAAATTTTATTATGGACATGCTCGAACGAATTCTATTGAGGAGCTGCAGGAAGAAGGTTTGCACCCTCTGCTGCAGGAAGTGTTACATGTTTCTCTTTTGAAACTTGTTGTCAGAATTGCTGCAGGAAGTCTTCTTTTTTTTTAGGCTGGTGATACAACTTTAGTCGATGTCTATTGACTAATAGCTTGAAGTGTACTGGGTCAATTATGGTCAACTGGATGGCTCCATTGGTGAATACATGGTTTATTTCATATGGGCCCAGCCATCTTGTCTACAGCTTGCCTGGTATTTCTTTGAATCTGGAATCATACAGTAATGCCCAATCGCCAACTTGAAAATACTTGCTCTTAATATGTGAGTCATGCCACTTTTTCCTTTTCTTCTGGACTATTTCAATGCACTCCAAGGTAGATTTTCACATTTCATCCAAGGAATTGAGATGCAGCAATCGCTCTTTCTGTGCTGCAGGAAAATCAATATTTAACTCTAGTGTTGTCCGCAAAGTTTTATGTTCAAATTCAATGGGTAGCATTATTTCTTTTCCATATTACAGCTCAAATGGAGTGAACCCTATGGTGGTTTTCCAAGTTTTTCTATACACCCACATGGCTTTTGAGAGTTTGGTGCTCCAATCTCGGCAGTGCAAATGAACTATTTTTATTAAGATGGCTTCAATTTCCCGATTTGTAACTTTAGCCTGTCCATTTGCCTAAGGATGATAGGGGCTTGACTTATGATGTCTAATATTATATTCCTTCATGAGCTCTATTATCATATTAGAAGTGAATTGAGTGCCTTGATCAGTAACAAGTTCTCTTGGTACTTCATATCTGGTGAAAATTTCGTCATACAAAAATTTTGCAACCTTACGATCCCGGGCATGCTTCATGGCTTTTACTTCGACCCATTTGATCAGATAATCAGTGCACACTAGGATGTAGGAATTCCCATTGGATGGAGGGTCCATTGGACCAATGAAGTTCATTCCCCATTTGTCAAATGGTGTTACCACCGCTTGTGGATTGAGGGGCATTTCATCTGATCTTGTTGGTCGGCCCATTCTCTGACATTTATCACATTTCCTTGTATAACTGGTTGCATCCTTGTGAAGTGTAGGCCAATAGTAGCCATTTGTTAAAATATTTAGGGCTGTAATTTTTGCTTCAAAGTGTCCCCCACATGGCTCATTATGACATGCATGGAGAATGTCATATGTCTCATCTTTTCACACACATCTCCACATTACTTGGCCAGGTCCAGTGTAAAATAGTGTATTATCAATCCAAGAGAAGTGGAATCTTTTCTCTAAAAGCATTCTCCTATCCTTATAAAAGAAATGTGTTGGCAGTTTGTTTAGCTGCAAGGTAATTAGCTATATGAGCATACCACAGATTTTGGACAGCAATATGAAATAAATTCTCATCCAGAAATGCATCATCTATCAAAGTAGTATCTTCTTTAGCATGGTGGATTCTGGATAGATAATCAGCTACCACAGTCACCTTCCCAGGCTTGTCAATAATGGTATTGTCAAATTCCTGAAAAAGAAGAAGTCATCTTGCTAGCCTGCCTGTGATGGTAGGTTTATTCATGAGATACTTAATTGTTGCATGGTCAATATGAAAAAAAATGGGATAACTGGTTACATAATGGCATAATTTGTTCAGAGCATAAACTACTGCTAGTAATTCTTTTTCAGTCACTGTATATTTTAACTCTGGTCCATGGAGGCTCTTGCTAATGTAGTAAATTTCATTTTCAAGGTTACTAGACTTTTGTCCCAAGACAACACCTATTGCATAGTCAGAAGCATCTATATGTGTGTGAAATGGAAAAGACCAGTCAGGGCCCCTAAGTATTGGTGCAGTTGTCAAAAGTGACTTGATCTGCATGAAGGATTCATCACAGTCCTTTGTCCAAGCAAATTCGGCCTCTTTGGTAAGCAAAGTATACAGAGGACTAGCTATTTGACTAAAATTTTGGATAAACCTCCTATAATATCCAGCATGTCCTAGGAAAGATCTAACATCTTTTTTCTTAGTAGGGATAGGTAGTGTGAGAATTACCTCTATTTTTGTAGGGTCTACCTGGATTCCAGCTTTGCAGATAAAATGTCCCAGCACTACGCCTTCTTGCATCATCATAAAGCATTTCTCACTGTTGAGAGACAGGTTGTGTCTAATATCCTCTGTCTTTCTTCACATTTGATCTATAATAGTTGAGACATATTTTATTGAGGTCATCCCAGGAAGATTGGGATATGTCTCCACAAGCCATGAGGTCTAGTGCTTCCAGACAGTTTTCGTTTACTCCTCTTAAGAAGACTAGTTTATGTGAATCCTCCACCAACACATGTTGGGGATTCTTCTACATTGTGTACAAGAAACATGAAACATAATCCTCCAAGGTTTTGTCCCCCTTTTGCGACATTAAAAAAAGTCATCTCCCCTTGGGTCACTCCCGTTGTAATAATCTTTGTATTTCTACAGAAACATAGTCTGCATGTCATCCCAGATGCCTTCTACATTAGCTCCTAAGCCCATGAACCATCGTAAGGCTGACTCTTTCACTATTACTGGAAATAGTTTGAGTTTGTGGGAATCAGTGTTATAGTCAAAGCTACAATAGAGGATGTCAAACTCGAACAAAAAGGTGTCAGGATCTTCGGTTATCAGGCCATAAAACTTTGGAAGTGTGGCAGTGGGTATATTTTTTAGATTAGCATTGTTTATAAGGCTCAGAAGAGGAAATAGGAAAGTAGGTTGTGCCATTACTGGAGGTATTTGGAAATGGAGTTTCTGCTGGAAAGGAATATTAGCTACATGATTATTAACAATAGGTGCATTTGGGATGGAATTATCGAGAAAGCTGACCAAAATTTTAGAAAAAGGTCAAAGACCACTTATATCAAAATGCTCTACTCTACAGGAAGATGTTGCAGGAAATTTAGGACTTGCGGCAACAAAAGGTAACTCAACTTCTTCAACTTCTTCGTTCAAATTTGCAGACTCTCCTTAAAGAAATCTACCATATTCATCTCATCTTCTTCCTCTTCGATGCATGCAAATGAATTCTTCACACTTGTGAATCAAATTTAGGACTGCAAATTGCTATCTAAAAGCTAGCTAGAAATGAAAAAGATGACTCATAAAGGTTCTCAGCTTGACACCATCCCCGGCAATGGTGCCAAAAATGAATTACCTCACAATAGGTTCTTAGTAATCATGCCCAAAGCCTCTCTTAGGAATATTTTATTCAATCTAAGTATTAATTCTCCCACCATGAGGTGCAATTAATTTTTCAACCCAGGGATGTATACTTGAAATGGTATGGCACAGTATGTGCACTAATTCCCTTAAAGAGTCATTCTACCTATGTTGTAGGAAGGTAAAGTGCATGAAATAAATCTACACTAGTGTTGTAGGAAAGTAAACACACTTACTCCTTACTGAAATGAATTCTAGAAATTCTAAACTCTACTTAAGCCTATTCTTTCAACCTAGAGCATTTACTATAACTATCCTTGCAGGTGTTGCGGGAACATTCAAAAAGTACAATGTTACAGGAAGAAATCGTAATCTTCTATCTAAAATGTTGGGGATGCTAAAAGTAAATCTACTCTACTCTATTCTAATCCACCTTCCAAGTGGGCCCCCTTGGTTGGCTTCTTCTAATCTACTAACATAGAAGGTAAGCCAAAAATCACTTCATTATATTTTAAGAACTGATTACATAAGAACAATACGTAAAACTAGAAATTAACTTGTGCGAAATGCAACAATGTATTCCCAAAAAATTTTGAACTTACAAACTAACAGTCAAATCCCTATAAATAGAGGATCGACACTTTATTCCAAAATAGAAAAGAAAAGATCTGACTGAAATCACGCCAGAGAAGAAAGGGAAATGTAACATCCCATGACATGTGCAATAAAGTTTGGGCGACCAATTCAACATGATGATGAGTGCAGAGGGAATATAGAAGTGCTACATTCCTGCATTTATGGAACAGTGGCTCCTTTTTTGTATTATTCATGTCTTATGGTGTCATGATGGTTACCCGTCACAGCTGGACCTCAACATTCTCTTTTAAATGTTGTCGACCACTCTCAAGCTGGTCCTGCTTCCTGGCAGGTTAGTTATCATGCAGAAATATTCATACAAGTAAACTTAATCAAATTGATCCAAATATTAGAATACACATTATGATAGCTACATGAAATACTCCAATATATATAATATTGGCAGAACATGACATAACTATCTACCCATGGGTTTGACAGTTTTAACTATACTTTAACACAAGTTCAACTGATTATAAGCCCACAAATTTTTTGGTAATACTTAAAACAAAGTATTAAGATCAATATAATAGAGACAGTAAATGGTCTCATCACCTTTCACTAATATATATGAGATATGAAGCTCCTTTTGTGACTCTATATGGATTTGCACCTGTATATTTTTGTATTTTTATTTATGCATATAAATGTATGGATGTATGTATGTCTCATCTAACACTATTTTCTAATTTCTTTGTAGGAAATGTACTAATGAAATGCTATGATATGTATGCTTTCCTTTTGTTATGATGATCATGTATGCAAATGTTTATGCCATGGCGATATTGATATAATTCTATAAGTATATATCAGTGAGTAGAGTAGTCATTCATTAGATTAAGTAGTCAAAATTGGATATTTTTGTGAGTTAAAACTCTTCTTTGATAGGTAGCATCCTAAGCTCAAGTATCCATGCAATCTTAAATATGATCGTAACTATATTAATCATGAATGCAGCTATATGAAAACATATAGGAATATCAGTGATCATTCTAAAATAACACTTTCCCATGGAAAGAAGAAGAGTAAGTAGTACTATCTCATACCCTTGTCCAGAGTTGCACTAGCATTTACATGCCCATGTCTTCCTTCATCAGTATCAACTCCTCATCCATATGATCAGCATTGTAGAACAGGATAAGATGCATCAGAATTGAGCAATGCTTGAAACTAATTGAAGGGTTGCTCTGAATAAAAACCAAGTCATTGTGAATTATGTTGACTATAAATCCCACATAGTCATATTCTCTTTGTTCACATGTGGGTGTTGAATGTCCATAGCTAACATCAGCAGATATTTTTCACTATCTTTCCTCCTCCCAAAACTTTGCACAAATTGTATATAGTGTATTTGAGATAATTATGGAAGGTGTCCATATCATAGGGTTCATTAAGTTTATTTTGAATTGGCATTGTCCTCCTCCCATCCCTTGGCATAAAATTGGGAATCGCATTCTTCTTCAGGAAATGCTTATCCAAGTGATATTGTCTCTTCTCTTCATCCATGTCTATAACTACGCTCATAGCTCCAGAGATACCAAATGCCTCCATGAAGATGGCTCTTTCAATTCTCACCAAGGAACCTTTATCCTTTTTTTCTAATACACTTGGTAAGTGGGCAATAACTTTTTTCTAGTGCTTTCACTAGGTTAGCATCAACAAAAATGTCAGGAATGGTCAACTGTACTATATTCAAAACCCAAGGGTTACATACTAGTATTTCCTTCATTTTTTTGTTAAAAAGAGAATAGAAATAGAGAAAAATTGGTGGAACTAGGAGTGTCTGGGGTCTTACATTAGAATCACGTATCTATCCATTCATGTTCATTTGTTGATAATGAATTTGACGTTCTTGGTAGCAATTGACCAATTCTTCAGAAAACTTGTCCTTCTACTTTCATGCAGATGTTGATTTAGTCGAAGTACTCATTTTTACCATCTTTGTGAAATAACAAACTCTCTTACCAGATAGAAAAACTTCACTAATACATTTTTTTCTGCAACACAACGGATTATTCTCAGGCGCTCCTATCACACAAAAAATAAGAACTTGAGATTTGATATGCAAATGATGGTTATGGTTGCAACTTTAAAGCTCTTCTTTTTGCGTACAAACTATTTGTCCATCAACTTGACATTAATGTTATGCATGCATAATAACTAAGATTAGTTGTGGAAGAAATGTTCATGTCATCAAGTTGTGAATTTGTAACCCTTGAGCATTTTTTAAAATAATTTGAAAAGATGTCAGCACAACTATACATTCTTCGTAATGTCACAAAATTTATTGGTCCAGACCCCACTTGTTATTTTTTAACTCAAGTCAACTATCAGTAAAGTCTACACGGAACCCATCACGGCTTCGCATCATAAAAATATGACTTACACTATACCTTGTAATCTTGCACCAAGCCGTAACAGTCATTTCACATGGTCGTAACCTTCAAAAGAAATGGTATCATAAACCTGCAAACTTGCACCAGTGGTCATCTCTAATATCTTCGCAAGATCACAACCAAGAAATTTTTAGGCAAAGATAGCCTGCAACCTCGCACTAACTATTGATCATCACGTTTGATACACGTGGCAGTAACTCGCACCACAGCAACCAACTAATATAACCTTTTAAAACCTTTGCGATGTTGTGACAAGGCTTTTTAGTCTTTAAATTCCCATGGTACATGTGTCACAATCTCGCACCATCGCAGCAAACTTAACATTCTTTACAAAACACTTGCAACCTTGCGGTGCCTGCATAAAATTTTAGTTAGCTTAAAACTTCAAGACATGTGGCACCTTCTCGCTTGTTCGCACTTAAAATATTTAACCCTTAAAAAATCTTGTGACCCCACAAATGACCAAAAATTAACCACTAAATGAAATTATCGCATGATCACAACCTTTAAAAACAAAGAATTAGTTTCATGCGATGTTGCAGTAGACTCGACTTAACTACCACACTAACCTTAGCGCAAGTTTGCAACATAAAATATTGACTTGACTTCCAACCCACGACCTTACACAAAAACTTCAACTTAAATGCCAGTACAACATTGCAATTGTTTGATGTAGAAATATAAAATTTGTGACCTTGTGATACAAAAGACTTAACCACTTTGCAAGATCGTAATCCTCAAATGTTAACTTTACTTAACCTCGAGACCTTGTGCCCGATTGTTTAAAAACCATCGCTAGTTTGCATTAATAGAAAGTTTGAGAAAATATGACTTGTGAACTAATAGCAAATAAAAACAAGAAATTTTGACTACAGTTGACCACCACAACATAATGTATAGACCAAGAAGAAAAGACCAGCTCAGACCTAAAGCATTTTTACTTCCAACTCGACTATTGACTTTAATTTCTCGACACGTGAAAAAATTTAGGCAAGGAAAAACATATTAGTATCAATTCTAGAGGAATTTTGACAAATACTTAGCCAAAATTTATAGTTCCAACACCTAGACCTAAGGATAAAAATGTCATCGATACTAAATGGGTATTCAGAAACAAATTGAATGAAGATGCTGAAGTGGTTCGGAACAAAGCTAGACTTGTTTGCAAGGAATACTCACAAATGGAAGGTATTGATTTTGAGGAGACCTTTGCTCCTGTTGCAATAATGAAGCTATTAGGATTTTTTTTCATATGCTACTTACAAATATTTTAAGGTATATCAAATGGATGTTAAGTTTGCATTCTTGAATGGAGAGATGGAAGAGGAAGTCTACGTTGAGCAACCTAGTGCTTTTACATTGACCGATGAAGATGACATGGTTTTCTGATTGAGGAAATAATTATATGGATTGAAACAAGCACCTAGATCCTGGTATGCAAGGTTAGATAAGTATTTATTGACACTTGGTTTTATTAAAGGTACTATTGATAGTAATTTTTACTTCAAAGTTGATCATGATAACATTTTTATTGTTGAAGTCTTTGTGGATGATATATTTTTTCGTGGAAATGAGAAGTTGAGTAAGGAATTTTTCGATGAGATACATAAAGAATCTAATATGTCCATGATAGGTGAGATGAATTTTTTTCTTGGTATACAAGCTACACAAACTAATAAAGGTATTTTTATATCTCAGTCCAAGTATGTGAAAGAATTGTTGAAGAAATTTGGTATGGATGATTCAAAACCTGTTGGTGCTCCTATGATTACTGCTTGCAAATTAAATAAAGATGATGATTCACCTAAATAAATTTAGATGAGATACGGATCAATGATCGGTGGCTTATTATACTTGACACAAACTAGACCAGATATTATGAATGTTGTTTTCATTGTTTCTAGATTTCAAGCATAATCGAAGGAATCGCATGTTGTTGGTGTTAAGAGGATATTCAGATATTTCAAAGCGACAATTGAGTATAGTTTATGCTAAGGAAAGGATGATGATTTTACATTGAGTGCATTTACTGATACAGATTGGGAAGGTAAAGTGGATGATAGAAAAAGCACAAGTGGTAGAGCATTCTTCTTGGGTAAGAGATCAGTTTCATGGACAAGTAAGAAACAAAATTGTATTTCACAATCTACTACTGAAGTTGAATATGTTGTTGCTTCTATTAAATTTACACGTGGTATGGATGAAGCACATGTTGAAAGGTATCAGAGTGAGTATTGATGAGCCTATTATTATCCATTGTGACAATTCAAGTGCTATCAATATTTCAAAGAACCTTGTGTTGCATTCAAAGACAAAGAATATTTCTATTAAATATCATTTCTTGCGAGACAATATTAGTGAGAAAGAAATTAGATTGGAGTATGTGTCTACAAAATAGAAGATTAAAAATATTTTCATGAAGCCCTTTCGAAAGGATTCTTTTGAGTATCTCTAAGGTAAGCTTGGGGTAATTTTCCCTCCTGATCAAAGCTAGAGATGCATTAACTTGCATCAGTCTAGTGTACTTAGAGATCATCATTATTCTAGATTGATGTTTTTGGTGGCTACTCCTTAGGGGGAGTAGTAGTTAGTAGTTATGAGGTATGTTATTCAGTTTGTTTGAACACATTATATTTTTCCATTAGTATATGCAAGGAAAAACATGATAAACACCATCGGTTTATACTACACCGACAGACAGGGAAAAGCACTACCTGACGCCAAGGTTACGGATATTGCTAAGTACATAGCATCCCGACACAACACTATCTAGTGTTAACCGATGATAGAAAAGACAAAGGAACCCGATGAGTAACCAACAGTGCAACTTGACAAAACATTCAAGAGTGGAACCCGACAGATCAAGGGAACCTGACGAATAGCTCAAAGAAGGAACTCCGACAGACTTTAAGTTCACAATGACAATCAGATATCGAGAGTCAGTTACATACCGCAAAAACTGGATCGGACTTCCACGTCAAATAAATCACTGAAGTTTTATATTTAGCTTCTTGATTTGTTTTTAAATCCATTACTTGAGGGAAAAGCAATGTAATTATTATTGTTTTTATCAGTCTAATTGATTTAAAACATGCAAACTAAAGGATCAAGGTCAAGTTTTATACCATGGATCTAGAGTTAACATTGTAATGCATGAATCTAGAATAGGTCAAAGAACTTATATAAATAGATGCTCAATCAATTGTGAACATGTTGGTCAATGATGATTGTAGCCTCTAAGAGCATCTAAGGTTCAGACAAGAGAATTCATGCAGAAGCACAGACAAAGATCAAATCAGTTTTCAAGAACAAGAACCAAGGCTACCGACAAGCGGGAAAAGGCATTAATCAATCACTATAGGTTATATTCATATACTGTAAGCTTTAATGGATTTGTTATCAGCAATTATATATTGCATACTATCAGGTCATACATATTGTACATATTCTAACAAGTGTAGTACACTTAAGAAATCCTTTCAAGGAAGGTGGATTTAACAATCCTATTGTAAATCTCTTAACCGAGTGTACACTACATCAATGTTGCTAAAGCTCTTAACAAAGTAGATCCTAACAGGTCTCCACATTAATACTCCTAATAGGGTAGATCATTAAAGTGATCAAATTTTAAGCCTTAACCGACTCCCTTCCAATCTTCAGATAGTGAATTTTTGTGGGTTCCATCCCCACCGCAATTTTTACTTCCTAACAGGAGTTTTTTGCGATATCATATCTTGTTTTATGTGTCTATTACTTTAATGAATGTTTCTATGAATGTTACATACAATTAAGTTTATGAATTAATATTTCATAAATAAGAAAGAACATCATATTTGGTCTGTAATACAATAAAGATTGATTACTAATGTAGTAAGGTGAAAAGTGTTAAAAGTTTTAGAGGTACTAATTCACCCCTCCCCTCTCAGTACTACTTCCCATTAATCCCAACAATTGGTATTAGAGATAAGTCTCTTCTTGGAAAGCTTAAAGACTTAAGAGAAAAGATCATACAATGGAGAAGTACAGACTTGATAAAAATATTGAGAATAAAAAGCTTGAAATTCAAATATTCTATGAACAGTATAAAGGAGCTAGAATCAACATGAGACTGTTGCTGGATGAAAGAAAGAATATGGCATCTCACTGTAATGAGATAGATTATCATGAGGAAGAGATTCTATATTTCTTTGTCTTCAGGATCAAATACAAGAAAAGCATCAGATACATCAGAAGAAAGCATCACAAGCCTAACTGAAATCAATCTACATCTGGCTAGACAAGTCAAATATCTGCAAATCGGCCAAGCTGAACAAGAAAGAAAACTAGCTATTGATGATAGAAGAAATATCACAGAAAAGCTACAAGAAAAGGAGTTCCAGATACAAATACTTACAGAGCATCACCATGAGATTACAAATCATATTATTCATATGAGTCAAGAAGCAAACGGAATGAATATGGAACTCATTGAAAGAATACAGGCTATCGGTGAACTAAGAGAAGAGAATGAAAAACTAAAGCATGAGGTTAGAATTCAGAAATAGCATAATGACATGATTAAGAGAGCTGAAGAAAGTACAAAAAGGATGGATGAATTCTTGAATGCACAAAGAAGACCCAACACCAACACTGGACTAGGGTACACCGAGCATGGAGAGTCATCAAATGAAGCTAATCTAAAATATGCCTACATCAATCCTAGACCAAGGAATCTGACATGCAATCATAGTGGAAAGCAAGGCCACACCTCAAATGTTTGCAGGAGCAAAGAAAAAGGTATTCTTAAATCCACATTTACATTCATAGGACAATGTTATAATTGTAGCAAGAAAGGACATATAGCATATGAATGTAAATCAAAGGTGAAAGAACCAAAGAAGGAAACCTATATGGACAAGTATTGGCCCGCCTGCAAAATGCATGGGTACACATCTCTTGAATACAAGAAGAAGAAAATTGAAGCATGGAAACCCAAAAATCAAGAAAGTGCATATAACCCGAGCAGAGTTGGTAATTCATATGTTTGGGATTACAATACATGGATAAACTGCACAGCATGTGGTAGATATGGTCACATTGCTGTAAAATGCATGAGAACATGGACCAAAAGGTCTAGAGGCTAGACCAACCCTGGAATGGCATGTTTACACTGTCATAAGGTTGGACATCTAAAGGACTGCAGAGACCGAATAACAGAAACCACCACTTTTGCAAATAGTAACACGATTGAAGACATCAAGAAAATCAGAAAGAAAATGTGGAGGAAAGCTTCAACCATTGAGGAAGCTGGACCAAGCAATGCAATAGGTGAAACCTCATCCCATGGATTTGGTGACATCACCACCCCCACCTAAAAGATGAACAAGTAAGTATGGAACTGCACTACACCAAGTCATATTTTGCATCAGTTCCATTACACAAATTGATAGATAGCCAAAATATGCATGAATAAAGATGTATATTATGTTACTTGTTACAATTCTGAGAAAACAACCCCATTGGTAAACACATATCAAAAATCATCGGTGAACATAAAAGGATGATCTATCTACACGTACCGAGAATCATCGGTCAACACATAAAAAGGCTAAGTCGCTAATGTAAACCGATACCTGTTGGTAAGGAAGCAAAGTTACAATTTTGTCTTGACACTTCACCGAGATCCGTCAGTGAAAGAAACAATCTTAACAGCTATCCCAAGCATCCTGGCAATACTGAGAATGTTGTTTGAAAGTCTAACCGACGAACTCTGTCTTCATGACCCAACGAGTTGTTGAGCATTTATGACAGACTTAGGGCAAAAGTCTATAAATACTCAACGGAAGCACTTCATTCTTCACACACAAATTGAGAAAATAGAGCAGAGCAAAAAATAGAGAGAAAAGAGAGCATTTAGCAGACCATCCTTGACTCAATCCAATGCACTCCAAATAGATCACTCACAAGCTACACGGATTGAAGTAAGTACCAAGTGTACCGAGAACTCTGTTATTATTTTTGAAAAAGCCCTAAATTTGAAACACAATGGAAACTGTTGGTAATATTTCTTATTTGTCGGTTCTCCCGGTTCCTTGTCCTTTTTCTGGTTCTGGCTTATCCATTTCAGTCCCTTCTTGTTCAGTCTGGCTTCAACTCTGCAAATTTTCAGGTTCTCATGCTTATACCTTGCCCAAATTGTCAAAACCCTGCTAAAACCCTAAAGCCTAGTATTAAACGATGCATGTTTAAACCCTTTGCCATGTCTTATGTTTTGTCATTACCTTTTTCAAGTCACAAAGGCATGTGCTTTAAGTCAGGTCGCTTGATCGCATGACCCAGATCGAATATGCCAAAGCTTCTCCCGACTTAGTTTTCCCTTTGTGTCGCGTAGTCTCGTTAAGAAATAGAATATTCCATCTATGTCTCAAGACTTGGCGATCTCTCTTTAGTCGGGTTGTCGCTTGAATTCCATGTTATAAAGCTTTAAAAGGAATGGGACCCACCTCATTCGGGTGATTGCAAGAAGAGTCAATAGGTCAAAGAAATGTCTCCCGACTTCGCGATTCACTTCATGTCGCATGGTCGCTGGATCAAGACATTCAAACAGTTAAAGCTTTGCTTCAGTCGTGTGGTCTCGTGATAATTGGCGGTTAGTGGATAACAGTCCTGACATAGTGACTAATGGTTTCAGGCTAAGAGATTTCCTTCAATCGGGATGTCGCCAGAACAGGAGTAATGACTCAGATTCCCAGTGTGCATAAAGAGGACGAAAGAAAAGATGACATCTGTCACAGAGCTAGTGGTTGTCGGGAGGTCGCCAGATGAAGGAAAGGGATCAAGAAATAAGGTGACTAAGGTATGTTTGCCCTCAGTCGTGAAGTCTCCTGATAACTTAAGGGTATAAGGAAATGTATAGCGATTAAAAGACAGCCATGCGATGAAGAAGTGAAAAGATCTAACGGTGGTCGCGGAGTCTGGTGATAAAAGTGCCCCAGGGAGAAAGTCCTTTCGACTAAGCGATTAGGGTATGTCGCGAGGTCGCTGTAAATAGAAAAGGGCACGTGATTCAAGTTAAAGGTAAAGACATAGGATCTCCCGACTAAGCGACCAAAGAGATCATGAAAATAAGAACAACGGCTTGTCGCGTAGTCTGGAGAAGGATACTGAGTTAAGGATAACCCTGCGCGACTTA
>MU224254.1:4707397-4740266 GCA_018584345.1 Thuja plicata | reverse complement strand
CTAAGAACACATAAGCTAAACTTGTTAAAGGACCTCTGTCAGCAGGACACTGTCCATATTATTGATTCCTTGAAGAGTGAATCAACTAGGTTAACCCTCCTATCAAGAAAAGGAAGAAGGATTGAAAGCCTTGTATCATTGGTTTTGCTATATTAAGGATCATGGTTTATATGGTTATATCTTGTATTTGATTATGCTTGGTCAGTTGCAAGGTAATTTATCAGTTGGTTTCATAAGAGATACATAGCAAATCAGTGTCCACATTATAACATACTGTGTAAACAGTTATCATAAAAGGTAAAACCTGCCTGAGTATATGTGGAGCTCAAAAACGAAGAAGGACCTTATCCAGTCCTTAGCAATTAGGCTTTTCTTGTCCCTGAATCAGTATTAGGAAGCATGGTGTTCAAGTAGTTATTTCAAGCACTGTGATTCATACAAGAAAAATCCCTAACAGAAATGACTTCAAGAACATCCAAATTGAAGAGTGAAAAGAAGAATGTCGTTAAGCAAATCAAGAATAGAACTTGTGTGCAACCAAAATACAAGATATGTCCAGAGGTTGCCTTGCAACTTGATGATTCTGGTGCATTCTCAAAAATTCCACCTAGGGTTTTGTTGATAGAAAATGTTAGATCGTATATCCACTGCAAGATCGCTGAGATTGGTGATCTAGAGATATATCAAGCTTATAAGAAGCTATGTGATGATCAAGGGAACCTAAAGGAAGAACACAAGCACTTGAAAGTAAAAGGGATAAAAAATTCCCTATATTTCCTGAGGGTTTTCAAAATCGACTGGATTCGGTTAGTTCTAAGCAGAATGCACGATCAGAAGTTATGGTTGGATTAACCCAAACAAATTACAAGGGATGTATTACATGTTGTAACAGGTTACCCTATAACTGAAAAACCAAAATCTCACAAGCATACCTCTCAACCAGAAGTTGAGAAACTCACCAACGTTGTATGGGATAACAGAGGACTTAAGGTGAACACAATCACCAATGAGGAACTGAGGTTCGGTGCATGTGTCATTGGGTACAAAATCTTTCAAGCTAGCAGGCTAAACAGCATAGCATCAACAATAGTAAGCACAGCTTACAAGATTGTCACGAAAGGAATACAAATGGATCTATGTGAGATCCTACTGAAGCAACTTGATGAAAATATGACAACAATCGGGTCTGCCAAGACAAACACTTGTAAGTTTGGCTCACTTATAATGTGTATATTCTTTTATTTTCAAGAATACTTTCCTTCAATTGACAAAGTGAAGTGGGACACCACCAAGCTAGTCTCATTAGAAATAAGTGACCTTATCAAGTCACTAGGTGACAACTTTGATTCAGTGATGACTGAATACTTCCTTGATTTCAAGGAAAAGATGATGGAGAGAGTAAGGATCCCTGAACAATTAATTGAAAAGCATAGGGATGAGATATGCTTTATGGTGGATTCAGATTTTACTCATATTAATCTAGTTGTACCAAGGACAGCTTGGTTACCACCACTTGACTATGAGATAAACATAGATCAAGCAACAAATGAAATTGATGCACTGTTGAATGAACCACTTGATAGTAAGCAACAAATATTTAGAACATATGAAGAGGCCAAGTCTAAAATAAAAATGGGCCTAGTCATAAAGAAGACTCTCAACAAGAAAAACAAGATGGTAAAGAATCTTGAGAAGTTGTTGTCAGTAAATGAGGAGGAGAAAGAACAAACAAAGGACATTGAGGGACAGGGTGCCATCGGTGAAGAGGAAGATAAGAAAGCAATATATTTTGAATCCACGGAGTCTGATGTGCATCCACCTCCAACCAAGAAACCAAGGACTACAGCAGCTCAGAGGACAAGGAGCCAAACTGCAAAGAAAGATACTACACCTCTTAAGAAAGGTCAAGGGAGGACCTAAAAGAGGAAGTAGAAAATAGAGAAGCAAACACCTACCAAAAGGAGGAGAAGACTCATCAGAACCAAGGTCGACATTGAAGATTCAAAACAGGATGAGCCTGAAGTAGATAAGAAGAGCTTAACCCCTCAAACAATTGATGAGATTGTTGAATCAATTGCTATAACAAGTACCATGACTGATAGGAAATTCAAACAATGGGTAAAGTTGGAGCCCGGGGACCAAAATAAAATAGAATATGCAATCAAATTGCACCATGACCAACTCAAGCAAGCTAGGAAGCTAAAACAGGATATTCAAATTACAGAAACAAATTTCAAAGATGAGGTGAATGAGCTTCAAGCTCAACTCTTACCAACTCTCACATTACTGCAACACCATATGACACAAGAAAGAACACTTATTGTCACCCCAGTCTGTCCTAGACAGCATTTATGATATGCATGCTAGGATTGAACTAGAGCACATGGCACTGGAAATCCTCACAGAGAAATGGGAGAAAATAATGGAAGATATCAAGAACAGTCACTCCCACATACTTGACACTCTGTAAGTTGCACATTTTTGTCACATTTTTGACAACTTATAAGTTGTACATTTTTGTCATGATTATCAAAAAAGGGGGAAATGATATGTACAGTCGGTAATCTTTCAGTAATCTTATATCAAAAAAAGGAGGAAAGATTATGAAAAAAAAGGGGAATGTACAGTACAAAGGCAAGTACACATGTACATATACTTATACTATACCGATGCATACAGTTAACGGGAGTCATATAATGACAAGGATATATACATGGTGTACATACTAAACACTTTAGTATTGTGCACATATCAGTTTTTGATACTAAAGTCAAAGGGGGAGATTGAAGACATTATATTTTGCCATTAGTATATGCAAGGAAAAACATGATAAACACCATCGATTTATACTACACCGACAGACAGGGCACAGCACTACCCGACACCAAGGTTACTGATATTGCTAAGTACAAAGCATCCGACGCAACACTATCTAGTGTTAACCGATGAAAGAAAAGACAAAGGAACCCGACGAGTAACCAACAATGCAACCCGATGAAACATTCAAGAGTGGAACCTGACAGATCAAGGGAACCCGACGAACAGTTCAAAGAAGGAACTCTGACAGAATTTCAATTCACACTGACAATCAAATATCGAGAGTCAGTTACATCCCGCAAAAAGTGGATCTGACTTCCACGTCAGATAAATCACTGAAGTTTTATAGTTAGCTTCTTGATTTGTTTTTAAATCCATTACTTGAGGGAAAAGCAATGTAATTATTATTGTTTTTATCAGTATAATTGATTTAAAACATGCAAACTAAAGGATCAAGGTCAATTTGTATACCTTGGATCTAGAGTTAACATTGTAATGCGTGATTCTAGAATAGGTCAAAGAACTTGTATAAATAGATGCTAAATCAATTGTGAACATGTTGTTCGATGATGATTGTAGCCTCTTAGAGCATCTAAGGTTCAGACAAGAGAATCCATGCAGAAGCACAGACAAAGATCAAATCAGTTTTCAATACCAAGAACCAAGGCTACCCACAAGCAGGAAAAGCTAGTAATCAATTACTATAGGTGATTTTCATATACTGTAAGCTTTAATGGATGTGTGATCAGCAATTATAGATTGCATACAGTCAGGTCATACATATTGTACACATTCTAACAAGTGTAGTACACTTAAGAAATCCTTTCAAGGAAGGTGAATTTAACAATCCTATTGTAAATATCTTAACCGAGTGCACACTACATCAGTGTTGCTAAAGCTCTTAACAGAGTAGATCCTAACAGGTCTCCATATTAATACTCCTAACAGAGCAGATCATCAGAAGTGATCAAATTGTAAGCCTTAACCGGCTCCCTTCCAATCTGCAGATAATGAATTTTTGTGGGTGTCATCCCCACGGCATTTTTTACTTCCTAACAGGAGTTTTCTGTGATATCATATCTTGTGTTATGTGTCTATTACTTTCATGAATGTTTCTATGAATGTTACATACAATTAATTTTATGAATTAATATTTCATACATAAGAAAGAACATCAGATTTTGTTGGTAATACAATAATGATTGATTACTAATGAAGTAAGGTGAAAAGTGTTAAAAGTTTTAGAGGTACTGATTCACCCCTCCCCTCTCAGTACTACTTCCCATTAGTCCCAACATTGTTAAGAGATGTTTGTTCATATTTTTGGCTTCTATGACTTTGTGCATACGTGTGTCTTTGTCATTGATGTCAAAAGGGGGAGATAAAATCATGTGAAAATCAAGTATGATACTGTGGGAGAGATATTATTTGTTGATTGAGAAGATTTTTAGAGAGACTTTGAAAGATATTGTGGATATTGTTGGTAGAACTCTTGATAATGTTTCTTTGTGCATTGATTTGATTTTTCACATCATATGTTGCCATCAATGCCAAAGGGAGATTGTTGAGATATTGTTGAGATATTTTTGAGAGATTATTGAGTATTGTGCATATATGTGTTGGCATTAATGTTTTGTCATTGATGTCAATATATTCCTACTAATGGTGACAGTCTTCATGTGAGTTCATGTGATGTTCAGTGAAAAGATTAATTTGGTATGGCTACTATATTGAGTATCAGATGTTGCGAATGTACAAATAGTTTCATTGATGTTTGTAGTTTATCTATTTCACCTTACAGAGGTTCGCATAATGATTTGAGTGAGCTATGAAGGATTTATCAGATAATGATATTTTGGTTGTTCAATAAGAGACGTTGTTTCAGGTATTGGATCACTATGGATCGGTTATGCAATACTCTTGGTTGCTAACCTGGTGGTAAGTTTAGGACATGAATGTGTGTCCCCATCTCGATTGGTTTTTGATTTGGATGTTGGCAAGCTAATTTTATTTTATCACAGTGGTTGTTATTTAATGTTCCTAATGAACAATGAAGAGATGAGTATGAATTATGAAGACAGAGTTGTTCCTATTGACGTCATGGTATTTCATGTTTCTTGATCGTCTCCTATTCGTTTTGTTGGATCGCATTGTATTATGTGATCAAAATTGAATATTTCCATGTGGCATGTTGATGTTCTTAATTATTCTTGGCTGAGATGTTGGTCTAGCATGTTGCAAAGGATCATGGAATGATTTATGCATCTGGATCATGTGGTGGGTGTTGTTATAGATCATGGTTATGTCTTAGTCGACATTTAATTAATTTCATTGTGTATTGAGTTATATTGAATTAATATTTTGTAATTAGGTCCTTGGCTGACCTAGTTGAGATAAATGGATGTAAGTTATATATATAATCATTTATGATTGTGAATGGGTATGAGAGTCTGTGTGGTATGAGAGAAGAGGTATGAGTGGAATCTGGAATTGAGGTAGAGATTCGATGTACTTCATTAGAACTATTTTGGTATATCAGAGATGTTTGTCAGCTCATGAGTTATGGATTGTTGTCCACTATGATTTGTAATTAGAGATTGTTGTAAGGTAGTGAGCCTTCCTTTGGGTTGAAGCCTTTGTTGTAATTGAGAAGTTTGATCTAGGCAATGTGCTTTAATGCATGTGCATTCCTATTTGTAATACTATTAATAGGGTATAGTATTTTTGACAGAGTGCATTCATCTTGTGGGTTTAATCCCTGTCGTGGTTTTTCCCTTAACTGGGTTTCCACGTCAAAAAACTTGGTGTTAGGCGTTGATTACTGTGTTATGATCTTGCATACATGTTTATCATTCAGATATGAGATTAAGTTTATATTTTGGTTAAAGGTTTGGAATTTTGTGACATAATTGTTTCACCCCCCCCCCTCTTAGTTGTGTGTGTTGCCTTAATTCTAACACTCTACTGCACACTCTGAGATGGTTGACTAGGATGGGACTGCCTACTATGGCTCCAACTACGACCTTTAGCACCTAGAGTTCCTGAATTATGACTAGATTTGTGTCTCTAAGTGTGCCTCTACCTACATTATTGTTGGCGACCTATCCTAGGAGATGTTGAATATGCCCTAGAAGAGCATGTAGGTTGTGTCTTTGTACTATGTGCACCTAGTCTCGAAGGTTGTGCACTATGAACCTATGCACCTGTCCTACCTCCAAAACCCCTAGCAATGTTATCCTTGGCCAATCTCGCCTTCTTCATGGAAGTAGAAAGAGTCCTAGGCTGGACAAGTTATGGTGGATACGGTGGAAGAACTACACCATCAATATTTTACTTCACTATCGATATACTATAATTGAGGATGCCCCTAGAAGCGTGGAAATGTTAGTGTTTAAGTTTTGTAGCTTGGTTATTCTAAGAGAAATTTTTGTATATGCTCCCTATTTACTTATCATTATTCTAGTTCTGTGTATGTTTTATGGTTGTTAAATAAATTTTATTTTTCTATATAATTTTATGGTTTTTTGTTATGGTGATGCTTCTACCTAATTTTCTCAGCCTTTTGTGAGTTTTATTATGTAGATTTTTATATCCATTTCATTATATGTTATTTTAAGTGCTTGCACCTTTTACTTATAAAAGAAAAACTAATGCTCTTTTCTGTGTAATCTTATCGGCCCATCGTGAGACAGATATTTTATTCGAATTACGTTAAGTATCCTCAACAAACTTATATATAATGATGGTAATAGTATTTTCACTCAATTTAATATAGCCATTACATCTTGGATAATAGTTAGATGAGTGAAGAAAGCAACCCGTGCTCGTAGTAAAATATTATGATCTACATGATGAAGAAAATTTGGAGATATTACTACAAAAATTGAGGAGCACCAAATATGACTAGGATATTCTCTTTTATTCATTTTTAAATCACCTCTAAAGTGGTTTCCTTGGCTAGGATCATTTCAACCCATTTAGTGAAGCAATAAGCTATAGCCAATGCATGAGTATAGCCCATGCTAAATTATGGATTTTTCATTTCAATAAAATTGTGTCCCCTTATTTAAACGGTTCACAAATTATCATTGCATTATATGTAAGACCCTAAATTGAGGTGTACCCACAAGCTGCTAGTATAGTTTGAATTGTGTAACCCATGATTATGCATCTTTCAACATACTCATCCAATAATAGAAATTAATCACAAACTGTGTGATTAAGGAGAAAACCCTCCATAGGCTTCACCATGTGAAATATCTCTATTAGTTTCCTCTATTTTTCCTAATCTACATCCCTTATAAAAATGTGTATCAATGATTTTTCTATATAATTCCTTCTCCTATATGATATATTTATCTAGAGTTTTAAGCTACAATTTTGCTTGGCCAAAATATTTTTTAGGAATTTATTCATAGATAACAAAGTATGAAATATTAATTATATGTGTAATTAAGCACTGATGGATGTTGTCGACACTGCTAACAGTTATTTTTCCCGCTTGAAGCGCATTTTAAACATGCCTAGGCCTACTGTAACTTTTGTGTCCGATTGTGGATGGGGCTTTGTTTCACTCTGTTAGGTTGGATGGACTATTTTGGGATTCTCTTGGTGATGCTTCCCTGGGTGCTATGGGGGTTTTTGCCCCTTGTGGTGTCCCAGAACTCCCTTTTTCCTCTAGGCATGTAGCTCCTTCTTCTAGTCTCTCTAGTGGTCAACAAATGACACCTTTAAGTCCTCAACTCGGGTTGGAGGCTAACATTCCTGCTCTTGGTTGTGGTGGAGGTAGGGTTTCAACTTTTAGGGTTGTTAAGGATGGGGTCCCCCCAAAAAAAATGTTGCTACTAGTGGACGGAGCTATGCGTGTCTTGCCAAATCTGTTGTTACTATTCTTCCAAAGGGGAAATCTCGACCTACTCTTTGTGCCAAGACATCCCCTATGGTAAGGTATGGCTCAAATGTGGTAGATAATGTGGATTTCCACCAATGTTGCAGGTTGGTATGTAGGTTCACTAGTCTTTGGCCTTCTCTTCCGAATTTGCATGGCTGGGTTACTAGCTCTTGGCGACCCTTGGTATCTGGTAAAATTGAGCTTTACCCTAGTACAAAAGGTTTTTTTATTACATCATTTTCTTCTTTTAAAGATCGTGACTTGGTGTTGAGAAAGTTGTGGGTTTGAGGGAACCACACTCTTTCTGCCAAACCTTCAACAATCTATTTCAACCCTCTAACTAAAACACTTAATGTGTACTCAATGTGGGTTCACCTTCCTAGCCATGCACTCCATTTTTGGGAGATGGTTTTTTTTAGGCTATTGGAAACTCTATTGGTCATTTCCTAAAATTAGTTGAAGCTACGGCTATATTGGGGCACTCTACTTTTTCCCGCATTTTAGTAGATATGGATATCTCCACACCGCTTCCAGGGGATGTGGTGCTCATGGTTGGGGAGAGGTCATGGACTCAAGCATTGGAGTATGAGGGCCTTCCCTTTTGATGTTGACAGTGCTTCTCTACTAGACATGTCGCTTCACACTATTCTCTTATGTGTCAAAAAGGTATTTCCATTTGGTGGAAGGATGCAAATGACGATCATTTGATTGTCCATGCTTTGGATTCTCTCTGATTCTTCCTCTAAGGACTCCTCACAGGTTGATCATGAAGATGCAACTCCTGCTGAAAATTTGGGGGATACCCCTACTGGAGATCTAGGTCAAGCTTCTGTTGTCATTTTGGGTCATGCTCATAGTGCAACTCTGAGCGTTGCCCCTACTACTTTTGGTGCAACCCCCTCTAGTCATGTGGACCATTCCTCGCCTTTTTTTCTTTTTCTTATGCACATCTCCAAGCTTTTGCTATTGTTGTACAGCTTTCTTAGCACTTCGTCCGTTGTGCTAATAGCTACCCTGGTGGAGTTTCTTTTGTTGGGGATCCTAAGGATAGCATCGCTTGGTCGGTTTTTCCGATGGCACAGGAAGAGTAATTCTTCTAACTCTTGCTCTTCTTTACTTGCAAAGTGAGAGTGCCCTCCCCTCAAGAGGGCTTCTAGCCTTAATGGTTTGTGTTTTGTCTTTGTTGGCATCTGTTGTGTTGTCAATGTGTCATTGTTGACTTGTTTACTCCACTCTTTTACTCCTTCGGGCAATGGTTGTGTAAGGGTCAACACCCTTGTTAGGCTACTTTTATTAGCAAAAGCAAAGTATGAAATATTATTAAAATGATCCATTTATTAAGTCATCTTAAGGGTGTGTGTGGGAGATATTATGATTAGCTTGATTGTTCATCCATATTATTCTAAATCTACACAAACTTTTCCCTCTCACTAGTTTTATAGGTTTAATCTTAATATTGCATGCTTGCATTATGGTAATCTAGAAGCCTCATATGTTGAATATAATCTATTACCAAGTGAGAATAATTTTAATAGGAGTGTCAAGCACATACATGATAGAATATGAGTTTAAGATGTATCATTAAATTGTATAATAATTGTTGTAATGAAAAAAGTGTGAGTTTAAGTTATAATAATTCAATTAACATTTCTTTAATAGAATGTTCATAAAACGTATTATGATAATCTTATAATCACTTTTCTACAACAAAATTATAGACAGTATATTTAGAAGCGTAGCAATAAATTTTATAATAAAAAAACTTGTAAAAAATTATGATGAATAAGAACTACGACATTAGCTATTGTAGTTTAATATTTTAAATGTCTTCTCTTCTTCATTATTCCACTTTAAGACTACTTCACCCTTCGTTGTATTGGAATTATATCATGTAAAATTAGAGAAAATTATGACATTTCTTCTGGAAAAAATTAGATGACTAAAGATTATGTGAATTCCTAGTTTATTTACTAGAAATTTATGCTATTATATAGATTTTACAATGTTCAATATTACTTTTGTTCCTATCTTAGTTACAATTTGTCCACAAAATTCTAGTTCAATGACACCAAAAATAAACTTCTTAAGGTTTAATTAAAAAAATTGTTGATGATAGTGCTAGAACACAATTTTGAGATATCTATTCTCTCCTCTCCTAAAAACATCATTAACTCGTAAAGAAATAAAATGATGATTTTATTCTTTAAACCACAAGAAAATATCTTCACAAATATCTTCACAGAACTCTAGAATATTTCACCCATATTTATTAATTCAAATGACATCTGATGGTAATAAATTATGCCCCAAGGATTAGTAAACGTAGTTTTATGTTGATATTCTTGTTCCGCACTCATCTAGCTATAACTTAGAGAACTAATGAACATCAATATCATTTCTATTTCTTGTTGTGCTTCTCCGCATCGTGACTTGAGATTTAGTAAGCATCAACATCATTTCTAATCTAGATCCTTGTTGTGCTTGTTCAACATGACCCATTTTTATCTAAAAAAGGGACCCCTTTTTAACTTTCATTTTGCTTGTGTTTACAATCAATGGCAAAAAATTCAAGTCCCCCAAAACTTCATTCTATTTTTTGAGAAGTAAAAATTTATTCAAAATGGATAAGGTACTAAAAATCAAGCTTAGTTTAATCTTGGCCATTGATTCAATTTGTAAAAACTATAAAGGGCCTAAGTCTCTCATCATTTTGTAAGAAGGATTATGAATTGTTATTGTTATGCTAGAGGAATTAATTCAAAAACTTCATTGATTTGATGAATTCCTATGTTTAATTTGTGAGTTTGGGTGTTTCATCCTTTCCAAAGGTTGTTTTATTTCAATTAGATTAAGTTTATGAAGAGTTATTTGATTTGATGTTGGTGAGGTTCCAAGTTCATACCATTTGTAGCTTGTCGATGTAAGTTGCAATGCATGGTTAGTCTAAACAATTTTATAATAGTTGGTTCAATTATTAAGTTTTCTGTCGCATTGCATTATCTTATGGGTTTGATGGATGCTTAATGATTTGAAAATCATTTATTACACTTGTAAAGATTGCATCAACTTTATCTGAGTCGTGTTAACCTGCCGAAGCAAAGTTTGATTTATGAACTTCATCGGTCATTGAAATAGCTATTCATTAGATTAAAGTTACTACCTTATTTAACTTTCTGAACCCTATCTTTTTTAAATTATTTTAAAGTGTTGTAAAAGCTTTGTTAAAGTGTTGTAAAAGCTTTGCATAATATGAAGATGCTTTGACATCTAGAGAATCTAAGTCTTATCATTTGCTTTGACATCTAGAGAATCTAAGTCTTATCATTTGAGAGCTTACAGAAGATAGCATTCACATTGAAAGAGTTATAGTTCCGAGAACAAATTGTGTAAGTACCTTTGTGATACTAGTAAATAACTTCATTTTAACCAAGTATATCCAAGTATAAATCAAGACCTAACTACTGATCACATTCATTAGCATATGAGGATTTCCTTATTCACGAGAGAATGGGATATACTTACTATATTTTACTCTATGTTGGTGGAGTACAAACCCCCTCATCAACACAATTCACATGCCTTATCTTTGCTTCTACATTTTGCGTACATGTCAATCAAAGCATTTCCAAATATAACGTCAGACAGAAATCCTTTTTCTTTGGTTAATTTACATTTACTTCGTACCAAAGCTCCCATTTTGGCACGGGTAAGAATTACGCTGGTTGGAGCCATGTTTGTCGTGCAACCACCTCAAGACAATACCCATGTCTGCTTACATTGTAGTAGCTAACCTTTGCAGCACGCTAACTTTACTGGGCAGGAGAAGCAACAAATAAATTTAAATTTACCAACATACTTTATCAACGACAAACAAAAGAAGGATGGGTTCCAGTTAGACCCACTTAAGACACCTAAGTGATCAATGCTTATAGTACATTAGTTAAGCTCGCCAGCATCATAACTCAGTCGTATGATGTAATTTGGTAGTTCTTACATCATTGTTAGAGAAATCATTTAAGGTACATAAATATTAGTCCATCAAATCTCTTTCCCTACCAAAAGTATTAGTCACTTGCATTTTTAAATAAGATTGAGCAAGCTTTAAACGTGTCTTTTACTCTCCATATTGCTTGTTGCCTTCTTGCTTACACAAATGTTTCTTCTCAATCTTGAAGATCTCTTGAATGACTACTTTTCTTCATTCTTAAAGCTTTTTCTTGTTTTTCCCATTGGGTTAGAATAACAAAGTTGCCACTCGTCTCTAAGACAAATTAAATTTTACAAAAATCAACAACTTGGTATAGATGCAAATAGTTCTATTGAGTTCCAAAGATGTACCATATATGAATCAAAATTAGCATGTCCTCAACAACAATGCCACTTGGTGCAAGATGACGAGAGACCAACACTAGACACGAAGGGTACTACTACAAAACTTGTTTGCCTAGTGCTTAAAATATCAAAAAGCTTATAACATTGCCAATGATCTCTCCAAAACCAACACCACTTATTGGTGCAATCTGGCAAGATGCCAACTACACAAAGCAAAAGATAGTTGCAAATTTTAACTTGAGAGAACTTAAATCATATTATATACAATTAAATTTTGAGGCTCTTAATCCCTGACAACACCACTCGTTAGTTCCTAAAACTGTAGTTATGTATTCTTAGAAAGTGAACCAATCCTCAAGGCCAAGGTCTTGCCATAAAGAAGAAAGAGCAAAGGCTCATCAACAAAACATGAACAATCAAAAGTCAATCCTTGAGTAAATAATCTCTCGTCTTTGGGTTCAACTAAACGCTAGTGCTCCTAGAAGTATCATTAATAAGACAAATATAAAAGGGTAGCATAACTAAACCAATGACTACACCCCAATGTATGTTGGAACCCGAGATTTGTCACTAAAATCCATAACACGCTACTTTCAAGACCTCCCATTAAACTAATAGTGTCCTTGCATATGCATCCAAAGATGACAACATTACAATATCTCTACAAATGAATTCAAATAACATTTCACACACAGAATAAGCAATCTTTGCATAACATAATTCATCTGAAAGCTAAACATTCTTATTAATCCATCTGAAAGCTACTATAAACTACATGAAACAATCAAAGACCATTAGAATGCTATCACATATTCCTATCGCTCATGTTACATTCACATTAACAGATGTGAAAAAAGAAAATCACTAGATTCAAAAATCACGTTGAATTACATATCAGTCGCGACATTCAATTATAGGCAAAGCTACAATTGATCACCCTTCCTGTGATTTACAAAATGTACTTTTGGCATTTACAAATTGGACTTGCATGAGTTGATGCCCTCGAATAATTTGACACTTGCAAAACAAGAAGCAACAAAATGACCAAACTCTTGTTTCGTGTGACATCATTGTAAATGTCATAAAATGCATCCCATCCAATTTTCTAGGTGCAATTGTGAAAATCATTTGCAAGTCACGACCTATATCAATCACAAACATAACGAAATGCAAATCAAAACTCCTTTGGATCTACTAATGCGTACCAAGGTGTGTGAAACATTCCTTCCACACTCCAACTAACCGCTAAGTACCAATTTGTGTGCAATCACTAATACCCTTTTTGTCAATAGAAAACAGCCCTTCATTTGTATTCACACCCTAGAGGAGATTTCATCAACAGCACATGCCCCTTCATTTGAATTCGCACCCTAGAGGAGTTTAACAACATCTCAAATCGATTTGGAAGTTGACAAGTTCCCATCACATTCATTCAAGGCATTAATGGCATATCAAAACATGCAAAAGAGGGTAAAGGTCATTAATGGCATATCACATTCATTTAAGGCCTTAACGGCATATCAAATTGTGTAACTCTAAGGTAAAACTGCAAGGTTTGCAAATTGTGCACAAGAGGCTAAAGGTAATTTGCAAATTGATCCATGTCAACCACCAACACAATCAATTGCAACTCAAATCTCCTTTGGATCTATTAATGTGTACAAGGTAAGTGAATCATTCTTCCAACACTCAAACTAACCACCAAGTACCAATTTGCATGCAATCACAGACATCCATTTTGTCAACATCACATGGCCCTTCATTTGAATTCACATCTCGGAACAATTGGGAATTTGACAAGTTTCCATTACATTAAATTTTAGGCAATAATGGTATATCAAATCGTGCAAAAGAGCAGATGAGCATCAGTCTTCAAATTGTGTAACTATCAAGGCAAAACTGCAAGGTTTGCAAATTGTGCACAAGAGGCTAAGAGGTCCATGATATAAAACTGCATAGTATTAAAAGTTTCCAAGCACTTCACAAATAAATTATAAAACAGTAATATAGAACCAAAGGGCAAAGGTGCAAGTGGCAATAAGGAGTGAAAAGTCTGCAAAGATGGATCACATGGAAGCGGAACTTAGGATGCAATTTGCAAGAATTGCAAAGCTGCTTAGAGACTCCAAAGTTCTGCAAGTAACAAAGGAGGCAGGAAAGCAGGGAGCAGCAGTCAGAGTGCAATTTGAAAAAGATGTACACATGCAAGCGAGGTCAAAAGAACTGCAAGAAAATAAGTAAAAAAAAAAGGTTTAGTGTAACTTGCAAAAGTTGCAAATATGCACACAGCCCCCAAATGTCTGCCAGCAAGAGAAGGGGGAAGCAAGGTTTGGAGTGCAACTCACAAAAGTCGCATACATGCAAAGTGGAGCTAGAGAACAAACTTTTTAAAATTGGAGCAAGGGACGCAGAGATGCGAAGTTGAGCTAGAGAACAAGCTTTTTACAATTGCAAACGTATATAGAGTCGAAAGTTTCACTAGCATGGAAACAACACCCTTAAACTTGAAATTTCCAACAAATAATCATATGAAAGATTTAGATGGGTGTAAAACACACCTTTGAACATGACTTAAACCAGCAAGCCCCATTTATGAGCACTATCAGATCAGAAATATATGATGGCCAAAAACAAAGAGCCGGAACAAACTTTCAAGCGCAAAATACAAAATTTGGGAGGAGAGCCAACAAATACCATCAAAACTTCCAATTTTGAATCAATAACAATTATTTTATCAACACGTGTCAATAGCAGAGCAATTAAGCAGCAGAATGAATAGTATTGAAATAGAGATATATCCAATTATCAATAAAACAGCAACAAGATCACAAAACTTGAGTCAATCCATAACCTTTCTACTAAGAATCAAAGTACAATTACACCATAAAACTCGGTATGTTCAGAGGCCCGCAATGGGAGATATTTGTCTGTCTGTGTGAAGCAAAAAGGTCTTTATCCATGTAAGTAAACAGCATTGAGATCTGAAATCCAGTTATAAATAAAGCAGCAATCTTAATACAACTGACAAAATATGACAATATAACAGGTTGGGTCAAATTGTAATGATTATATCATTAACGCATAACCTTTGTATCTGCAGTCCAAAAATGTGAGATATTTAGCTGTTTATGTAAGAAGCTTTATTTCAGAATTTAAAGTTACAAGAAATGCAAATTTGCAGTGAAAGGTCACTTCATTTTCATTCCCCTTCACGGCTGAAATAAATGACAACTGGCAAAGTAAGCCATTGGTTTACATCAAATTTGAATTTTATTCACATTCAAGTGCTCTTGCACTGTAAGAATAAAGAATTCATAGAGCCTAAGAATCACATTTCAAATTGAAAATCACAAAAATAGAATAGGGGAATGTCCCCTCTTAGGCTCCATGAAAAAAATGAAAGTAAAATGAGCATTATTTTACAGTTTGGCCTGCTGTATTAGCTGTTACATTCTACCCAAATAATAAGATTTTTTTTTCAAATGAGAAGATGGAATTGTTGACCTCTTTCTATTCTAAGTTGTCCATCTGGCAGGCAATCCCACTTAAGCCTGGAATAAGAAAAATGTTAACCCTTGCAAAGGCATCTCCATAGAAGAGTAACGCCTCTAGTAATTCTTAGCAGCAGTCAGGAATCAATTCAATTCTGTACACGGAACATATAGGTAACATGCTGCTAATCCAATGTTGGAAAAAAATTGTGTTTAGAATAAGGGGGCTATGGTTAGTCAGATCCGATATCAGGTACAGGAGCCTTCAGTATGAAATAAAAGTTGCTAAATACCCTTCCACTTTTGATTCCTCTGAAGTTTGAACATCTCGTGTCTTCGCCCCTTTTACACGATTTGAAAAAATTCCTGATATGATACAAATGTCTTGTTATCTGTTTGATCATGTCATGTGGTAGTCCCAACAGGAAGAGAAGGGCCTCTTATTTTTAGCCTAATTTTAAGGGAACCTTCTTTCCGCTGACTATTAGGCACATCTGTAGCTTTACTTGGAGTACTTTGGCCTATGTTGCTGCTACTCTTGACAGGATCAGTTGTCTTCTCCACGGAATATTCCAGCCTACAGAATTCAGGTTCTTGCAAGATTTTGTTTGAATGGTTACAATCCTGCAAAAAATAGTTTGTAACTGTCTATTTTAACAGTATTGTAAAAGCCTTGAGAAAGCACATGATAATGTACACCTAAATGTTGTATGTACATATGGACATCTAGAGGCAACCCAAGATGCCCACATTTAACACAAATTGGTATTGTAAAATAGAACTTATAAAGTTATTGTGGTGAGAGAGCTGTACTTCTGAGTACTTGTCTGTGAACTTGAGTAGGGTGCATCTGTGGGTACTTGTGGGTACTTGCTGGGTACTTGTCTGTTTTCATAGCCTTTGATGTTTGATGTATTTCATGAACTACATTTTGTAATTCAGTAATTGTAATGATTTTCATTGGAATTGTAAACATAGACATATATGATATCACCGATATGGCTTATTTGAATATTTTTCAGCTATCAATTGGCATTTAATATTTATCTTTGGCATTTGGCATTGATCAATGATCAAGTATCATTTTATGAAATGATTTAGTTTTACAATTCTGTATATTTCTCTTATTTTTTTGTAAATATAATGCATATATATATATAGAGAGAGAGAGAGGGAAACACACACACACACACACATACCCAAACCCTTAACAAAAAAATTCAGGTACCCACGTACCGGGTTCACATACCTGCACCCGTCCCTGAACCCAAACTGGTAACTTAGATTATCCTAGTACCCAGGTTTCCAACATGCCCACCTAAAGAGAGGAATTGAAGAACAAATTATAATTTATAATTACTTCATGAATAATAATAGGCTAGTTGCCTAAATGATTAGTTAGATGTTTTGGTCCATACAAATTACAATTTGTCACTCTGAAAGAGAATACAGCCACTTTTTTAAAGGTGCCTATGTAATTTTTGGATGTTGATGTGAAGAACATAAGATGCATTATTGGTGGGAGGTTAATAAAGACGAAATGACTAATATCGTTCAACTGCCAATAGCATTGTTGTAGACATAATATCTAATGCAAATATGGTATCAAATACAAAAACTGCAATTTTTTGGGACCTGTTCATTTGCAAACTTAATTTAGTATATTCAAAAAAAAGTTAAAACATATGTATTAACCAACTAAATACACCAGCCCCTTCCCCTAGGATTCAATAAGGGAATGGGAATGATATGACTTTGCTACCATGCTCGCCCATACCCAAAAAAGCTGTGCTAAAAGCATTTAGATTCAACAACCTACACAAAATGTAATATACAACAGTTTTTAAATAATCAAACTTGTGCAACCAACTAACACTTGGCTAGGCTTTGAATAGAGATATATCCTTGTTTTTGACAAACCAATCTTCTTCTACCTTGTTTTCCCCATTTCATTAATTGTTGTTTCAATCCATCTCAAATTTACTCCTCTGAACTTCCTGTCTTATTCTCCACTTCCTCTCTAACCACTAATTAAAAATTGCTAGAACTAAAAAAGGTCCTAAATTGTCTTCAAGCCCATGGATTTGACACGAAAATGCCAAGTAACTACAATGAACTGAAAAGTAGCACAAACTTCACCCTCTACAAGAGCTTAATTGAAATATTTCTGGCAAAGGGACATTGAATAAAAATATGTTACGTTCATTAGATTCTCTTCCACATTATGTAGACAACATTTGGAAGGTCTAGCTTCCCCATTTTCCTCAATCTCCCAAGTTACAGCTCTTCATCTCACTGTTATCCATAGAAAGCCTTTGGAATCCCCGTGTCCATCCAAATTCTAGAAGCTAGAAATTTGGCTTTGTATGTCAACTTATGGGAAACTAACCTCATAAGCTTCTTTATATGTGACTTCTATCGTTTTTCATAAGACTATTTTCCTAAGAGTAAGATGGAATTGGTTAGTCCCTAATTAATTTTTCTACTTGCTTGCAAGCACCACTCATTCCAAGCTGGAGTTAGAGTAACCCATTTCCAATGTTCCCCATTCACCAGAATGAAATCCTTTACACGGCCCCAGCGCTTATTAAAAATGGGAAACCAACAACCTAAAAGCCTCAATGTTAGAGTAACTCATTTCCAATGTTCCCCATTGACCAGAATGAAATCCTTTACACAGCCCCAGTGCTTATTAAAAATGGGAAACCAACAACCTAAAAGCCTCAATGTTTTTAAGTGTATTCTTTTTTGCCCAAGCTGATCTCCAAAAGCTAGCCTTCTTACCATCCCAATCTTCATTCCATTTAATCCCATTTATCATCTGCTCTCTGTAAATTCAAAAAGATTTTTGCGTCCTAAGTCCTCCAGACAACAATTGGATTCAAATAAGCCTTCCACAAATCCCTCCATAATGTATTTGCATTGTAAAACCCTACTTCATGGCCTGTCCCTTTCCCTTAAACATCCTCTACAATAATTTCATTCCCAAACCTCAATTTATCAATTCACCATCCAAAAAACCCAATCCACCCTCTTTTTTACTACAGCAAACCAAATTATACTTCTTTGCCTTGCAAGAAGGCCCTTTGCAGATCCAAAATCATCTTGGCAACTTTGCTTGTAATGTGGAAAACAAACATATTATACATTGAAATGTAGTCTTCATAAATGTGATCCTGCTTATGAGCCAGAGCCACTTCCCTTCAATGAGGATAATTTATTATGTCTCATAGCAACCACCTCCTTCCACTCCTCACTCAAGGCTTTCTTATCATTAAAAGCATACCTAAGCATGAGGCCGAAATCGATATCAAAGCCCAAAATATTCTAAATTTGACCACTCCCCACCATGACACTTCAATAAAAAAAGTATTCAATATGTGAGGGTTGACTTTTTAATCTAAAGGCTCATAAAAAGTCAAAATTTCCTTGAAAACTCTTGCTTCCCTGGTTAAGGTCTCTCCAAGTAAAAGGGTGTCATCCACAAACTGTAATTGCATCACAGTAGCTACCCTTGGTGAAATTTGACGCCCAACTAGGCTCTTGCTTTGCATTCCATGTTTATTGATCATCCTAGTACCTTCTCTACAATAAGGAAAAGGAAGGGAGGGGGATAAGAGATCTCCCTACCACAATCCACTTTTTGCCACAAAACTACCAATTGATTTGTCATTTATCAAAACGAAAAAACAGGTAATCATGAATCAACTGTGGATCCATCCACACCATCCTGCACTAAAGTCAAACTTTCTCAAGATTTTGAGAAGAAAGTTCCACAATGCCCTCTCGTACACCTTATTGGCATCCGTTTTTAAAAGCATCCCATTCTACTTCCTCTGTTTGATCAAATTGGTAGCTTCATGCTCTATAACTATTCCATCCAAAATTTACTTTCCTTCAAGAAATCCTCTCCTCTTCAAAAATAATACATGTTAGTACTTTCTTGAATCTCAAAGCAATCATCTTTGTGACAATCTTATAAATTGTGTTACATGAATTGGTCTAAAATCATTGATATTTTTAGTTTTACACTTAGGGGAAGAGTGCCAAGAATATTGAGTTTGAATCTCTCAACATCACATGCCTTTCACTACACTCCTTTGATACTTTCAAAACCTCCTTCCCCACTATGTGCCCCAATAGAATTCAAATCATTCGAAGCTTCATTCTCCTCTCTCAAACCTTAAAAAGACCATTACTTATATCTTCCCTTCAATTCTACCTGAAGCCTTCTCCACTCCTTTCGTTTAAAGTAAATCACCTACATCCCTCTTGTTCCAAACTCTCACATACTCCTTGACTAACCCCAACTTCTTTTAAAGAATAAAGCTCTTGCACCTTTTGAGCTCTTGCTTCCACCAACTCTTTAGTGAGTTCTCAAAGTCAAGGTATTCAAATCACATAAATTCCAACTATTCCCACTCATCCCTATTTCCCCTATCAAGGCTAAGGGAAATAGGCTACTGGTCAAATCCTCCTAAAGGAATCACATTGGAGGAAGAGTTGATTGCTTCCAAAGCCCATTTGTAATTCATCACAAAGCCATCCAATCTACACCTAACATTGTCAATACCCACACTACTCTTATTACATTTATCCTTCCCTTAGTTTAATATAGCTTTGTGCTAGATCAGAATAAAAAGCTTTTAAAAACATTCTAACATACCTCCTCCTTCAAACTCAAAGTAGCATTAAAACAGCCTCCAAAAGCCATTTTGTTTCACCAAAGTAGGCTCTTAAATTTCTCAGTTCTTTCCACAAGATTCACTTCTCTATGTCTTGTTAATGTTTTGGTGACTGCGTGAGATATCATTCATACCTGAAATGACTGATTCAGCATATGGAATGATCTATGAAGAGTCTGATATCATAAGTCGTATGATTTGAGAGATTGAAGAGTCAAGGCAGTTCATTATGTTTGATTGTAGAGAACTGAGAGTCACAACAGTTCATTCTTCAGCGTCAGCTTATGAAACCATCACTCTTTGTAACTGTCAATTAGCTGTGTTTTGATTTCATTCATATGAAATATTATTATGAGGAAGATGTATGTTGTTCGCGTGGATGCTATGTGTCATCACATGTAAGATGATGATGTGCCTGCTTGAACGTATTTGCATGAAAGCTATGTATTATCATTTGGAAGTTGACGTGTCTTTGCTGACTGTGTAAGTCATCGCATTCATCTCTAAAAGACTCTCACAGTAGCATATATAACGTCTCTCCTTGATTACGAAGGAGCTGACAGATTCTTGTGACTGTTCTTTTCACCTCCTAATTAAGGCTACGTGTATGGAGTGCAGGTATTGCCGTCGGGATGATTCTCTTCTTATTCATGGCTTCATTTTTTGTCACAAGTTCTGTGTTCTGCGATCTGGGAGATCATTCTTCTATCCGTGTGTGTTCCTCATGCATTCTGTTCAAGCTTTTGTTATTATTGCTGGGCCTTCTATACTCTGTGTTGATATTCGTATATAGTGCATTCTGTAAATTCTGAGTTCGAAATATTCTTGTGTTCTTCACTCAGCATGGAGATATATTGATTTTGTATTTACCGTGTGAGGCTCTTCATATAGCTCTGAGCGTTCTTTGTGTTGGGAGAGTTTATGTTAAGATTTCATTTCATATTTTATATATATCTTTGAGACTCATTTTTGTACATGTTGAGCATTGCATGTATATAGTGGCTTTGAGTCTCAGCAATTCTGAAAAGGAGTTGTATTCAGATTTATATCATAATAAAGAAGGAAGTATTTTGGGGTGTAGCTGGGTTTTTCCTTCGTGTAGGAGGCTTTTCCCAGGATAAATTAAAGTGTCCTGCCTTGTTTTCTTTCATGCTATTCATTTTCATGCAATTCTGGTTCAGTTTTTAACATGGTATCAGAGCAGGTCTAAGGAATCGATCCAGAACCAGGATTTCTAAGCTTTGTATTATTCTTTGCTCTCGTTCTAGTTTGCTTGTTTCAGCTTCTCTCAATGGTGAATGGACTCAAATTTAATGACAAATTGGATGGTGCATCCAACTTTACGTCATGGAAGTTCAGGGTTCTCGTTGCTCTTGAAGAGAATGATCTACTCAACTACATGAAGTCTAATGTAGCTGAACCGTCTAATGACACTGAGAAAACTCAATGGAGAAAGGACTATATCATGGCAAGGAAGATACTAATTGATTTTGTTAAGGATCATTTGGTACCAGTTATATCAAAGTTGAATTCAGCCAAAGCAATGCTTGATTGTCTTCAAAGTTTGTATGAATTCAACAACACTAGCAAAGTTCTAGCCTTGAAATGTCAACTCCTTCATATTAAGATGGCTAAAGGAGAACATGTTGTATCTTTCTTTATGAAGATTAGAGAATTGAAGAATAAGCTTGATGCAGTCAATCAAGGATGGAGAAACCTCAAGGAGATCGGTCCAACCCCTTGCAGCCAACACAACACAACGGAAGAAAACAAGACAAAACAGGTAAAAACAAGAGATTCATCTTTTTATTATCATAAAAAATCATTTACACAACAGATATGCAACATGTTGTTTCACATGTCAGTCACATGCCAGGCACACAGTCTTGATTACACTCAAAACCTTCCAAATCCTATCCAAGCTAAGCCAAATAATCTTATGAGATCATCTTGCTCCTTAGGAACAAGTCCATAAGCTTATAAAGCAATTACAACCATCGGTCGGCCTTGAAAAGATTACACTCCCCAAGAAATGAGTAAATATTTTACACCCAAATAGGTCAGGACCCAAATCTTAAAGAATAACCTCCAATGAAAGATTTAAGTGATACGATCATATAAAAATGTCGGCTTCAAACGTAATAACGAGCTAGCACGATCGCGCTCTGAAAAACCAACCGGGAGATCAAGAAACCGATCAGAAAACACAATGATCAACCGGGAAATGAAGAACGGGACAGATACGCGAAGAATCTGACATAACTTATGCGCGATGAAACCAAATGAGTTGCGATCGTAGGGTAAGCTTCAGGACGAAGCTAAGAACATGCTAACACGACCGCAACCAAAAATAACAAGCACAAATCGACCACCACCAAAAACTGCCCAACTGGAACAAAACAGAAAACAAACTAAAAGAAATCTTTTCGGTTGATGCAAGATTGCCAAGATCCTAAGATGCTCCTCCATCAGACACCCCAGGTAAAAGAAAATGTTTCATAAGAGAAACTTATGAACATTTGACAAGCTGTGGAACATAAATCCCAGGCTTGTTTTGGATCCAAACCTCCTCTTTATCTACAACTCTCTGCCTTTGCACTCTCCTCTGTCAAATCCATCAACTTACTCCTCTCTGTACTCACTTCATCATACCTTTTATCAACACCAAATCTTAGATCACTACCTCTTCCCTTTTGCATAACCGATATACCTCTGTTACAAACCCTCATCTGTTCAGCAACCAAAGTCACCTGCTGCTCCACTTTACCCTTCTTACAATCAGATACTAACTTGCCTTCATCAGATCTACCTGCAAGATCCTTCTTCTGATCCATACTAACCTCTATAGTCTGCTTCTCTAAACAATAACTCTTCACCATACACAATTCCTTGCACTTCCTCCTACTTCCTTCAAAGGAACTAGAGTAAACTTTTGTCCATCCTTCTCTATTGTGACCAAATTTCTTCTGCAATCATGAATAGCTCCTCTATCAAATTGTCAAGGTCTTCCCAATAGAACATGACAAGCACTCATAGACACCACATAACATAACATTTCATCTCTGTGTAAGGTCCAATGTTGAAACTAACCAAACATTGCTCTTTCACCTCCACCATATGATCATCTGAAAACCAACCTATCCCATAAGGACAAGGATGTTTAAGCCTCCTCAAGCCAAGCTTTTGCACCATCTTTTCTGATACCAAGTTGTCAGTACTACCACTATCCATAACAACTTTACAACATTTACCTCCTAATTTGCAAACAGCCCTAAACAAACTCTGCCTTTGTAAAGGTTCATCTTCCTTCTTACTCAACATAACTCTCCTAAGCATAAGAGACTCTCCTATCTCAGGCTCAACTTCATTTTCCACAACTTCACCAGCAGTTTGTTCCTCATGTGCCATAAGATTTTGTTTACCCATGTTCTTACTACTTCCTTCAGTACATTGAAAAAGCCCTATGTCCTATGCCACCACATTTGAAACAAGTGCCTTTGAACTCCTTACTACCATTCCCTCTTCTAGGTATCTTTTGATCATATTCAGCTTCAATGGTTTGCTTCTCTTTGCCATTGTTGCTAACTTGCTTTTCTTTTCCCCTAAGGTTACCTTGTCTCCTCTTCAACTTATCTTCTACCCTTAATGCATATTGATAAGCATCCTCAATAGTACTAATTCTCAACATACTCAGCTCATCCTGAATATTAAATCTCAGACCATTTACATACCTATCCACCTTCTCCTTAGATACCTCATTGTGACCAGATCTGATAGTCATCTTATAGAACTCCCTTGTATATTCCTCCACACTCATGTCCTTTTGCCTCAAATTCAACAACTTCTTGAACAACTCCAATTCATAATCCTCAGGAATGAATTTAGCTTTTATCCTAGCAACCACCATCCTCCATCTAATGACTTTTGTCTCACCGTGTTCTTCTCTATCTTTCTGCAATTCCTTCAACCACAAGGCAGCATGACCCTTCAACTTAGTCTGTGCTAACCTAACCCTCTGTGGATCTCTGATATCTTCAAGCTCAAAGTAATCTTCTAACTCTCCAATCCAGTCTATCAAATCCTCAGGGTGCAATGAACCGGTGAAAGTAGAAACATCCATCTTATGACCTTTACTTGTGCCATAACTCTCAACAATCTCTCCTCATCTACAGGGATCTCAGCATCTACAGTCTCAAGATCTTCAGCAGCCTCCTCAAATTCCTCTTCAATCTCAAGATTCCTCCTCAATCTCTACTCTAAAGTCCTCCATCATTTGCTCTAGCCTTCTAAAGTTCATCCTTCTAGGCAGCATCTTCCAATCCTCAGGTGCAATTGTCTCTTCAACCGGTGATCTATCACAAGATGCTCCTCCAACCGGTGATCTATTAGACACGCATGCAACCTCCTCCAATCGGTATGCCTTCAACACTCAATAAACAACAGTAAACTCTTCCTCACCACCTTGCACAAGTCCTCTGTCATTGCAAGTCAGATCTTCACTCTGCCACCTCACGATCAACAAATTTGGTGCTTCACAAGTCAAGAACTCGGATCTACCAACACAAGAATATCAACCTTATTCAACCTCAATCTTATTCAACCTTCATCTCAACCTCGCTCTAATACCATCTGATGCAGTCAAGGATGGAGAAACCTCAAGGAGATCGGGCCAACACAACACAACGGAAGAAAACAAGACAAAATAGGTAAAAACAAGAGATTCAGCTTTTTATTATCATCAAGAATCATTTACAACAGATCTACAACATGTTGTTTCACATGCCAAGCACACAGGCCTGATTACACTCAAAACCTTCCAAGTCCTATCCAAGCTAAGCTAAATAATCTTATGAGATCATCCTGCTACTTGAGAACAAGTCCATAAGCTTATAAAGCAATTACAATCACCAGTCGGCCTTGAAAAGATTACATTCCCCAAGAAATGAGTAAATATTTTACACCCAAATAGGTTAGGACCCTAATCTTAAAGAATAACCTCCAATGAAAGATTTAAGTGATGTGATCATATAAAAATGTCGGCCTCAAACGTAATAATGACCTGGCACGATTGCGCTCGGAAAAACCAACCAGAAGATCGGGAAACCGTTCAGAAAACACAATGATCAACCGGGAAATGAAGAATAGGATAGATACACGAAGAATTTGTCATAACTTATGCGCAATGAAATGAAATGAGTTGCGATCATAGAATAAGCTTCAAGACGAAGCTAAGAACACGCTGACATGACCTCAACCAAAAATAACAAGCACAGATCGACCGCCACCAAAAACACCAAAAACTGCCCAACTGGAACAGAACGGAAAACAAACTAAAGGAAATCTTATTGGTTGATGCAAGATTGCCAAGATCCTAAGATGCTCCTGCATCACAACTAAACGTTATTGGAGAATCAATTGAGGACAAAGACCTGGTCATGTTGGCCATGAATGGTCTTCCTCACTCTTGGGAATCTTTCATTCAAGGGATTAGTGGAAGAGATGAATTTCCCAAGTTTGATCGCTTGAGAGTTGATTGCATTCAAGAGGAATACAGATTGGAGGTGAGAGGAAATGGGCAGAAATCTCACCATGAAAAAGATCATGTTCTTGCTGCTCATACATCTAAAAAGAAAGTGAATGGAGAAGAGGAAATTTCAAGAGAAATAGAGATAAGGATTCTGATTCAGCTCTTGTACCAAAGAATAAGTTGGATCTCTCCAGAATTCAATGTTTCAAATGTGACAAGTATGGTCACTTTGCCAGAGATTGTTTATCAAGACCAAAACATCAAGTTGTTGCTGCAAACGTTGATGTTGCTTCTCCTCATAAAGGATCTTGTGGCAATTCAGAAGGATTCTTATTCTAAAGTTTTACTTTTACAAAATTGATAGAGAACATAGTTGATCTCAGTTTGGTTCAAGTACTCTGAAGTGATCAGCAAGCTAGCTATTTTTGTTGGATTCTCAAAGTCTTCAGTGTAAAGGAAAAGCTATATTATTTCTGTGAAATTTTATATTTCACTATTTTGAAGAAGATTGAAATAATTATTTTTGATGATCTAGTGATGGGCTCAATTCTAAGATTTGTTTAGAACTTGGTCTTGCTTTACTAAGAATTTCAGATTGTTGAAGTCTGCTGTTTTCACTTAAACTATTTGAGTAAATTTTGAGGGCATTGTGTGAAACCTAGAGACTCGATTTCCCTGTTTAAATGCAAAGTCTGCTTCGGTCGTTCCTAGATTTTAGTTGAAGACCTATTTGTATTCATTGAAAGTGTTGAACGAATCTTAAAATCAAAGGAGCATGAGATCTTGATTCTTTGATCAAAGGGGGAGCTATTGTTATTTCACTTAGTCGAAAAGAGATAAGTTCTTCACTCTCTTGAATAATGTTTTGTATCTTTTATGTAGTTCAATCTTTAGAATAGTAATTCATGCATTATTTTAAACTTTGGTCTGTATATTTCTCTTCAAGGTAGTTTAATTCTATAAATTATTATTAATATCTCTTGGTTGCAGGATCGAATCAAGGAGCATAAGGAGATTAAATAGATTGCATTATTTTTTAAAGGCTCCGTATCAGCCAGCTTGCTCAAGAACTTTCACGGTGGTAGATTTGGGTAGCATTTTCTCTTCTTATGAATCATCGACTTAGTGGAGTTTGCAACACCCGTTTTGATATTTTCTGAGTTATTTCAGCAAGTAGAGATGGTAACTTCAAATCTGAAGGTGACAAAGATGAGTCACTTGTAAGGAAATCTTGCAGGCTGTAGGAATGAACAAATATGGGGAACACTGCTTGCAGTCATGAAACTGTATTGGTAACACAAAACATCATTTAAGAGGAAGAAACTACACAGTTTGTCATTGTGATTTGTTTCTTCGAAGAGGAAGAAACGATATTCAGAGGGAGCCTATTCAGCTGCAGAGATCAGATTTGCACAGTCAATCTGAATTTGAAATTGGTAGCTCCAGCGTAGAGGATGATTTGAGATGAGGTCGAGGAGGACAGTCCTGAACTTTACTATGTCAAAAGGTTGATGCAAGTGTTTGAAGATTCAGAGGGAGCTTGTGTGATAGAGGGAGAGTGTCAAGTCCTTTGTAGAGGATCAGCAAGCTCGTGAAGCAGTGTGATTGCAAAAGCTCCTTGGTTGGTCAAACATTGGAGTCATTTAATTTATTGTGATAATCAAAGCTGTGAGTATGCTGTCCCTATTGAGAGGGAGCCTCAGCTGAGAGGGAGTCTCAGCATTCAAATGATCTTTTATGTGCCTTAATGCATTTTTCTCTAAGAGGGAGAAATTTGAGGTGAAAGCCCTTGTTAATGCATTCTTCTCTGAAGAGAAGTTTGAGGTGCAAGCCCTTGTTAATGCATTCTTCTCTGCGAGAGAAGTTTGAGGTGAAAGCCCTTGTTCCACCCTTTGGGAGTAGCCATGGTGGATGTCATGTGAGAGACTCCATGACTTAGCTGTTTATTCAGCCTCTGGGAGTAGCCATGGTGAACGTCATGTTGAGATGACAAAATCACGTTGAAAGAATCCGTGATAAAGTATTGTTGTTGACACATATGGGTGTAGCCTTTGTGCTTGTCAAGTTGAGACACGCTATGACATATGAATGATCTCTCTCTTGCTAAGAGGGAGTGTTAATGTTTTGGTAGCTGCGTGAGATATCATTCATACCTGAATTGATTGCTTCAGCATATGGAACGAATTATGAAGAGTCGAGAAGGAGAGAGGGAGAGGGGGGTCGTATGATTTGAGAGATCAAAGAGTCGCGGCAGTTCATTATGTCTGATTGTAGAGAACTGAAGAGTCACAATAGTTCATTCTTCAGCATCAGCTTATCAACCATCACTCTTTGTAATTGTCCATTAGTTGTGTTTTGATTTCATTCATATGAAATATTATTATGAGGAAGTTGTATGTTGTTCGCATGGATGCTATGTGTCATCACGTGTAAGATGATGATGTGTCTACTTGAACGTATTTGCATGAAAGCTATGTATTATCGTTTGGAAGCAACGTGTCTTTGTTGACTGTGTAAGTCATCGCATTCATCTCTAAAAGACTCCCGCGGTGGCATATATAATGTCTCTCCTTGATTACGAAGGGGTTGACGGTTTCTTGTGACTGTTCTTTTCACCTCCTAATTAAGGCTACGTGTATGGAGTGCGGGTATTGTCGTCGGGATGATTCTCTTATTATTCAAGGCTTCATTTCTCATCACAAGTTATGTGCTTTGCAATCTAGGAGATCATTCTTCTATCTGTGTGTGTTCCTCATGCATTATGTTCAAGCTTTTGTAATTATTGTTGGGCCTTCTATACTTTGTATTGATATTAGTGTATAGTGCATTCTGTAAATTCTGAGTTCGAAATATTCTTGTGTTCTTCATTCAGCATGGAGATATATTGATTTGTATTTGCCGTGTGAGGCTCTTCATATAGCTCTGAGCGTTCTTTGTGTTGGGAGAGTTTATGTTAAGATTTCATTTCATATTTTGTATCTCTTTGAGACTCATTTTTGTACATGTTGAGCATTGCCTATATATAGTGGATTTGAGTCTCAACAATTCTGAAAAGGAGTTGTATTCAGTTTTATATCATAATAAAGAAGTATTTTGGGGTGTGGCTCGGTTTTTCCATCGTGTAGGAGGTTTTTCCCAAAATAAATTAAAGTGTCTTTTCTTGTTTTCTTTCATGCAATTCTGGTTCAATTTTTAACGTGTCTATGTTTGAGCCATATATGTCGAAGTACATAAACCGAATCCTATTTTGTATACATAACAATTGTAAAGCATTATTGGACACAATAAGTAGTGAGCCCCCAGAATTGTCTATTATCCCAAATTAGGGTCAAACCCAAAAATTTCTATGGCATCCACCACACCAAATATTCTTCAAAGAATCTTTTATCTCATCCCCTTTTACCATGGTCTCTTGTAACAACAACATATCCAATTTTATCTCCTCAAACAATCATATTATCAAACGGCACTTCTTTATGTTTCAAATCTTTCATCTCTCTATTCTTCCCATGAGATTCCTCTCCATGTCTATATTTGAGCCATATCTATTGGAGCAAATAAACTAGTCCGTCTTTGTATAATTGACCATTGTACATGTAAAGCATTATTAGACACAAGAAGCGATGAGCTCGAGAATGGTTTGTTATCTCAAATCAGGGCCAACCCTAGCAATTCCTTTAGTATCCAATCTCACTTTCACTTGAACCAAATATTCTTCAAAAAAGCTTTTGTTTCATTCTCTTTTACCTTGGTCTCTTCTAACAACAGCCTATCAAAGTTTATCTCCTCAACCAATCATTTTATCATACAAAACTTCTCTAGTATATTCCAACTTACAATTTTCATAACTCCCTAGGTGGCAAGAGATGTGCATCTCCATTCTTGCAAAACTTAGTAATCGAAGACAAAGTTCCTTTCTTCATATGCTTCATAGCCACCTCTTTCACCTTGCTTGGCTTAGTCTTCCAGACTCTTGGACCTCCTATCCTCATGTCAATTGTCAAGGATCGCAACTTTGTTTGTTTATTTGCCACACATTCCCTTGTTCCTTTCCTACATGCCACCCTCCAATCTTTTATCTCTCCTCATAAATCTCTCACATATTACTCTTCTGTCTCTCCCAAAACACTATCCACAATTTCATTCATCTTATCTTGAAAGAGATGATCATCCTCCTTGTCCCTGTTGATCTCCCCCTCCTCCAAATCACTCTTTGATATCCTTTCCTCTTAGGCTAGCTTCTTTTCATCATCTTTTCCTTTTAAAGCTTCCCATGACTACTTTCTTCTCCCTGGGTCAAAATTTGATTTTGCTTTTGCATTTCCTACTACACCTTTACCAACTATTTCTATGGAATATTTTTCCCTTCCTTCCTTCACTATAGTTTTGGTCACATGTCCAAGTTTCAAACATCTAAAGTACCAAATTGGCAGACACTCATAGTTCAACTCCAAAATCCATATCAATGTTAGGATCTCAATCGCATGCCTAAAAGGCTTATTTAAATCCATTCTAACACAAATTATGGTATACGTTTTGTGCCAATTGTCCAAGTTTTCAACATATAATGTACCAAATTAGCAAACACTAATAGTCCAATTCCAAAACCCATATCCATGACCCAATCAATGACTGGGTCTCAATTGCATGCCTATTAGGCTTATTTAAATCCATTCTAGCACATTATTGACTTAGGTTGTCAATTCCTTCTCAATGCCATTGAACTGTAAACATACTTCCTCGTAGTGTTCTTGATCTCTTTGAATATTTCTTCTAACCAAAATTCATTGGGAAGCGTGTACATTTTAATCCGTGTTGGAGCCTCCTTTATCAATTCCTTCCCAAGAACAAACCCCACTGACCAAGCTCTCAAGCATAGCCTAAATATCCCATTAATTGTGGTCCTTCAAAATTCTATCCATATCCTCTTCTAACCATAAAGTTATCTACCATAAGCCCATGGAAAAAAGCTAATGTTAGAACAAGGGCAATCTAGCCAATTGACCAATCCAATTCTTACTTTGATCTATTGACAACCAAAATCATATAAACTCAATTGTCAATGGCATTCTTGTCAAATTTTTCACTATAGAATTTAGAAATTTGTTTGAGATTTCAATGATTGAGAAATAAAAATTGATGGCTAAATTAACATTGAAAACTAAATACTTACCTTCATTCCCACCCTTATCCACTTGGCCCATCAATTCTTTACTTGCTTCCTCAAGTATACATCCAAGCTCATGGCTATTGTTTGATTTTGATGAAGATAGAGAGTCGCTCTATTATCCTTCACTCCTCAATCAATTTCCTCTTTAGACTTGTCTGCTCTACATGCTTTATCATCTAATGTGTGCAAGTTGAAACTCTTTACTCTTTTCAATAAGAGTTTCGCTTTTTTCACTCGCTCTCTTTAAAAAATTATAATCAATTAAATTCTAATATAATAGATTATTTGATAATATATTTTTACCTGTAATATCTATTATTATTTATAATAATATTTTTTAAAAATAGTTTAATATTTATAAATAATGAAATGATAATATTTTGGCATAAAATAATTAAACATTGATACAAAATAAATTATTTAATAATAAATTTTTGGTTAGCAATACACACACACATATAGCCATATCCAACAGTATCCATATTAGTTAGGGATTTGAGAATACATGTATCTATGTTCATGCAACTTTGCATAGAACATATAATTAAAAGTGAAAACTAATCTTTTTATCAATATGCATTCATCAAGTGCCTTTTTTTGTGTTATTTATAGCAGATTTTGTGTATTTCCATTTTTTTTCTAATTTGACCATGTATTCTAGTGGGTATTACCTGGATTATCCTAGCAGTCATACCCCATACATGCCAAGCACGATCCCATTAAATACGCAAACCCTACAGGTACAGACAAGAATTGTACCAGTACAGGTTCTGCAAAGGAGAGTACTGGCACAATTGCTCAAGAGGAAGGGTTGGGAGATTGAGAAAGACCGGGATGTTTAGCCAAAAAGCCTACTCATTTGTTGTTTTCCATTTCTCATTGCCAGGAACTTGGAACATATGGTGCTTCCATCAATAATGAGATGTTCAGTATTAAGGAATCATAGTTGTAAAGAACACATTACATTATATGATTATCATGTTGTAGTAGAAAATAATACCACAGTCAGATATATTATTACAAATTCATGTACAACTAAAGTTTGATGTATGTGGTTTGCTGGCTCATGTAATGGTATAAGAAAAAAAAAATTATTATTGTATTAAAAACCAAAAAGAGCACCTGATTCTTAGAAGAATGAAATTCACAGAGAATCATCCTTACCATTTCGTGATCTGAAATTTTGTTCTTAGGTAAAGCTCTGCACTGTCTCTTTACCCTAAATGGTACACAATCAGAATCATCATCACCTTTTTCCCCAATGCTACGTGCAATATAACTTTCCTGCATTTTGATGATGAAAAATGTCAAAAAATTTCAAGAAATCCACAAAAAATAGTGAAAAGCAAAAACAAATTGTAAGCAAGCAATTTGAATAGTACCAATACCAAACCAACCTCATTGGAAGATTCCTTGTCAAAACTAGAGGATGTTGTTCCATTATTTTGGCTGCAGCACACTGAAGAAGAAAGAACATAATTTTGATTTTGCTCTGAAATGACACTAGAGTATGGAACATAATCATTGTGTTCATCAAGCAAGATAGGCAGCTCTTTCAAAGATTCTTCCAACACCCCCTCCTCTTGTTCAAATTCCTGAGCTATTGCTTCCATTACAGATATATCATCTCTCAAGTAGATGGTTGGAATGCAACCACATCCACATTTTATTGCTACAAATTAAAAAACACTGAGGCATGCAGAGAATCACTAAAAGAATCCAATATTTAGTTGAATCCCAATTTTCATGGTAAATCAACATCTAAATTTGTCATTGAAAGCCATATTGTGTGTACACAGCATAACCACATAGAGAATGCATTTGCAACTACCAGTGACAAAATGCCACTTGTTATTCATGAAATAAAATCCATTTTGATGTAAGCCAACAGTTATGAGTAAAACTTAAATCAGCATTATCTTTGATGTCTAATGAAACACAAAGGATGAATGATCA